>BTWD01000029.1:0-369421 GCA_036986335.1 Aspergillus sp. AS01
TTTTATACTGGCTCACCAGTCTTCTGAAGTAATAAAAAATAAATAATTATTATTAATTCTTTTATTCTAACAGAGTACATTGTATTTAATAAGATTATTAAAAAAGTTTTATAAATTAAGAAGCTTGCTTAAGTACTTAACCTAAAGATTCTAAATATTATTCCAGTCTTTACTAACTCTGCTAATATACTAATACTAATTAAGAATCTAATCTTTATTTCTAATAACTAATAGATTAATAACTACTTGCTCTTTATCCAAGATTATTATAAGAAAAATCTACTAAAGATTATATATATTAGCAGTATAGAGAACCCAGCTGATAAACTTATAAAATCCCTTAATTTAATTACCTATCAAAACTTTTATTAAATAATTTATTTTACTAGCCTGCCAGTAACTACTACTATTAAGCAAGCTTTAAAAATATAAAGAATATAATTTTATATAACTTATAAATAAGATATATGTTAGGGGCGATGTAGNNATGCTAGCTATTGTTCTGCTTTAAACTAATCGCTGGCCTCCCGCAGTGTCGGGAGGGCCAGTGAGGTATAATATAAGAGTAAATCACCTAATCTTGCCTAATATATATGATTCACAACTAAGTATTACTCACGTGACCTGCTGGGTTATAATAAACCAGCAGACCTACTCTAATACTATTCTCTTTTCCTGGAGGCTGTGTCCCCACAGCTATAAAGAAGTCTGTATAGCTTTACACACTTCCTAATTAAGAAGTTAAAAAATTACAAGAATCTGACTAATCAGAATATTCCAATTACACTCTTCCCTACTGCTAATATATAATATACTTTTTTATTCTGGGGCTCCACATATAAAAGTAATACCACATATATACCTGCAGCAAGCTAGTATAAAGCAGTAAATATAGTCTTACAACCCTGTATTCTAGTAAGCAAGAACTCACTTATAAATAACTTCATGATTTACTATATTTAGTTTATAATAGTAAACTATATAAAATCAAGAATTTCTTCTTACTTTCTTCTTTTTATAAACCTCTTCTCTTCCTCCTCTGTGGTATATTGTTATACTGGCTTACTTACTTAATAACAGTAATTCTAATATTTCTTTATATTATTCATATAAAAATAGCTTGCTTACATATTTTCTTTTATTACCTTATAAAAGCAATTATCTAACACATTTTCCTTGCTGTTCTGCGTGGATAATAATTTATATAACAATTTATATAGCAGAACCGCGTGTTCTGCACTTTATATAAAAAAATAGCTGTATTATACAGATTACAAGTTTATATATAACTTAATTATATATTACACATGTTTTTATATTAGACTACTAATTTTCTTCTCCTTTTTTAGAAGTGCGTGGCCAGGAGTATGACTGTTTACTAAGAAATTAACAGAAAAAATAAATAAAGATAACTTATCCTTTCTGTATTTCACACACTGCTCGTACCCATACTGTTGCCTGTATTATTACTATTACAGTCAACTCCTCCACTACTACCAACCCTGTTATACCTGCCTCATTTGCCACCACTATAGCTATCATTATTCTTTTTTTTCCCGCGCGCCACAGTTATCCCGCGTGTCTCTGGTACTGCCGGTATTTTACTTTCACAGGGTCCTGTCCTGACAACAACCTTTATTATATAATTCCTGCTGGCTGTACTAAGTATAATTAATACTCAGCTAACCACTATCCCTGCATATCAGTAAGTAGTTTCCTTATATTAAATATATTAGATATAAATTCCAGCTAACTCATATAATAAATCCCCAGCGAGTATTACTACTTAGCAGCCACTATTATAAAGACTTATTACTGCTGCTAGATACAGCCTGGCAATACCTCACACCAGATTATACTTAAAATAGCAGTATCAGCCTTCCAGTATACAGTCCACTAGTCCCAGAAATCCAGCTGCAGAAATAATAGAGATATACAGCTTATTATTACTACTTTCTCCTTCTTTATCTATATTTAGGGTGCTTTGTTCAGGTATATATAATAATATAAAAATAATATAGAAATATAAGTTAGCTAACTTATATAATATTAATCATTTCACCTAGTTTAGTATTTATATGTGGTTGGATAAGTAATTAGATATATTTTAATACTTTTCTTTATTTTTCTTTTATAATTAATTAATTATTAAATAATAATTAACTATACACACACATAATATATTCTTTATAATATATAATTACTGGTAAGAGATATATAGCAGCAAGTTATCTATATTACCTTTATTAATAATTAAATGCTGCTTTTTATATTAGTTAAGATAATTAATTCTGGTAGACTTATATATCTTTAATATTTATAAGAGATTTCCAGGTATCCTTCTCAGGACTGTAATCTTATTATTATACTAGAAATTCTTTCTTAGCTCCCTTAGTTCTGTATATAAGAATCTTATTTACTAGCTATTCCTAATACCTGTTAATTAATATTAGAAATAACTAGTAAAGCTCACCTGTTCAGAAATAATAAAATTCTAAAAATAAAATATAAAAGACCAAATATAAGTCTTTATATTTTAATAATAGCTGTAATTTATATGACTGTAATTTCCAGGTATTAATTATTAGAAATAATCTAATTTATTAATAATCAAGCTTTATATTCAGATAAATAGTTATAATATTCTTAACTTATACTATAACCTCCTGTCCTATTTTAAGAGTCTTTTCTCTATATTTATAATTATATTATATTGCCATCACTTCTTTTACTTTATCTAATAAGATTTCAAGTATTTTTCTAATTTCAGTAAAAGAATCTGCCTGCTTCTTTACTACAGGTATCTTGCTAAACAAAGATACCTGGTCTATATTAATTCATAGTTAAAATATAAAGTCTATTAATACTTTATAAAACATAGTTTTTATAATACTATAAATTATATTATTATAAGCTATCTAAATTATCAGCAGCTATTAAGCCCAGTTATTCTGGAAAAAATTTAAGTAAGCTCACAGATAATATTTAAAAGTCTGATTCTAGTACTCTATTTATCCATCTATTTAGAAATAATATACTATTAATAGTTTTCTATAAATACCCATGTAATAACATAGAATTATCTAATATCTACTTATAAAAACAATTCTCCTGTCAGTTACTAGCTTCTTTATATTTCCAAGAATAGATATAATACACTTATATATTAGCTCTGTAAATTACAGAGCTGTAATATTCTTCTGATATAATAAATAAAATATGAATTTAGTATATATATCTACTATTACTAGAATTATATTATAGACCTTTCCCTGCTATTTACTTAGAGATAAACCTGTAATAAAGTTTATAATTACTACTTTTTCAGACTCACTAAATCATGGTAACAGCTCCAGTTTATTATATAATATATAATAATAGACTTGAATTCTTTAACAGAGATTATATATCTCTATATATTTCTCCACCTCAGCGCGTATATTATGCCACCAATACTTACACTAAATATTTTTTAAAATATACTGTCCTTAGCAGTGGCCGCCTTTTAATATATTATAATTTACTTACAGTATTTCTTATTTTACTGCTGAGCTAGCCGGGACTACTATATATTTATTCTTTTTAAGTAGATTTATTTTATTTATTTTCCAGATCAAGTTACTCAATTCTTTACTTATAAAGATTTTAGCTCTCTGCTCTCACACCCATAGATTCTTTTTCTATATTTTATTAAGTAAATCTGCTATTAAATCTTCCAAGTCAGAGTATACTATTTCAGATCCAATTGCTATATATATATAAATCCGTAGTATTAGAAGATCTAGAATTCCTGTATTATTATTAATACTTTTTTTATCTACAAATACATTTCGATACCTGCAGGCACTCTCTTCTATAAATATATACTTTAATATTTACTTAATTCTTTATATAATTACTCAAGCCACTTTCTGCTGGTATTCCTCTGGAGGATCTATTTATTTTTCTAGATTTATTAAATCTTTTAATAACTTTATCTGCAAAATAAATAATAATAAACTTTATCCTATCTCTTCCTACAAGAAAATAAGATCTGGATACCAGCTAGATATATCTACAGGATTCTTCTCTCCGGGCTGGTACTTAATTACAAAATTAAATACTACAAGCAGCTCTGCTTATCTAGTCTACCAGGGGCTTAGCTTTTTAAATATAAGATTTAAAAAGATTCTAAGATTAATATAATCAGACTTTACTATAATCAGGAATTTGCTCTCTTCTAAATAGTAATATTATTACTTAAATACTTTTATAATAATAAGTAATTCTTGATTATCTATAAAATATCTATACTCTACATCTGTTATCTTCCTTGAGAAGAATATGATAAAATACCAGATTTTTTTTATTTATAACTGTAATATAATCGCGCTGATTATAAAATTTAATAAATCTGTCTCAAGCTTGATTTGTAATTCTAGATTAAAATACTATAGAAGTAGCATACTTTAAAAAACCTCTTTTAATTTTTCAAATACTTTCTATGCATCAGCTGGAAAGTTCAAGGATTAATCCAAGAATATATATTACTAGTAATTTTATTCTATTACTGTAAAAGGTCCTAGCTCCCCCTTTTCTTTTCTTTAGTATATAAGTTCCGTGAGGGAGAGAGTAATGTAAAAATAATTCTTAATAAACTACCAGTAAAAGTTTGCAAATCCTATAAAGATTAGGATTTTATATACAGTCTTAGACTCTGGCCATAATTAAATTATATCAACTTATTTTTTCTCCATTAAAACTCCTTCTGGCCCGATTTCAAATCCTAAGTAATATATCTTTTATATATAAAATTTATATTTAGAGATCTTTGCCACCAGCTGGTATTTTCTTAAGTAATTTAGTACTACTCACACATACCTGATATATTCTTCATAACTTTATAAATATATAAAAATATTATCAAAATATATAATACAGCAAATATCAAGTAGATTATTAAGTGCGCAGTTTATATAGCTCTGGAATATAACAAATATATTAGCTAGACTAAATAATATAATAGTATACTTATAATAGTTATAACAAGTACAAAAGACAGTTTTCCATTTATTACCTTTTTTTATTTAAATACAATAGTAGATATCATATAAATCAAGCTTAGTAAAGATCTTCACTCCACTAAAGTAATTTATTATTTTGCTAACTAATAGTAAGGGATAACAATCTTTAACAGTAATTATATTTAATCCCCGGTAGTCTACACAGAGGTGTAGTATACTATTTTTTTTAAAAATAAATAGAATAAATGCACCCACTGAACTTCAGAAAAAATAAATCTATTCTCACTGTAGTACAGTTATAATATATTCACATAGAATCTGGAGCTCAGTCTCTGATAGATTATAAATTAATTAATATAAGAATTATTTTCCTATTTCTAATTCAATTATATAATCATAACTGGAATATAATATTAAGATACCTGCCTATTCTTCAGAGAAAATATCTATAAAATTACTATATTTATCAGAAAGCTCAGACACAGTATCTCTAGCAGTATTTATTCTATTATTATATATTACTACTTATATATAAGCAGTATCTAAATCTAGATAGATCTGTACTGTATAAATATAAACTCCTTTCTTAATAACAGTACTGATATTTTTTTCACTAATTATTTCAGGACATATCTTCTTTATATAATAGTACCAGTTTTCTCTTTTCTATTTAATATCAGGATTTTGACTTCACAGTCAGAGCATATCTAATATTATATCAAAATCTTACATATCCACAGCATTAAATCACTATTAGCTAGTTTTCTTATTACCCTTACAGTCAGTAATACTAACCGCAAGATTATATCACCTATATAAGAGTATACAGTATCCATCTAAAGCTTCTATATAACAGAAAACTTGGTTTAATAAGTTTAACTACTGCTTTTTCCATAACCAGCTGATAAGATTTACCTGCACACCGCAGTCTATTAAAGTATACATAAGTACAGGTTCTTTAAACATATTAATCACTATCTATATAATAATAGAATCAAAACTTCTTTATAACTAGAGTTCCAGTACTATTACTGCACGCAGAGCTGGAACATTTAATTTTTTATCTGTACTACATTTTCTGGGCAGCGAACTACTATATATTCTAGCTTTTAACATTAGTAACACTTAATATTAACTATAAAATAATTTATTCAGAATCTTTTTTCCACTGTATTTAAATTTATTCTAAATTCCCATTTACACTTCCGGGATTCTGTATTATCTGAATTACTGCAACTTTCTCAGAATAATACCTTAATATTCTTTTATTTAACTGTGAGTACTTCACGCCATTTCAGTATTTAATCCTTAATAGTTTATAGATATATTACAAAAGCATTATATATATCTGGCTCTCTAAAATATTTTAAGACTTCCCTACAAACCTCTTCTAATACCCGGGCGCGCAGATAATCTTTCCATTAATTCTCTGTATATAATTCTGGCAGCTGGATATACCACTAATAAATATACTACACAAATTTATATACAGATTAGTAATTTCCTTATTTTATATCTTAGTAACACTGATTTACATTCCTTCACAGATTTATAAAATCATTAAGTTACTAAAAAAGAAATTTACAGTATTCCGGCCAGATTAAGGCGGATTAACTATTAACAAGTATTTTATTACTATATTACTCCCACTGGAGAAGTAATAGAAAGCAGAGATAGAAAATAATATCTACTATCTTCAAATTATCTTGGATAAAGTAATACACATTTCATACAAAATAATTCTTCATACAAGTTATATAAATACAATATTCAATTATTCTTTTTCCATAGTACTTTTTATCCATTACAGATCTAGCTAGCAGTCTTACTATATATACAAGATCCTCCTTACATCTCTCCCGAAGCTTTCTCTGCTGTAAAAGGCCGGTAGAAAAGCTTTATAAATCAGAATATTATTATCTTATATCTTTTACTATTTTATCCAAGTCTGCAAGTTATTTCTGTAGGCGTAGTTTTCTGACTAGATCTCTCTTCTCACGCAGTTATTACTTGAATATAATAATATCCTTATTCCTGGAAGATCTGTGCAATTCAGAAATCTTACTAGTTCCAGTATTAATTAAATATTTACTGCTTACAGTTTCAGTTATTAGAAGAAGTCTTATAATAAGATCACTGGAAGATTCCTGTAAGTCTTTCCCTAGTACAGTACTTCAGGTACAAGATACTATTCTTCTTATTAGATCTCCTTTAATAAAAGAGTGATCAGAACTGTTAGGAGCGATATAAAAGATATAATAAGTTCAATTATATACACAAATACTAGCTATTATTCTGCTTTAAACTGATCACTGGCCTCCTGCAGTATCAGGAGGGCCAGCGAGGTGTGATATAGGAGCAAATCACCTGACCTCGCCTAATACACATGATTCGCGACTAAGTGTTACTCACGTGACCCGCTGGGTTGCAGCAAACCAGCAGACCCGCTCTAACAATATATATCATAATTTACTACTTAAATAGTTAAATAATATTATAATACCTCAGGATCTCGTGCCTAGGGGGGTATATAAATAGCAGTAGTCATATAACCTGAAGCCACCTCATCTCTCTTCCTCTGGCTGCATGTTTCTTCCTGCTGGTACATATCTCAAGCCATCCAGTTGCCCCCGTAGCTGAGAGAAAGTGATGTCATGGTGTAACAAACATGCTCGGCATCTGCAAGGTGGTAGTTGAATTTGCAGAAAAAAGCCCAATCGTGACACAAACATATCTCTTTGAATGCTGTGAAGTCTAGAAGTATCTCTGAGGATCTTGAACTCTTGTTGTTCCTGATTAGTTCAAAAGGCGCTCCGTCATGCTACTTAGGTGGCTTATAGTAGATGAGAGCCACGAGATTAGGCCTGGTACAACTGCTGTCACACTCCTGCATCCTCTCCAACAATTTAATTTCTGCGAACGTTTATATATTTGCACTAGTTGCAATGTCTTCACCCAGTCCTTGGCGGACAATTGAACATATAATTCCGGGTCAACACATTCGCGAATATCCCGCTGCAACCACGGGAACACAAAACGATGTTCTCCATTTAGCTGTGAAACAGTACCTTCCCACCAACAACCCAAAACCACGTGCTGGAGATATAACGATTGTCATTGCTCCTGGAGGCGGCTTTGGAAAGGTATTGCTATGATTCCCCTAATAGTGCGTTCTAATCGCTAAAAGCGACGTAGGAGCTCTATGAGCCAGTCTGCCAAGAGCTACTTGTGCGCTATGGAAAGAAAGGGCTCAAAATCCGTAGTATTTGGGCTGCAGACCCTGCACATCAGGGTGAGAGTGGCATAATCAACGAAGGCCGTGTTGGAATTGACCGTGAGCCTCTCAAGTGAACTACTATATTTTCAGGATATGGGAAGGTCTAATAGCTGTTGATTGTCTAGCAAGCCATTTCGATCACAGTCGGGATCTTCTCCATTTGATAAATGTCAAACGGGATGACATACAACACCCGATCGTTGGAATAGGACATAGTGCTGGATGTCTTTCTTTGTTCGTTTTCTATCCTGTCCCAGCCCAAATTATCCGGCTGATTGATTTTTTCACAGGGTTAACCTTAGTCTCATGCATCCACGGCTATTTCACGCCATTGTCCTCGTCGAATCCCCGATAGTACGGCCAGTCACTCATCTCAGTGACAGCTCCGTGTTCAGAACCGACATGATGCTGCGGCCACACTTAGAGTTCTCGGTGTACAGGCGGGAAGCGTGGCCATCCCGATCTGCAGCGGCTGAATCCTTTCGCAGAAAACCCTTCTATCAAACCTGGGATCGCCGCGTCTTTGCGCAATTCGTAAAATACGGCTTGCTCGATGTCTCCGTGGGCACGGGATTCGGCGGTAAGGATAGTCATCCTCAAATGACGACACCGGTAAGACTCACTACCCCTGTTCTGTATGAGCTTGCCTCCTTTGCGCGGCCATATCACAATATCCCTGCCCCGGATGCAGCCATAGGCGATTCTAGAAACCGCCTCACCCACCCGGATCTCGACCCTCAGGTCATGACATCGTTGCCGTTTTATCGTCCAGAGATAACTGAACTTTTCCCTCGGCTGCCCTACCTACGACCGAGTGTCCTTTACATCTTTGGTAGCGAGTCCCATATGAGCCTTCCGGAGTTGAGGAGCGACAAACTGCGGTCTACAGGAATTGCTACCGGAGGCAGTGGCGGGGCTGCAGCTGGTCGCGTGCGCGAAGTCGTCATGCAAGGGTTTTCACACCAGGTGCCGTTCGAAGCGGTCAATGAATGCGCAGAGGAGATATCTAGTTGGCTGGCCTGCGAATCAAGGCGCTGGTGTAGACAGGAACAGGCTTTTCACAATAGGTGGGGTAGTACTCCCGGTCCTGACTCAAAGACTATCTACAAAGACTGGAAAGTCTACGTTCCGAGGGGTAATCGAGTGAAGTCAAACCTGTAAGGTGTAGCTTGCAGTGCCTAGCCTGATTCGTATGAATGAAGGAATCGGTCGTCTGGCAATATTCTCCTTGATAAGCCTTCCGTGAACAGATAGGCACAGGATACTATAGCCTCGGGTTACCAAGGGCACGTCATCTATCTAGGAGGAACAACCCTCAGCCAAATGACGCCTCTCGATCTGCATGCGGCCTGAAGGGGTACAGCAGGCTAAAAGGGGGTCGCTTGGCGAGACTACAGCTTTGTCCAAATAAATATCACATCTGAAAGCGCTTTAGTAGCTTTAAAATATGAAAGAACCGAAGTATTTAAAGTGCAGCATGGCTGACCACCGTCCGATCATAGTCCGTCTCCAAAGCCACATAGCCGTCATAACTCTCAACCGGCCTGATCAGCTTAATGCACTGGACCAGGATCATTATTATCAACTCGGTGAAACTCTCCGCCAGTTGGAGAAAAACCCCGACATTAAGATAACAATTCTCACTGGTACGGGGCGATACTTTTCAGCGTGAGATTAACAGATCCTTCAGTTATGTTCACGGAGCTAATAGGTTCGGTGATCGTTCAAATAGGGGCACCGATGTCAGATCTGCCTCCGGAAACAAGCTCCATGGAACGGACATCCGGCGCAACATGAGTGGCACTTTATTCAACAACTTGGACCTCACTCATACCTTCACCAATTTTTCAAAGATACTGATTGTGGCACTGAATGGCCCTGTCGTGGGGCTTCTGGCGGCGCTCGTCGCACAAGCAGACTTCATCTATGCCGCACCGCACACCTTCCTCCTCACGCCATTTTCTTCGCTCGGCCTTGCAGCGGAAGGTGCAGCGTCTCGGTCCTTTGTGCGGCGCCTCGGCATATCCAAAGCAAGCGAGGCTTTGATTATGAGCAAGAGAATTCCCTGCGACGAACTTGCTGCCTGCGGATTCATCAATGAAGTGGTCTCTTCCCCTTCGGGGAAGCCAGAAGACTCGGTCGGGTTTTTGGAGCAGGTCCTTGCTGAAGTGCACCGACGATTTGATTCACTCACCGCACATTCCTGCCTAGTGCGCATCAAAGACTTGATCCGTGGACCAGAGAAGATGATAGATGGCCAACATAACTACCTGGAGGTTCTTGAGGGGCTGGATATGATCGCAACTGGCGTGCCAGGTCGGCAGATTCAGGCAATGGTGAAAGGCCAGAAGAAGCATAAATTGTGACTTTCACATAATTTGGGAATATTCCTGGTGCTGTAAAGCTGTACATCGTTCTAATGCCGAGCTTGGCCATTGCACTACTTTCATCTGAGGAACTCACTAGTTCCACAGATCCCCATCGTTTCATTCTGCTCTCTATTTACTCAAATTGTATATCTGCACGGTGCTTCCGATAGATGAGATAGTATTTCAGTAAATCTCAGACGTACCGCGCATTCATTAATGACCGTAATAGCTCCTGATCCAGTTCATGATACTCTTTCTATTTGCTAGTAGGGAATTACGGTGGCTTTACATGTATTCAAGCTCATAACATATGCAAAGGAACAGGTAACTGGACCGTGAGTACCTCGGTTTTTGTGTATGTTTTATATCTACAGTTAAGTCGGCTTATCGACCAAATGAAACTTCTCATTCTCTTAGCAATCAGTGATTTTAAGATGGGGCTTTGTCTGGGGATCTGATGCGGAGACCTGCTACCAAGGCAAGCTGACTAGCTAGTCAATGCTTCGAAACCGATGATATATCTCATCATAGGGTAGTCTCATACTTGCTCGCCTTCCTAATCTGCGCTCCATAGATCCAAAGGATCCACGGGATCGGAGCCATGAGAAGCGTCAAAGCAGCCACAAGAGTGATTGCCCAGCCTACACCAAGCCCTTCAAACATCTGGAGAGTGAACATTGGGAACGCACAGCTTAGTATGTATCTACTGAACATCATTGCGCCCGAGGCAGATGCACCATAAAGTGGACCGTAAGTGTCCATCATGTAGAGGTTCGTCCCGGAATACACCAGCAAGCAGGAAAACATCGAAAGGCCTTGGAATACGATGGGTACAATCCAATGGACTTGGAAGTTGGCAGTCCAACTAAGAATAAGCAACGATGGTGGAAGTAGCAAGCTGCCCCCCAAGGCTGATACAAGACGAGACTCGGGAGGCATTTTGAGACTCGGGTCTTGGACTTGTTTCCACGACTGCAGCCGCGGCAGGAAGAAGTACCGGTCTATCAGAGCGTGGGGTATACAGGCAACCATATTGCCCACGGTCACACCAAGATACGAGAGAGCCTGGGCGGTCGAATCGAACCCATAGTACTTCTCAAAGACCCAAGGAACGGAAATCACGAATGCATACAACAAACCAAAAAGAAACCCATTATAGAGACTGATGAATGTCACTATCGGTTCGGTCAGGAGCATATGAATAGGCCGCTGGAATAGAATGATAAAGAGGTGCCGGAAACTAGCGTCAATAGTCGTCTCACAGTTTACGTCCGCCATGCCGAGTTGCGTCGCCCGACGTCGTAGGATAACCGCTTTATAGGTCTCCCTGGTGAAGATCAACGGGGAATAGAAAGCTGCCGCGAGAATCACCGGTGCCCATTGTGTCCAGCTCCACTCTCCAGTCCGAATCATGACAAGTCCGCCAACGAGAGGTGCCAGGGTCGCAGCAACAGTTGGGACTGCATAGTAGATGGCAAGGACGGTGCCTCGTTCGCTGTCATGCGTATAATCCAGAATGGTTGCCGAGGCATTGCTGATGTTTGATGACCCAAAGACAGCGGCAAAGAAACGACACAGAGTCAGGCCCGATATAGTGTTCGACACGGCGCCACCAATCATGAACAACATGAAAATTGGAGTAGTCGCAAGATAGACAGCTTGGCGACCATAAGTTTCAGACAGGGGTGCCCCAATAATGGGCCCAAATGCTAGTCCCAGATTATATAGAGCGAGCGGGAGCATGGCGACCTCAGAGCTGCAGTTCATGGCTTCCATCACTGCAGTCTTTGCGGGCGCATAGATGGCACCTGCAAAGGCACTGACAAAAGCCAGCAGGGTCACACTGGCAATTCCCACGAAACGCCTGGCCAGCGAAAAGTTCCGAGGATTATCAGGGTCGTCTGGTCCATTCCAATCCATTACAGGGTGAGTTGGGAAACAAGGGATTCCTTTGTCCTTGTGGTCCATCTGTCCACTGTGCTCGATGATCTAACGGACAGCGACCGTGGAGTGAACGGACAGTGAACGGGCGGTAAACGAAAGGTAAATGAAAGGTAATATTATGAATGACGCTGGTCGTATATTGATTACACAGGATGATGCTTTGCTTTTCTATTCCCAGAACAAAGCAAAGACCGTGATGCTGTTGGTTCTTAGTATCCTCCGTGAAAAGGCTGTGATAATAAATGTCTCGGCCAATAGAATTATCTGGTGATCAAGTGAGAAGTCGCGACCGTTGTGCAACAGAAGGTGATGTCCTTGCCGGTGCATCGGATATGCACTTCCGAACTCCGGTGCATTTTCAGGTCAGCCAGGTGAATTGCTTGACGGAATTCAACTCACCACTACTTCATCATGACCAATCTTCCCATCGATGCGGGGAACGCATCCCCGGCCACTTTTCACCAGCAGGGTGAGGGGACTACCTTTTGCCCTTTGTAAGAATTCCACAAGGGCGATCCCGAAATTGACCCGACTGGGAAACACATGGTTTGAGCTGTCATCCAGCGCGCCTCCCTCACGTTTTTGCGTCGTGTATCGAAGCTATTGCTCGCTACTCTCCGCCTCTCCCCTCCCTATCCATTGCCTCCTCGCACTATACAACCCTAGGCCCACCAGCCACAGTCCAATGAGCACCACGGCCTGCACAGGAGCAAAAACAGCGCCACGAGCAACCACACACCCACTGACCAGAGCAAACATAACGGGAACACAGATTATCGGTTTGTACGGGCGGGGCAGCTCTGGTTCACGAACCCGAAGGATGATAGCGCCGACCATGGTCAGGAAGAAAAAGATATACGCAGACAGACCACTGAATGTCGCCAAGACCCGAAAGTTCCCGAAGAAAATGTAGACAATGGAACAGGCGGTAGAGAAGAGAATCGCATTGATGGGGGCATCTGCTGTCGAGGTCGATCGCCGTGAAACGGAACCAATGCGGGCCAGGAAGGCGGGCAACCAGTTGGAATTGGCTGCAGCAACCACAATGCGACCGGCGACAAACGAACTTCCCAGCAAGGATCCTGCCACCACCAGGCATATAAGACCCGCTGCTATGGCCCCAAATGTTGGTCCAAGTAGGTGACTAAACGATGTCTGCGGCAAAATGTCAGTCTGCGATGCTTACTCACTTCCATGTCAATGACACCCATGAAAATATTCATACCACTGCTACACTATCTGTTGTGGACACTACTCTCCAAGGCAGGAGGATATAGTAGGCAATATTCACTGCGATGAAACTGAGGATGACAATGGGAACCGCGGTATTGATGGCTAAAGGCAACTGACGGGCCGGAGAAGAAAGTTCGGCGCTGACATAGATTGCCTGGCGATGGATTAGCCATCATCAAAGCATATTTCGGGGACTTGTCTAGCAGCCCTTTCACTGCCCCATACCTTATCCCATCCAGAGTATGCCCACAGTGCACCATAAAGTGCGGCGGAATAATGACCGAGAGATTCCCACCCATGTAACTTCTGCCACTCTATCTCCCTCCCGTCCAAGCCAACGGTGTTGCGAGCACCAAACCAGGCTCTCGCCAGCCAGTCCTGTGGTTCGCCTAAATTATCCCTATCCCAGCCAGCAAGGTGATAGAGGACGACACCCAGTCCCGCAACCACAGTGAGTGCGATAGCAGCGAACTTTGTGGTGAGAAAGAATGTGTTAAGCTGCGTACTGAACTGGGTACTGACCGAGTTCGCCATGCTAATTATGAGCAACACCAGAGAGGATAGAAGCTTATGTGCCATCCTATCGGGTTGATCGGTCACCCCGGTCGCAGAATAGATGCTTTCCACAAACACAATGCTCAAGATGGCGAGTGAGGCCGGTACTACCGCAACGACCCATGTCCACGCGGCAAGGAAGCCAAAGGCCTCGCCGTAGATATACTGGAGGTACTGTTGGACACCTCCTGCGGCGAAAGGAGTGAGCTGGTGAAGGGGAATCGAAGACAGAGGGTCTGTACGGACCTTCACCCGGAATCGCCGCCCCGAGCTCGGCCATAGTTGCAGCACCTGTCCAAGCCAAGATGCCCCCCACAAACCAAACGACCAGGGCCGCACCTGGGGAGGGGACATTGGTGTCAATGGCGCCAAGAGAGGTGAAAATCCCGCTTCCGATTACGATATTGATGATGATGCTGAACGCCTCGGACGTGCCCAAGTTCCGCCGGAATGAGGCATGGGGCGCTAGGCTAGACGCAGGGCCTGCAGTACTCCCATACTCTGGCGCAAGATTTCCTTCCAGGAGAGGAGCATTGATGTCTTCATCCTGGGTGGACATTTTGGCGGCAGTAGGCTAAACCTGATGATTATTGACTTTGGCGACACTGAAGTTCAACTTCCTGACCGCCGAGTCCGAAGCGGAACTGGCGGCACACGTTAGCGGCGGGGTTCGAAAAGCGAATCAATCGAATCAATCAATCACAATGCGCTGTCGACGAGGCGAGCAAGCCATCTTCCCCACCCAGCCGTAACCCCTCCTTGCGTGACATGATCTTTGAGTGGTAGGAATGTCTTGGGGCGTGGGTCCTGTCGGTCTGTTCCGGATACCAATACCAAAACAGGGGCCATCGTTGGAGTCGTCCAATGCAGAATCTCCTTAGGTGTATATACTTCGCCCACCATCCTCCGGATGTTTGGGTTGTGAATACTACGGCTGCAGGAGTACTAGATACTTTTATTATGTGTTCCGTCTATCATGCTGGTTGATTTATGAAAATTTTGGCGTGGATTCTCCAATCTAATGCGCGTGTCGTCGAAATGTATTTTCGTTGTACTCATAAAAGTAACTACTCCTCGTAGTAGACCGTCTTGCATCGATAGCCCGAGCCACCGCAATTGCCGATAATCACTGATAGTTACGGAACCTTGATATATAGCTGGGGTTCAATAGTACTCCAGTCCCTGTCGAGAATGAACTGTTGTACTGGCTGTCCGCCTAATCGACCTAAATCCACTCTTAGTGGTGCCTAGGGCGGGCCAAGCCGGTCGCTGAAGCAGGGAGTCCAGTATAATTTCCTCTACTCCTTTCCACCGCGACTGAAAAGAAGGCGACATAAGCAAGAGAAAAGAACAAAGACAGTCCTGGAGGCACACATGGTACGGATTTCAGGATCTATGACGCAACCCGGCCTTTCCATTGTGTAATTCACCACACTCGAATAGCAGCAAACCCCAAGGGACTCTTGACTGTGGTAGATAACGCAGGCCATCCTTCTTTAGTCTCGTCAAGCAAAGGGATTACCACATATCAACGACTAGAAACCCCGACTCGGGCTTAACGGGAGCAGAACCTTCTCCGGGGGGCAGTTAGCCCAAGGCCCCAAGGGTTCTACAGAGGGGTCAGGTAATCCGAACCAAAATGACGCAAACTAATCCTGACCTCAAGCTCAATAGCCCTGCGCGGAGGTGATAGGCCGTCATGCCGATAATGTCTGCTTCAATGCCGAGCAAAATAGATTAACCGGGCTTACATGGCTGTTCTAACAGATTCCTTGGCATCCTTAGCGGTGGTGCTTGGATGCGGACGATGCCCTGTGTATAGCTTGTTCGTCGGTAGGCCGGATCTCTCTCTAAGGATCAGTGTATCCATTATCAATGCCAACCCCTGAGTTTAGATCGCTCATACAACTTCTATTACACTATGTAGCTAGATATCAAACGCTGATGGATAGGTTAAAGGTTTCTTGGTGTAAGGTGATGGTGGTTAACGTGATTTGACTTGCAATTTGCGTCGCGTAAGACGTGCTACTACTGGAATCTTCCTGAGCACATAACCAACGGCGGACACTATTTAAACTCCTTGAATTTACTAGGGTGATTTGATACCACCACCGGACTCCGATGCATCTCAATATGGACAGTCGGGATGTCGCCACTTTCTGCAGGCAGTTCGCTGTGGTATCGTCGCAAAGTGTTCATGGCGTTGCTTCTAGGATGGTATGAGGAAGAATGATGCCATTAGTGAAGAGCGTTGACCTGATCGATACTTATCCAAGAGCCATCCTATAAATATCAGGATAAATCTGCTGTTCTTCTCATCTCATCTCCATCGCACTACAGGGTTGTTCAAGATATCAAAGCTGATTCTTCCATCGCACAAACACCTCTTCTCCCAGTTTCACTACCTACCAACTCATCAAGATGAAGTTCACTGCTGCAATTGCTACTGCCATCCTCGCCAGCGTTGCTGTCGCGGCTCCCGAGCGTGGCCTCGAGGCTCGCCTGAAGGCCCGCGGCGCCGGCAAGGGATCCCGACCCCTCCAGGCAGTCGCCAGACCTGCGTCGACCAAGAACCAGACCAACGTCGAGTACAGCTCCAACTGGTCCGGTGCAGTGCTCGTGGAGCCTCCTTCTGCTGCGGCTACCTACACTGCGGTGACCGGCACCTTCACTGTCCCTGAGCCCACTGGCAACTCTGGAGGCAGTCAGGCTGCATCTGCTTGGGTTGGGATCGACGGAGATACCTATGGAAACGCCATCCTCCAGACTGGTGTTGACTTCACCGTGACCGATGGAGAGGCCTCATTCGATGCCTGGTATGAGTGGTACCCGGACTACGCCTACGACTTCAGCGGCATCGACATCTCTGCAGGTGATGAGATTGTTGCCATTGTCGAGTCCTACACCTCGACCACCGGTATTGCTATCATTGAGAACAAGAGCACCGGCCAGAAGGTCACCAAGGAGCTGTCATCCAGCTCCAGCCTTGGAGGACAGAACGCAGAGTGGATTGTGGAAGGTATTATCAGCCGCACATTCCTGTCCCAACTTTGTCAAACGCTAACGGGATACTAGACTTCGAGGAAAATGGTTCGCTCGTCGACCTGGTGGACTTTGGCACTGTCACCTTCACCGGTGCTGTTGCCAAGGCCGCAGGAGGCCAGAGCGTTGGCCTTACGGATGCTACCATCATCGAGATCGAGGAGAATGGCCAGGTGGTCACTGATGTTACCATCGACAGCGACTCCGAGGTGACCATCACCTACGAGTAAGCGTGCCCACGAGGCCTGTCACTGTAACTGGAACGGTGGCAGAATACGTTGATCAGCTCAATCTGTAGCGGATTGATTGGCATGCAGTGATGTGATGATGTGATCGGCTCAGCATTTGAGTGAGGAATTGGAGGAGGAATTTGTAGATAGTTTTGATTTCTAGTATTACTTTGCGGGGCCCCAGTTGAATATGAGTCATTCTTTTGATTGATCTTCCATAAATTGTAGGTCAACATGAATTACAGCGTAGAGGATGCTCGACAAGACAGACGAAGTGCAGGTGCTGTATTTCGTGGATTCAGTAAGGCAATAGCGGTCCTGTTATTTCAAAACGCCAGGTCGCTAACGTGGAGTACGACTTTCATTTATGATGTATATTCCAGTTGTGATACAGAGCACTCAGTTGGAAAGGCATCGTACAGGTGTCCTATCTTCCGAATTAGGTCTTGGGCGTCCTCAGGCCCAAAAAGAAGACAATACATGCAGGAAATATTTACTTAAACAATCCAATTACTGCTAACGACAACCGGAATACCTGTAAGAGCAAGTAACTGAAATCCGACCACAGAATACTATCAAGTCAGAAGTAATGTAAGCATGCCGTGGCAAACACACCCCGCTCCTCCATTCACATCAGTCTCGGGAGAGACACGAAGACAATGTCTTTCAATGACCTCAAGCAGCACGGCATGTTCCAGAGATCTGGGTCTGTGGAGGACCAACATCGACCGTCTGTGCACCATTGATTGTAGTAACGCTCTTGTCAATGCCGTTGAAGGTGCACTTCACACCTCCCGTAGTGGACGTGATGTGGGAGATGCTTAGGGGATTGCCTGTTTTCCTCAGTTGGCTTTCCCAAATAATCTAGTTTGCCTGATACGTACTGATTTTGGTGCTGACACCATTAGTTGGGAACTGCTGCTGGAACTGGGCATTTGCAGCGCCCACGAAGGTGATGAGCACTTGACCCCCAGTGGGCTGTGTTTGACCAGGGTTGCTGGGAGTCGATCCAGATCCGAACCGGCAAGACCCTTGAACCTGGGTTTGTGGAGGGCCGACGTCAACCTGACCCACGCCGGTCACAGTAGTTACGCTGTGGTCAATGCCATCAAACGTACAGACAGCACCCTGGGTGCCGCAAGATATGTGTGAGATACTGAGGGGGTTGGCTAGTGATATTAGCCGGGATATATGATAGTCGTGTGCGGGGAACATACTTATCTTGACATTGGATCCGTCAGTGGGGAAGTCCTGGGTGAATTGGGCACCAGCTGCGCCAATAAAGGTGACTTGGGCAGTAGCTTGCGCTCGACCAATGTTGAGCCCGAGGACAGAGGTCGAAAGAAGGGCAGGAAGCAAAATGAACTTCATATTGAAAGGAGGTAGTCTAGTGAGGGTCCAGTGGAGTGGTAGTAGTATGTCTGCAATGTAACTCACTTGTTTTGAGCTGCTGGAGAGTCTTCGATAGACGAGACTCACTGGCCTTTTATAGACAGAAAAGGGAACAAGTCCAGCACCTTAACTGTATAGACACCGAGCGATTTCTCATGACCTACGGCATCCCCGTGTACCACTTTTGCTCTATACGAGGAATGCAATTACCTCATCTGACTGAAACCGTGGAAGCTGTTCATCAGGCGACCCCTTTTCTACCTACACTGACCTATTCGGGATGAATTTTGACATGATCATGACGCTGCTATTCATGGAATTTAGCCTGTTCCGGTCATTTTGATGATTCGGAGAGGGCAGTTAAAGTTGGTAATCTGGGAGTTGGTCAGTGTGGTGACTTGGACCTGGCTGGAGACGTACCATAATTCCGTCGAGGCACAGCAATGGAGATGTCTAACTCACGAGATGGTGACCGGCATAACCACCGGCTGAACCCGGAGACTCTCGCATCGCCCCGAGGGGATCCATGGGTAGTGGCAGTCGTGCGGTTGGGCGTTGTCCACATAATGTTGCGCATATCCCATCCTCGGTATCACGACAACACAAAGAATCTGTAAGTTATTCATAGGTCGTCCACGGTGCTCATTATCCCGGGTATAAGATAGAAAGGACATTTTTTTTCACGCAGTGGGGAGTTTTGGTGTCTGAAACGTAGACAGCGTCAACGTTAGGCATGCAGGAGCTGGATATCTATGGGAAAATGATCAACTACGGATTATCCAGGCCCTGGTAACGTCAATGAGTGCTACTTTGAGATACTGCTGGAAGCGGCGGCTGAACCCTCCGCAAAAGGCATTGAATGGTTCCGCCAATCAATCTCCCAACTTGCCCTCGTATCTTCCCGTTTGGATTGCTCGCCACCCAAACTAAGAAAGGACGGGGCTTATGCCTCCTTGGGGGAAAGGGTTTTATCCTGTATTTCATACTCTGGAGTACCTGGATACTGACATCATCGACCCCAAGGTCAACGGTGTCTATACGAGGAGGCACTCGTACAGAGTAGAATTCATGCCCAGCCGTACTTCCGCTGCACTGCCAACTGCAGGCTAGAGACACACACTATCGCATGATGATGGGGTGCCCGATCTTCTGATTATGTTGAGGGTCGGGAAAGATGAAACCCTGCATCATGGCCCTCCGCCATTTCCCCGCGGTCGGGGGTGGGCGAAGTAAATCTTAATCCCCTCGAGCCTCCGACCACCGACTTCTATAAATACGATCAGTTCATTGTCAAGGTATAAGCATAATTTATTTTTGGCAATGATCCAGGCTATGTAGCAGGCTGCCTTACCATGGATCTTCTCAGACAAAACCAAGGAAACGCATACTGACTACTGATAATATGGCCAGGTGAAGCTGACCTCCATCACGATCATACTGGCGGTGTGAAGCGAGAATAGGAAAGATAATCCAACTACCAAATCTTACAGATGGGGAGATAACCGCAGCCACGGCATATAAACCAGGACGAATGACTATGGGCGGACAGGATACGAGGTCAATCGGCTGACCGACAACAGGCACAGGGTGAATGCAAGACAATACTTCGACAAATATGGCGATGACCCAGATATAGATTGGTTTCAAGCCATGTGACCTGGATGAGACTAGACAGTCGGAACCGACACAGGAACCCGGAGGCTCACCTCCCCATTAGCTCTGCAGCCAAAAAAAAAAAAAAAATAATGGTACTCTTGGAGTTTTCGACAGGCTATAGGCAGCTCCTGTAGATTGCCGTTGTTGGAAAAGGGCCGTGAGACATGTGCGACCATCCAGAAAAATCCTAATGAACATTTTCCAGTTGTGGAGACAGCCATCGACTTCTAAACATCGTGTGGTTGTTTGACCACTAGTTACATCGTCGTCCGACAAGTATGTTACTCGTTATGCTGATCCTGCAGCAGCAGAAGCTCGAGCCCATGGCCTGACCAGGGCACTATGGGGGGATAAAATGATTGGCCGGTACCGAGCAGTCCATAGAACTAACACGGTCGGCAGAAGGGAGATCAATAGGACTCTGCTTGAAATTCAGGAAACATGACTTCATTAGCCGAGTTGATCAACGCCCTCAACCGGCTTTGTGGGGAAGAGGGCGGCCGTTGAACGAGCATCATTGGCGTCTGGAGACTCTCCGGATTCCCCAGATAGTGGACACTCGACTCTTTCGGGTAAGAATCAGCATCCTGGTTTTCGTGGCTTCCGATGCCTCCATCCGTGACTAAACGCGATCGAATGCCCTTCACGCATTTCGGCCAGCTTTGCCGAAGGGTCCACTGCCTGCCCCAGAGTCGGGAAATGTCCGCTCGTAGGGTTTTCTTTTACTTCTACATGGTCCTTTATTTCTTTCCCACAGGGCAACTGAGCCGAGTCCTGCACCACCATCAACCTTTGTCTGTCCTAGATGGGAGCCTTTTACGAGCAAGCGACTCATGTATAGTCCCCATCAATTCAACCGGGTGGAGGCTCGCAATGGCAATGATGACATCTAGTGATCCGGACGCGGTGGGGAAGCCTAGCTATAAAGCCGGACTGGAAGCCGGGGCATTAGTAGCATCGTCACAGGATCAAGTGTCTCGCCCAAGATGCCGTTGACCTATCTGGGAGCCCTGGCAATGCTGACTGCCCTGCCCTCATTGGGGCAGGCCCGGTCAACCTGGCCCCTGGGCAGTGGACTGGAGCTGTCCTACCAGGCAAGCCAACATCAGATCTCCATCCATCAAGACAACCAAACCATCTTCTCAACCCTCCCCGGTCAGCCCTTCCTCAGTGCCAGCGCCGGGAAGGACCAGATTGTCGAGGATAGCGGCAACTTTAACATCACCAACGTGGCCCAGGCCCGATGCCAAGGCCAGAATATCACCCAACTGGCGGGTATCCCTCGTCGCGACAGTGTGAAGAACCAGGTCGCTGTGCGCGGTTATCTCCTGGACTGTGGTGGGGAGGACATTGCCTATGCCATGAACTTTTGGGTTCCTAAGACCCTCTCGGATCGTGTTGCCTTTGAAGCCACTGTTGACTCGGATGCGAATGCCAGTGTCCCCGTCGAACGTCTCTATCTCACATTCGCATCGCACGCGCGGGAGGACTTTTACGGTCTCGGTGCGCAGGCGTCCTTCGCTTCCATGAAGAATCGGTCGATCCCCATCTTCTCCCGCGAGCAGGGTGTCGGACGTGGTGACCAGCCATACACGGCCATCGAGGACTCGCAAGGTTTCTTCAGCGGCGGCGACCAGTACACCACTTACACGGCCATTCCTCAGTACGTCAGCTCTGACGGTCGCGTCTTCTACCTCGACGAGAATGATACAGCCTATGCTGTCTTTGACTTCCAACGCCCGGATGCTGTCACGGTGCGCTACGATAGTATCACAGTGCATGGCCATCTAATGCAGGCTGACAACATGCTGGACGCCATCACCATGCTCACTGAGTACACCGGTCGCATGCCGGCTCTTCCGGAATGGGTTGATCACGGCGCACTTTTGGGCATTCAGGGTGGACAGGAGAAAGTCAATCGCATTGTGAAGCAGGGCTTTGAACACGATTGCCCAGTCGCCGGTGTCTGGTTGCAAGATTGGTGAGTGGCCCCCTGGCTTTTCTGCGCTCATCATTACTAACGGACCGTAGGTCAGGCACGCATCTGCAGTCAGCCCCCTATGGCAACATGAACATCTCGCGTTTGTGGTGGAACTGGGAGTCCGACACTTCGCTGTATCCCACATGGGCCGAGTTCGTCCAGACTCTACGCGAACAGCACGGTGTACGCACCCTTGCCTACGTGAACCCTTTCCTGGCCAACGTCAGCAGCAAGTCGGATGGCTATCGCCGCAATCTCTTCCAGGAGGCTAGCAAGCACCGCTACATGGTGCAGAACACTACCACAAACTCCACGGCGATCATCTCCAGCGGCAAGGGCATCGACGCCGGTATCCTGGACCTCACCAACGAGGAAACTCGCGCGTGGTTCGCCGACGTCCTCCGCACGCAGGTCTGGAGTGCCAACATCTCCGGCTGCATGTGGGACTTCGGCGAATACACGCCCATCACTCCCGATACCTCGCTGGCCAACATTTCCACCAGCGCCTTCTTCTACCACAACCAGTATCCGCGCGACTGGGCGGCCTACCAGCGTTCCGTGGCCGCTGAGATGCCTCTTTTCCATGAAATGGTCACCTTCCACCGTTCCGCCTCCATGGGCGCCAACCGGCACATGAACCTGTTCTGGGTTGGCGACCAAGCCACTCTCTGGACCCCCAACGACGGCATCAAATCGGTGGTCACTATTCAAGGCCAGATGGGTATCTCCGGCTATGCCCACAGTCACAGTGATGTTGGCGGCTACACGACCATCTTCGAGCCTCCCACCACCAGCAACTCCTCCGGAGCCATCCCACGATCGGCTGAGCTTCTGGGCCGCTGGGGTGAACTGGGCGCCGTGTCGAGCGCCGTATTCCGGTCGCACGAGGGCAACGTCCCCGGCGTGAACGCCCAGTTCTATAGCAACTCCACCACGTATGCGTACTTCGCCTACAACGCCCGGATGTTCCGCAGTCTGGGTCCGTACCGTCGCCGCATCCTCAACACGGAGAGCCAGCGTCGCGGATGGCCGTTGCTGCGTATGCCGGTGCTGTACCACCCGGAGGATCTCCGCGCCCGACAGATCAGCTACGAGAGCTTCTTCCTCGGTCGGGATCTATATGTGGCACCGGTTCTCGATGAGGGGCGCAAGTCTGTGGAGGTGTACTTCCCCGGTCACTCTGCAAACCGTACGTATACCCATGTGTGGAGTGGCCAGACCTACCGGGGAGGACAGACGGCGCAGGTGTCGGCGCCCTTTGGAAAGCCCGCGGTGTTTGTGGTGGATGGAGCCTCGAGTCCGGAACTGGACGTGTTCTTGAACTTTGTGAGGAAGGAGAATGGAACGGTGCTGCGTGCGTGAGCGTGTTGCTTCCTATTTAATGTGTACTAAAAGTATCCCAGTTAGGTGTCTGAGATAACTAGACGATTAGACTATGATATAGATGATTTAGAATATGCCCGGAATTATAGATGGGTAAATTAAGTACACACATTACACTCCAGCACGCGATGTGCCGGTAGCAACTTCTAGGGGTATCAAACCTTCAACTTCTCTCCATCGTGTTCCACCGTCCCCTTCTCACTGATCCCATCCTCGACCTGCACGCCTTCCTCACTGCTGGCCACGCTAGCCAGCTGCCATTCGCGGATGGCATGTCCCTTCCACATCAGCAGCATGACAAACAAGAATGAGAAGATCGCAAAGAAAGCCATCATGCCATACACCCAGCCGACATCAACGGCAGCCACCCACGGGTCAATGTAGAAGCTGATAGTCAGACCGTAGACGATACGGTAGGCGCCGATCACAATACCCGCTTCCGCCGGGTAGCGCGTGAAGCATTCCACGACGTAGTTGACCGTCACCGGCACACTGGCCAGCGAGCCAATTGTTACAATGAACACCGCTAGTGCCAGCACCATGTAATGCAGGTGATACTGCAGAGTGGCGCCGAATAGGCCCAGTCCGATGGGATTGAGGATAAGACTGGGAATCCAGAGCACCTGCAGGCGGTACTCAGGCTTCCAAGCGCCGTGGTTGAAGCGTCGGGCCAACGCCAGGGGTAGTCTGTCGTTGTAGTAGTGGCCAACGAGCTGGACGACAAGGATGCCGATCCAGTGGCAGAAGGTGAAAGCGGCGTTCTGCTTCAAGGAGAAGCCGTAACCACCTTCCTCTGGCGTCCGCTGCAGCCACACAGGCACCAGGGCGTTCATGCCGACGTAGAACCCGAAGGAGATCAGAGTGAAGGTACCCATGATGACTGTGACCGGACAGATACCGATCAGAATGGGCGCCACGGCGATTTTCATCTAGAACAATGAACATCATTAGAGAGCCTATAACTAGTTCTTTTGAGGTGGTCACTCACGGTAACCGACCAGGTGGTGGGCTGCACCAAACGCTGGCCGAAAAAGAAGGTAGCCCAGCGGTTAGCCAACCAGTTGGTCGGTATGGCAGGATTCCGATCAGGATTCTCGCGATCATACCCAGTCTCCTCGAGGAAGAGGAAGATGAGGATGGCTGTGGCGCCCAATAGGCCGACAGTCCACCAGAACTCGACGGGGAAGAAAGCATTAGCCGAGATGAAGGCCGAGAAGGTCGGGCCGGCGATGGTGCCAAACAGAAAGGCCATATGCAGGGCCATGAAGGCGCGACCGCGCTGATGCAGAAACAGCAGGTCGGTGATGACACGCGGGCCAAGGACGGTGGGAACGGCGCCGAAAAAGCCGGCAAATAGTCGCGAAATGATGTAGGGGATATAATCATCCGAACGGGTCATGACGGCCGCCCAGATCTGACAGACAAGAGCACACAGAATGCACCAGAAGATAACGGAGCTGCGACCCAGTCGATGGGCGACAGGGGCAAAGAAGAAGGGCCCGAAGGCCATGCCCGCCAATGCGGCGGAGTTCTATACAGCTTGTCAGGACATACATTGGAGCAAAAACGAGGACAAAAGTTGGTCGGCATACAGCATAGGACTCTTGGACCCTTGTTTTGCCATAGATCTTGGCCTGTTGAGCCAGGTTCAGCTGGCCAGATAGGGGAGCGATAGCCCCCGAAAAGGAGGCCAGACAGAGAGTGGCCAGAATAAGTTGTTTCCGACGATATGGCCAATTCTTCAAGCCATCAGCACACATTCCGGGGCCAAAGGTGTTCTTGGGGCCAGATGCTTACGAGCGGGTCCTGGGGATGGGAACTGGGTCGAGGCACCAGCACGACCCCCGGCGGGGAATGTTCGGGCTGTTTACCCTCACTGCTGGTCTGAATACCATCCTCCTTCATTTTGATTGACTTGGATCTATGGTATTCAGAAAGGAGATCTCGAGAACAGGTTCAAAGAGGTTCAGGGCGTTCCCTTACGGTCCTGAAGAGGTTTTCGACGGCTTCAATTTTCGCCTGTCGATCGATTTCCGAACGCGTCATCCTCGGTGTTAAACCGAGCCCGGTAAGGATTTCCGGTCCAGCTACGGTTTCGGATTGGTTGACTGGCGCACAATGTAATTTTATCGCGATAGCTAGACTATTTAGCAGCTGTTGTTGATACGGAATAATATTATCTGCAACCCACAACTTGGGTCTGGACCAGACCCTGCATGTCCTGCATCTCAGGGGGGGTGTGGTGGTTGGACCATTGCCGCATCGGGGTGAAGATATTTCCAGCCGCTGTGGAGACAGTCGGCGATCGGACTGGGTTTGTCACCGGCAAGTCGCTTCCACCACATCAAAGGAGTCAATGTTGTGGCACCATGTAACTTGACTGCTCATGAAGAGAGAATATATTCGGGGCAGCCAGTTCGATACTTCAATCAGTTCCACTTACTACTAGCCTGATCTTACAATGTCGGCATGGCTACAAGTCACCCCACAGTACCAGCTAGTACTAATCACCTCTAAAATATATATATCAATGTCACTCGGAGAGCGCCTCTAGGGACCTTCCAATAGTGTTTAATATAGATGCATCTAGTAGCGAAGTTTGGTCTATCAAGCTGCATGCAATTCGATCCTATGAAAAACTGTACTCATCCATTCATTGCCTTGACTGGAACGCGTCAATAACAGCTCGCTGCCCGTCCACGTCGCGGAAATCAAACTCGCTCATTGATGGCAGTTTCTCCCTCATCATCCGCGAGCTTCGGTGACCTCACATGAATTACTGCTTCGACCGTAATCTGCTGGTCCCGGTATTCCTCGATCAGAATTCGAGCTGTAGGGGCCGATGCGAGAAACGATCGCACCCGTCGGTCGGGAAAGACATAATGCAGCACCGCAAACACGGCGCCGGCGATCAACGCACCGCTGAGGAAGCAGATGTAGTACAGATGCATCAGCCCGGCCGGAACATGGATGGTTGAATTGACGTAGGCAATGAAACCGGGAAGCGAGGGGACTGTCCCACAGATCCACTGGCCCCCGTGTCAGTCCACCAAACGGGAAAAGTAGGGCCTTTGGAGCCGGAAGAGGGACTTACCGCGACGATGGCGCGCCAATTTACCCCGTATGTATACCAGTAGATGCTCCGTGCATCTCCCACAAACAGGTCCGGGATTTTGATCTTACGCTGGTGGACGCACAGATACGAGGCGATCATCAGCCCGATCATTGGCGCCATGAACACCGAATAGCTGCTAAGGACCGTGATAAATACCGTGGCCGTATTGACCAATCTCCATGGATTGGCTGCAATGGAGACCAATGCCGTCAGGTACGCGCCCCGACGAATGTTAATGTACCTGGGGAAGGTCGCCGCCAGATCGAATCCTAGCTTCGTCAATTACTGATCATAACAAGGGCCGTGTGTAAGAAATCTTCCTACCTCCCGACAGAGCGTTGCCCGGGACATTGACCCCCATTTGCGAGACAATCAACGCGATGCCTCCGAAGAAGCCTGCTGCGCGCGACCGAGACCCCCCAGTCTCAATGACGGCGCCCAGGAGCTTGGGGAGGTTCCAGTAGGCTTCTCCATAGCGTTCCTGCGTGGCCGCTGTGACGAGAATGCCAATCACGCCGATTATGATGGCGTACAGTGCCGCGCTGAAGAGCTGGCCATAAATGGCATCTCGAGGTCGTCGTGCGAACCGCGCGTAGTCGTTCTGGTTCAAAATACCGGCGCAGATGCTGCCTATCGTGCTGATGATACCATACGCGATCATCCACCCAGAGACATTCGATCCGGAAGACAGCGTGTCACCGAAGCCGTTGGGACCCATGGTCGCCAATGACCAGATTAGCAGCACGAATTCGAAAACAATGACAATGACAGCCGAGATGTAGAACATTTTCTGCAATTTATGCGGTCGCACATAGATTACAGGCAGGGAAAGAACCATGAAGATGATGTATCCCACGAATTCGGCGGTCGTCATGCCGGTGTCGGCAGGCATGTGGTTGGGGATGCGCTTCTCCAGTGAGGGCCAAATGGCTTGCAGGCAAACATACACACACTCGCCTCCGATCCAGGCCTGAAAGGCATCTGTCGTGAGGTTGGCGGTTAATATATGCTGTGACGGGTGAACTAAATGACTTACACCAAACTGGACCTATCAGTGGGGGCGTTTCTGACTTTCACCGGTGGGACTTACTGAGGGAGAGAAATATACGGTTCCAGATGACAAACTGGCTGCCATACATGCCCCAGACATACCGATTCACAACAGGAAATCCAACTGAACATGATGTCAGTTAAGACCCGACGACACATGCAGAGCGGGTCAGCCCCGCCAAACGCCTACTATGATAATAGGCCCCGGGCAGCGAGTTGAGGACGATGAAAATGGTCGCCAGGATATTCCCGACCACGATGGCGACGATGGCTTGCCACCAAGACAGTCCCAGGGCGATCAACGAGCTGCCGGTCATATATCCAGAGATGTTGGAGCTGATGAGGACCCCTGCGCAGAATACTCCTGTTAGCGAGTCCTGCACAAGGAAACATGGAGGAGTGTTCCCTGACAATAATTGTTGAAGGTCCAAAACCCCCAGCGGCGGCGATCCGCCTGAATGGGTTCGATATCACTATTAACCCATCGGTCGGGAATGGTCTCTCCTTCTTGGGGGACCTCGAGCCACTGTAGGAGCGTCATGGCGAGCTGGCTGAGTTAAACAACACGCGATGGACACATGAAGCCTTACTACATCCTGGATCCAGACAGATATACCCGCCGGTTTGGGTGATAAGGGTTTATCTCGGCCGGGGCCAGCCAAGGATGAGCGACATCAGAGGAAGCGGGGTCGGATACTCTAGCCTGATTGCGACTGCAGAAAATGAGGGCGCATGTGCCACAGGTACAAATGACGGGTCAGTCCCGCCCATGAAGTCTATCTGGTTCCCTTATCAACTATCAGTGGTCCGGCAAGATGGCATTCTATCGAATCGGCGTGGATGTGGGTGGCACCAATACCGATGCTGCTATCCTCGACGCGTCCGCCGCAACCCTTCATGAACAGGACTTGCATCAAGATCGACAGAGGGGTGTGTGCGCTTCCAGCAAAACTCCCACCACTGTCGATGTGACTTCTGGTATTTGCACGGCCATTGTCGATGTCCTCGCCAAGGCGCAGATTCCCGCCCACGAGGTGCGCAGTGTAGCCATCGGCACTACTCACTTCGTCAACGCCGTTGTGGAGGCCGACCCCCGTCGACTCAGTAAGGTCGCTGTCGTTCGTCTGTGTGGTCCATACACTCGGGCGGTAACCCTCCCCTTGGCAATTCTAGGTATCTTCATTGATAAGTATCTTGTCACTGATTAGTAGCTTAGGTACCGCCGTTCTCCGACTTTCCACCACGACTGCGTGAAATTATTGGAGGACCGGCTTTCTATCTCGACGGAGGTACCTCAAACAAACTCCAGTGTTATTGGCGATGCTAATAAATACGTCTAAGGTCTCGAAATTGATGGTCGGGAAATCGCGCCCATCTGCCCTCGACAAATTGAGGATGCCGTGTCTGCGATCGAGAAGGCCGGAATCACCACCGTCGCTCTCGTTGGGGTGTTCTCGCCCCTTGACCACGGGGGCACGAATGAGGTAGCTTGCAAGAAATTGATGTTACAGCAAAGCCCTGACTTATCCGTGGTGTGTTCTGCCGATATTGGCAGTGTTGGGCTGCTGGAACGTGAGAATGCGACGATACTCAACGCCTCCATCCTGGCTCTGGCGAAGAAGACCATCCGAGCTTTCTGTCTCGCCATGAAGGACTTACAGCTCAAATGCCCGTTGTATCTTACTCAAAACGATGGTACCCTGACGAGCGCTGCCATGGCAGCAGAGCGACCTATCCAGACCTTTGCCAGTGGTCCGACGAACAGTCTGATGGGGGCAGCCTATCTGGCCGGTCTGGACCAACGTAGCAACAGTAGCAGCATGACAAGCAGGACTGCAACTCAAGTCTTGGTTATGGATGTGGGAGGAACGACCACCGATGTCTGTGCTCTCTTGCCATCTGGATTCCCCCGCAAGGCGCCCAACTTTGTTGAAGTCGGCGGAGTACGTACAGCCTTTCCTATCCCAGAGGTGCTCTCAGTGGGACTGGGCGGAGGGAGTCGCATCCACATTGATGGCGCCGAAGGCACCGTGAATGTTGGACCCGACTCGGTTGGATACCATTTGACACAGGACGCCCTAGTCTTTGGCGGCAATACCATGACCTCAACGGATATCGTTGTCGCGTCTGGCAAGGCTGAGCTTGGGGAGAGGTCTCGGGTGAAGCACCTCCCGATCGGTGTTCTTACAAAAGCTCGCGCAGGCATAAAGAAAATCCTCGAGCGCGCTATCGACGCGATGAAAGTTTCTGACCAGCCCGTGACCCTCTTACTAGTCGGAGGTGGCTCCATCGTGTACATGGACGCACTTGAGGGCGTCGCCAAGTGCATTGTTCCTCCGCACCATGACTCTGCCAACGCGGTTGGGGCTGCCATCGCCAAAGTATCTGGTGAGGTGGATGTTATTGAGATCCTGGAGGGTCGCGATGAGGGAGCCGTAGTGGAAGCAGCAAAGCAGCAAGCGATGCAGGCCGCCATCGAACGCGGGGCTGACAAGGACGATGTGAGCGTTGTGGAGGTCGACAAAATACCACTGCAATATGTCACAAACAAAGCGGTCCGGCTTGTTGTCAAGGCTGTTGGAAAGCTTGCAACTCCCGCTCCGGGAGATTCTGCAGAGGAGCATTTGGTATCTTGGATGTCAACTGATGTCGATGATTCGTCCTTCAAGGAAGCATCAAAAGTAGAGACGGCGGCGAAAGGCATTTCCCCCTCCCTGATTAGCACCAAACACAGTGCCTCCATCAATCTTGACACATATGTGCCGGAGGTGACGGACCAAGTCTGGTACCTTTCCGCCGTCGACTTGGAGTTCATCGCGACCGGAACCGGTGTGTTGGGCACTGGCGGTGGGGGCCCGTCTTATCTGCAGTATTTGCAATGTCTTGACTGGCTGAAAAGCCCCGACGCAAAGGGACGTATGAGGGTGGTATCTCCAGATAGCATGAACGATTCGGGTGTCTGCGTGTTTGGATCGTGGTACGGCGCCCCCAGTGTGTCGGGGGAGCGAATCCCGGCCAAGATAGAACTCACAACTGCCATCGACCATGTCGTCCGTCTCTCTGGACATACACACTTTGAAGGAATCATTGCCGACGAGATTGGCGGAGGAAATGGCATGTCTACCTTTCCCACCAGCGCCTACTACGATATTCCGGTTCTCGATGGTGATCTCATGGGCCGCGCCTATCCCACCATGGAGCACGGTAAGAAGCCATTACCCCTATGACCTGCTGGACTAAATGCCGAGTATGTGCTCTAGGGACGCCATATGTTTATGGACACCCCATCACCCCGTGTGTGGTTGCGGACGCGAAAGGTAATGTTGGAGTGGTGTTGGTATGACCCTCCCCTGTAAAGAGCTCACATTTCTCCGCTGATTATCTGTAGAAAGCCGAATCCAACCGTCGAGTGGAGGAACTGCTTCGATGCCAGTGTGTGAATCTTGGTATCTCGACTGCTGTGGCTGCTGTACCCTTGACCTTTGACATTGTCAAGAAATACTGCATCCCGAACACAGTGTCTCAAGCCTGGTATCTGGGTCGCGCTATCCATCGCGCCCGCCGGTCCAAGACGGACATCATCAAAGCCATTGTAGGTACTGCCCTTATTCTAATACATACTCAACTAACATGCTCATAGTTTGAAACCACACCCGGCAAACTGCTGTACAGTGGCAAGATCATCGACGTGAAGCGAGATGTCAGTCGCGGGTACACAGTTGGCCAGTGCACAATTGCCCCGTTATCCGGTGAGGAGAGAGAGAATATGGACAACCAGGTTTCGGCAGAGACACGTCAGTTGGTGATTCCATTTCAAAACGAATTTCTGTATGCTGCGTTCATCGACCCCGCAAATCCCACAGCCCAGCAGGTTATCTGCACAGTACCCGACCTCATCTCGGTTCTAGGCCAAGATGGCGAGGCAATCGGGTCGCAGGAGCTGCGGTATGGCCTGCGCGTGAATGTCATCGGCATGGCGGCGCATCCTCTGTGGACTGGAGATGAGCGAGGACTGCGTGTCGGAGGACCCCAGGGCTTTGGATTGGATATGGAATGGACGAGTCTCGGTCCGTATCAGGCACCGCGCAGTGTCATTGCGGAGTTTAACCAGCAGTAATGAGATGGACTTGGCTGAAGATATGAGAGAAGGCCGTGTAAAACATTCACAATCTCAAGTTGAATATAGGGCCCACAATAAACCTCTAAAGTTCAGGCAAAGCTAGGGTAAATGTCTCCTACTTGTATCCATTAAGCTGCCTCTGCTTTGAAATAGGATCCCGGTGAATTATGAAAACATGCAATACAATTTTCACTGGCGCAATCCATTGCTACTCTTGCAACTTCAATAAATTTAATGATACATCCCAAAGCATTGCTTCGCTCTCCGGACTATACGCCCATTGGGCATATCCCGGTCCCCAAGGACCAGCGGCAGGAACCCATGCATTGGCCACAGCACAATTCTCCAAATACACACCACCTTTTCTTCCATATCTGGGCTCACTGCCGCCCAGACTGTAGTGGCAGCTCCTTGCTCAGGACTCTTCCAATATTTTTCCAACTCCTTATCCGCAGTCCAAATGGCCATTTGGTCAGCCGGCACATGACGCAGCAGGTCTGTGGCAATGGTCCCAGGATGCAAACTGACCGCGTGCAGACCATGAGCTCCATACCGCCGCTCAATCTCATTAGCGGTCCAGATGTTGGCTGTTTTGCTTTGTGCATAGGCCATCCAGGTGTCGAACTCGCCCTCCCAGGTCAGATTGTCAAAGTTGACTTGGCCAAAGCGATGCGAGCCGGAGGATAGTAGCACCACCCGTGAGTAAAACGCAGGTGAGGACGATTCCAGCATCACAGAACGTAGGAGATGGAAGAGGAGAAAATGCGCCAAGTGGTTGGTACCAAATTGCGTCTCGAAACCATCTTCCGTCCGTCCTTCTGGGCAGCCCATGACTCCAGCGTTGGCGATGAGAATGTTAAGGCGGGAAGACCTTGCTTTGAATTCCTCCGCGCAGGCACGCACTGAAGCCAGAGAATTGAGATCCAGAGACAAGAGGTGCACGCGTGGGCTGTCAATCATATCACTAAGCGCTGTTTGCGCTCTGTTGAGGTCACGGGCCGTAAGGTAAAGTGTAGCACCGGTAGCATATAGTGCCCGCGCAGTATGCACACCCAGACCTGACGAGCAGCCGGTGATGAGGATGACCTTGTCAGACCATTGGCCTTCAAGATGTTCATCCTGAATGATTTTAAGGGCAGTTGGGCGCGCGTCGCCTGCACCCTTGGGCGGTTGGTGCACTGCTGCGTATCGGCTACTCATCACTTCTGCTTTTATATGCTAGACACTGTAGATCTGGCACTGGAATGGAGGATTTTTAACGACTCTCCAGATGTGTTTTCGGGACCTACTCTTCTTATATGGCGTAGTTGCCAAATTGAATCCGTGGCAATTCACGCCAAGAGAGCCTTTGATCCATCGCGCAGTGTGTGGGGACCCCAACTTACTGGTAATTGCTGAAGATATCATTAATGTAGGGGCCTCGAGCTATATGTCAGAGTATTTATCAAATCGGTGATTGTCGACCAGGTGTATTAAGCCCTTCTTCTTGTTGCTGGCTTTGAAAATAACCGGTATTGGTATCGATCACCTAAGCTAACCAAATCATGACTAGCGTTAACGCCCCGGGATGATTCCGCGAGCGGCTTCCCCCAAAAGGGGAAACCGACAAGGCGCCTGATCCCGCGCGGTAATCGACGGGCAGAACCGGGTACAAGATGTGCACGCTAAAGCGAGAGGTATAAGAAGACCAGCTTTCATTCATGACGCCCCTAGGCAATGATGTAGACATCTACGGATAATCGCTGCTATGCTGGTAGAGATCGGTTCCTGCTCGGGGTTAGCGGACCTGTGCAACATCGCAAACCTTATGTTCCGGAGTTAATTATCCCCAACTCACTAACTCCGACCAGTGGCTACAGGCACGTCAGGTATTGTACACGGGGAAAACGGAGACAAGCATGGAGAGAGGCGAAGGCCATTAGAATAGGGGATCCGGAGGGGCCAGGGGAGGGATACTAGGACGTATATAAAATGGTAGGCTCTCACCAATGCGGCTTTCTTTTGCACTGAGTGAATCCGGCTGTTTATACAATACGCACCATGGCATCCTACCTAGTTACTGGTAGTACTCGTGGGATCGGCTTCGAATTGGTGCGCCAATTATCAGAAAAGCCTCTCTCAGAAGTCAGCACCGTTATTGCCACCTCGCGATCGGTCAATGCCTCTCTGCAGGACCTAGCGGACCGGCATCCCAGCCGAGTCGTGCTAGTCCACTTGGACGTTGCGATTCTTGAGACCATACAAAGGGCTGCTCAGACCATCGAGAGCATCTTAGGAGACAAGGGACTGGATGTACTTATTAACAATGCTGGCATCGTGGGCTGGGGCCGGCTTGAGGACATGTTGGTTTCAACCCATGGACCACATCAATCTTTGCTGGAAACTAACGTCCTGCAGGACGGACTTGGAAGACACGTTCCGTGTCAATGTGACTGGTCCTCATATCATAACCCAGAACTTCTTGCCGCTATTGCGTAAGGGCTCAATGAAGAAGATCATCAACATGTAAGACCCTCTTAACCCAGGAACCGGATGTGTTTAATCTTGACTCGCATCCTCTAGTTCCAGCAGCGTCGGCTCCATTGCAAAGCAGTCCGTCTACCGGGACCTGCCTGCTCCCTCCTACAAGATCACCAAGGCCGCCTTGAACATGATGACGGTGCTTTATTCTCAAGAGCTTGAGAAGGAGGGATTCACCGTATTTTGCGTGAGTCCTGGGGTGAGTGCCAATCCAGACCTCAAGTCAGTCCGACCATATATCTGATTCCAACGTTAGTGGTTGAAAACGAGCGAAGCCAATTCACACGCTGATCTTCCGGTCGGAACTGGAGTCGAGCGCGTTTTGGAGATGATCCGTGATCGGGATGTGGAAGTCAATGGAAGATTCTTGAATATTCATGTTGCTGGGTGGGAGAACAACCCTGGTCTAAACCAGTATGATGGAAAGGAGCTGCCATGGTAGACCGGGCAGATGGATGATGACCGGCAGTGGGAGATGAATGTTATACATAGCTTATGGTTAGCAACAGATGACTAGAAGATCCAGTAACACAATATCAGAACTGACTCGGTGGGAAAGACTACGATGCTATGCCCCCCACTTTGCTGTACTGACCGGCAGAACAAGAAGTAGGTCGCTGGAGCGCTCAGCTCTGGTGTGACCGATCGCATTCAAGGGTTGTGTTTCCATTTTATGTGTTGGACTGCAGCCTCAGAAAATGGTCATGGTGGCAGAACAATCAACATCGCTCACTGCAGCAGGGCATCAGTGAGCTGTATCGCTATTGGGTGACCGTTGTACCAATAAAGTTGGCAAATTATCGGTGAGAGAGACTCAAGCTGCCGAGGTTCTGTCAGAAAAGTACATGTGATGAGAAGAGATGAACACACTAACGATGCAACATGTCGAGCGGGGAAATAAGCAGAGAGAGTCAAAGTAAATTAGGGTCGTGGGGGGAGAGCGCCACGTTGAGTTCCCAAAAAGGTAATCCGCGAGGCTGATCCATCAGCTCCTATCTGTCAGCACAATAACAATTGAGACTCAACCCATGCACACATTTCACCCATTTCTTGCGTCCAAGGTGTCTTGTTTGTTTATCAGCATCTCGCAAATTAGGCCTGCTTCATATATATCATTCTGACTATCTCTGGTCGGTCTGACTGGCTATCGGTAATATGTTGAAGACTCAATCGGTCGCGAGGCCAGCTGAACCCATTGCGGCGATCCCCGATCAGCCCTCCGTGGGGCATTAAGCAAAACATGCGTGTGAAAGTGGCATCGGAGATTTGTGTCATGCAATAATAAGCTGCTCGAGGGTTATGTTGGTAGAGCTTCGGCCGCAACCCAGCTCTTGTCCTCCGACATACTATATGGGTGTGGCTCATCTACTCCTCTGAGAGTAATGTCCGAGCCCACTTGCTGTTTAGTATTCTATGAGACTTCTACATTGCATTCATGGATAGCATGTGAACACTGCAGTTTCCTCTCATGCCACCCTTACTAGCTCGGGTGAACTAGTTCCTGCACCATCTTCGTCACGTTCCTTCGGAGCCAAGCCCTAGGCAGAAAGCTTCCCCGGAATAAACTTCTCTCCTGTTTGATCTCCTGCGGCCGTTCTATCCCAATTGATGACCATCAAACTCGTTCATTCGGTGGGAACTTATTCCAGGCACCAGCAACCAGCAACCAGCACATCCGAGTGATCCGCAACTTCTGGGTCAGCTCTTGTTCTGCCGGCTCCACCAGTGCCGTCATCGCACGCGAGACCCGCCCCGGATGCTTTGCTGAAGCCGGCTTAGTCCATCCCCGCTCGGGCATGATGCCCAACCGTCACTGGAGGAGAGGTGTAGGCGGGATGTTGTTGCATGAATCAAGCCCGGGGTTTGGCTTTCATCCGCTCGTTTCCTACTGGCGGGTTCGCCCTCTCCATCGAAGCCACGGATCCTTCGATCCGGATCCTGGCAAAACACTGAGGAAGCAGAGCTTGGTTATAGTAGAAATTATTAATACAAAGCTGATCTGCCCGATTTTCCCAAACCTTCCCTCTCCATCCCTCTCACCTCGCACCCCCGTTGATCTTCCCTCCCGCCATGTACATCCCCTCGGTGCTGCTTTTGGCCGCGAGCCTGTTCCATGGCGCAACGGCGCTGCCCACGCCAGGCTCCTCTCCCATCCCGCCCAGCCAGGATCCCTGGTACAGCGCGCCCGAGGGCTTCGAGGAGGCAGATCCCGGTGCCATCCTGCGCGTGCGGCCCGCGCCCGGCAACTTGACCGTGGTAGTGGGCAATGCCTCGGCGGCTTACAACATCCTCTATCGCACTACAGACAGTCAATACAAGCCTTCGTGGGCTGTGACTACCCTGCTGGTGCCCACCGAGGCCGCCTCCGCCGCCATCAACCAAAGCGTTCTGCTCTCCTACCAGATCGCGTACGATTCGTTCGACGTCAACGCCAGTCCCAGCTACGCCATGTACTCTAGCCCGCCCTCTGATATTATCCTCGCCCTGCAGCAGGGCTGGTTCGTCAACGTTCCCGATTACGAGGGACCCAATGCCTCTTTCACTGCCGGTGTGCAGTCCGGCCATGCCACCCTCGACTCGGTCCGCAGCGTGCTCGCCTCCGGATTCGGCCTAAACGAGGATGCCAAGTACGCTCTTTGGGGATACTCTGGCGGTGCCTTGGCCAGCGAATGGGCTGCCGAATTGCAGATGCAATACGCTCCGGAGTTGAACATTGCCGGTCTGGCCGTGGGTGGACTCACTCCCAACGTTACCAGCGTCATGGACACGGTGACCTCGACCATCAGCGCAGGACTCATCCCCGCCGCCGCGCTGGGTCTGTCAAGCCAGCACCCTGAAACATACGAGTTCATCCTCAGCCAGCTGAAGACGACAGGACCCTACAACCGCACGGGATTCCTGGCCGCCAAGGATCTGACCCTATCCGAAGCGGAGGTCTTCTACGCCTTCCAGAACATCTTCGATTACTTCGTCAACGGATCGGCCACGTTCCAGGCGCAAGTGGTGCAGAAGGCACTGAACCAGGACGGTTACATGGGTTACCATGGGTTCCCGCAGATGCCGGTGCTCGCGTACAAGGCCATTCACGACGAGATCAGTCCCATCCAGGACACGGATCGCGTGATCAAGCGGTACTGTGGACTGGGTTTGAACATTTTGTATGAGCGGAACACCATCGGTGGACACTCGGCCGAGCAGGTGAATGGCAACGCCCGGGCGTGGAACTGGTTGACGAGCATTTTCGAGGGAACGTATGCGCAGCAGTACAAGACCGAGGGGTGCACGATCCGCAATGTCACCCTGAACACGACTTCCTCTGTTTATTAAAGAGGGCTTAGGACCATGTGAATAATGTTGATAATGGCTGTGTATGGACAGCCGGCTCTATTGTACAGTAATGGGCTAATAAATGTGGCTTCATGAACTTGGTACGAAAGATTGTTTTATGTACATAGTGTGGATGTGGTAATAATGAGAAAATATTTGTCTATGGTCTATGTTCCTGCTATGCTATAAAATACACCATTCAAGAATTGACTACTGACACATCTGCTTAGAAGAGACCAGAGTCGGCCTTGATCAGATCGGAGGCCCGCTCGGCCACCGCGTACAAGGTACTGACCAGGTGGCCGCACACCTGGAAGGGAAGGACGGATGCATCCACCACGCGAACGTTGCTGGTGCCGTACACCGTCAAGCGGTCGTTGACCACGCCGCCCTTGTCCTTGGGCATCATGGCGGCAGTGCCGACCGGGTGGAAGTTCGAGCGGTCTGTGAACAACCATTAGCATGCATACATGATTACTCGGAGAATAGTGGTGGAGACTTACATTGTGTGAGCAGCCATGCCTTCCAGTCCTCCTCGGAGCCGTTGGCAGCCACGGCCTCGAAGCCAGGGTTGGTCTCCTCGGTGACAATGTTGGCCAAGGGAGCAGCCTGGAAGGTCTTGCGGACGTACTTGGCCACCGCAATCTGACTGGTAAGATCCCAATCGAACTTGTAGTAGTTGGGGTTGATGATCGGCTTGGCAGTAGGATCGGCGGATCCAATGTGGACATAGCCACGGGCAAAGGGCATCAGGGCCCAGTACTGGGCGCTAATACTGCTGGTGCTACCGGGGTAGTACAGGATCTCGGCGATCGTGATCTTATCCTTGAAGATCAGGTCATACTGCAGCTGGAAGAGAGCTTCCAGATCCTCAGCCTTCATGGTGCCACTGCTCACCTGGGCGGTTTCGTTGGCCCATTGCTTGAGCTGGCGGCGGACAGATTGTGCGACCGACAGGGTGTCGTTGCCAAGGACATCATAGATGTTGGGATAAACCACGGTCTTGGTGCCCGTCAGACCAGGGGTGGTGGAAGCACCTAGCCCCGCGTTGGTCTGGTCCTGAAGGTTCTCACCGACGGTGGGAAGATCGACACGGACAGAGATGTTGTACCTCTCCAGGATATTGCGGTTACCGATACCGGAGAGTTCCAGGATACCGGGCGACTTCAACGAACCGGCAGAAATGATGACCTCCTGGCTTGCTCCGATAGTAGTAACGGTGCCATTGGAAGAGGTGATCTCGACACCAGCAGCAGTGGCATTACCCTGGGATCCTCCATTCTTCCAGACAAGACGGTTGACAAAAGTATCAAGCATCAGGTGCAGGTTAGGACGGGACGCAATGGGCCAATAGTATGCGCGAGCGGCGTCTTCACGCACATATGCGGTGTAATCGATGGTGGAAGGGTAGACGTTGAAGCCACGCATCTTGCCGCCGTTGACATCCTCGGTCCATGGAACACCGAGTCCCTGGAAGGTGGCATTCAGGGTGTTGGTGAGGTTATTGGCGGGAATGTCGGGCCAGGCTACGGACAGCGGACCCTCCTCGCCGTTGGCACTGGGGTCGTAGGTGGCTCCTCTAGCACGCTGGCTGGCTGTGGGAACAGTCAAGTTCTCACTCTTCCGATAGTAGGGGAACAGGCTGTCCCAGGTCCATCCCTCGTTACCGATGGTCTGCCATGCGTCAACCTGGACGTCTTCGGCCCGAGTGTACGCCATTCCTGTGTGTACGTTAGTGCTTAGTTCCATTCTAACACACGTAGGACATACCGTTGATGGCACTCGTGCCCGAAAGCGCCTTTCCAGCACGCAGCACCTGGGGGGCGTTGCCAGCATAGGACTGGTTGGTTGTCTCGTACTGCCAGTCGATGTCAGTACCGAAGGCCAGTCCGTAGCCGTCGACGTCCGTGACGTTAGAGTTGTTGAGAACTGAACCACCGGCTTCGATGATGAGGACCGACACATTGGGGTTCTCCGACAGGCGGTTGGCAACCACGAGACCACTGGTACCTCCACCAACGACGATGTAATCATACTGGGAACCAGAGAGACGGGTAGAAGGCGCTGCAAGGGCCGTTGACAGCGCACCCAAAAGGGTCAAGCTTCGAAGCATCTTGCTGGCCATGATCGCTCCGGAATGTTTGAACGGTGATGATAGCTTCAAGACCTTGCTCACTGGGCTTTTATACCTCTCATGACGCTGCATCCGTTCTGCAATGGCCCGTATCGAGTTGCTTCATAATCCTCCGTCAGCAGGATGATATCCACTTCCCGAGCGCACCGGTGACCTCGTTGGATCGTCTGTATATTGCTCGTGATCCTGGGCCCATATAAACCTACCGTGCCGTGATCGGACAGGATCCACCGCCAGATATCGGCATGCCGGGTCAGGTATCGGCCTGAGACATCGCCAGACACTAGGCACCTCCTAGCCGCGAATCCTGGCTGGCCAGAAACTCCCTGACTGATATCTGCAAGGACGCCACGCAGGGAGACGCATGACACTCGAAGCGTTGCTGATCCGTGTTCGTGGGACTGACACTTGGGTTAATGATATTCATGCGACGCCGTTGCATTATTCGCACCGGTTCCCGGAATGGCCATGAGGACCCTGAACGGGTCAGGTTTCATTGTTGGGCTCGGACTGGACGGGTCTTCCCGCTTCAATTCCCGGCCGTCAAAATTTGCGCAACGGCGATTTCACTTCCGTCACATCATTGATAGTGAAGGTTTCGTGAGGAACCCATAGTGCCTGACTAAATGTTTGTCATCTGGTTATCGGATCCACATTCCCTGTCGATCGGATTCATTTCGGCGTAATCAGATCCCAAGCAGCACACCAAGTGGGGTGGGTGAGTGATTTCTCAGCCTGTCTTTAACTTCGGCCCTGACTATCGCATTGCTTGGCGAGAATATGGCCGCCACAGTGCAAAGAAGTGAGGTGAATGGCCTAATCTCGGTGAGAGAAAACAGCTATTATGGCATTAATAGAGGCTTTTGGGCGGATGTAATTCCGCGTCTAGCTTACATCGACAAAGGTTCTAGAAGTCCCAGCAGTTTTGCGTTCTGTGGCCCCGTGGGTGACCGTCTGCTTTTAATCGCCACGGGTGCCTGCCAGGAAGTATTTCAGAAGAGTCAAGGCCGATGCTGGCCATCTATATCCCTCTTGTAGGCTGTGGTCTATTCACGGAATAGAAGAAGCAGGCCAGGGCCTGTCTGTTGGATCCTGCTGGTAGCATCCCTTGATGGCATCAGAATGCCTCTGTCCACCGCAGATGACAAGATAAATGGCCCTTACAGCGCCCCTCCACACCGAGATGGTTATATAGGCTGCCAGTATCCGCGTAACCAACAGCCAGGTTGGCATGTAGCACAGCATGAGGTCCGGTGTGTGAGAGCTCCTACTATGCAAGGAGCTGTGTCACGCCGATAGAATCCGTGCCTGAGACCGATATTTTCTTTTCCCCTCTGCCTCTTACTTAACGCCAAGGCTTCACTGTTGTGGCGCACAACGGATAATTACCTAGCTTGCTTGTCGGCCATCTCCATTTGCCCGATAAGAATATGTGGAGCTTCCCCTGAGACGGTTCCAACTAGCTTCACACTAATTCTGGATACAGTATCGGTGCTCATGCAGCTATCCTTGTCCGCCATAACAATGGCTTGTTACTCGCCATTTGTTGCTCATATGACCGTCAAGGGTACAGTAAAGGATTCAGTCATGTGCTGCCTTGAGGAGCTCTTCGACACTTCGCTGCTCGCGCCGTTTGGACCGCATGCCTTACTATATCTGTCGTGTATCGCCACGTCAGTTAAAGGAGTAAGGAGTTCATAAAACTACGCCGCAGTGTTCTGCATCATGACCATCGAGGAATGTGCCCCGCTACCCACCTTTGACATTACACCCGCGGCGATTCTAGACCATGCCAATCAGATTATCCGCCGGGTCCAGCTGGACGTCAATCATTTAATCGACACAATTGCAACTGGGGATGCCACCGTTGATACTCTAGTGCGTCCACTAGGCAACATAGACAATGAATTCAAGTATCACATTCAGTACATTGCCCTATTTCAATCAGTTGCGCCGTCCCAGGATCTGCGCAAAGCATCGTCAGATGCAGTGAACCTGGTTAATCAAGCTTACCTAGCGCTGTTCCAAGACGAGCGGCTATTCTATCTGGTCGACACCGTGTATAGCAAGGCTAATGATGACAATGAAGATGGCGAGTCCATACGTCTCCTGTCGAGATTCCATCGCATGTTTGTCGATAATGGCCTCCGTCTGGCTGGGGCAGATCGCGATCGGTTTCAGCACATCGTAAAGCGGTTGCTTGAATTGCGTGTCCAGTTCATGGACAACATTGCCACCGACCCGGGGAGTCTGTGGATAGCGACAGATGAGTTGAAGGGCCTCGATGAGGGCATGCTGAAGAACCTCGAACGGGGTCCTTCGGGGACTAGTCGTATTCGTCTGGATCGGCCGACAGTCAGCACGATTCTGGGGAAATGCAGCATGGCTCAAATCCGGCGAGATGTTTTCCTCGGTAGTCAGTCAATCTACTCTCAAAATGTCAAAATATTCCAGGATACTATCAGGCTGCGGCATGAAGCTGCCCGACTACTGGGGTTTCCGTCGTTCGCAGCACAACAACTACGGCATCAGCTAGTTAAATCCCCCGGCGCTGTCACAGAGCTCCTGGAGGACCTCAAGCATAGATTGCAACCACTTGCGATCCGTGAGTTACAAGCCTTGCAGAAATTCGCTGGTCTAAGATCACCGCTTCATCTGTGGGATTTCGACTATTATCACCGCCGCATGCTGCAGGAACAGTATTCTGTCAGCCATGATTTGATCTCCGAGTATTTCCCAGCTGAACATACGATTCAGCGGATGCTGGGCATCTTCGAGAGGCTATTCGGATTATCCATTACGGAAGTTACAGAGAAGACCGACCGGAATGTGTGGCACTCTGATGTTAGGATATTCGCAGTACGCGACAGACAAGAGTCTTTAGGCTCCTTCCTAGGCTACCTGTATACAGATATCTACCCTCGGCCAGGCAAATACAACCATGCCGCCAACTTTAACATCCATCCCGTAGGTCTACTATGTTGCAAAATGCCCAAGATGTTGCTAATTGATGTTGCAGGGATTTCAAAGGAAAGATGGAAGCCAATCTTCCGTCGCCACAGCTCTTGTGTGCAATGTATCGCCAGCTACAGCCGACCGACCGGCGCTTCTGCAGCACAGGGAAGTCATCACGCTGTTCCATGAGCTAGGACACGGTTGGTCGCATTGATTGCTTTTACAGTTCTCTCCTTGCTAATACGGCCTATAGGAATGCATGATCTCCTAGGAAGAGCCGAGTACGCTCTATTTTCCGGCCATCGAACTGTGCGAGACTTCGTCGAGGCACCCAGTCAGCTGCTGGAATACTGGTGCTGGGTACCAGAGTGTTTGCAACAGCTCAGTTGCCATTATACATACCTGCCGGGGTATTGTGAGCGAACTTTGGCTGAAGGGACTGTGAAATATGCCAGCCAACCACCGAGAGAGATACCCGATGACCTAGCCAAGGGACTTGCTGCCGTCAAGCAAGTCAATCAGGGTATCTTGACCCTGCGACAGGTTGCCTTTAGTGCATTCGATATGGAGATCCATGGAGAGCACGGCCAGGAAGTCTCGGAAGGCAATGGCATTGCCGAGCGATACAATTCGTTACTACAAGAAATGACCCTCCTCCGGGGCCCTGAGGAAGTCAACTGGGGCCATGGATATGCCACGAGTCAACATTACATGTGGGGCCAAGAGGCCAACTACTTTTCATACCTCTAGTAAGTGTAGTGTCAATGGGTGTCTGTTTCTTGTTCTTACCTCGACTAGCACACGGACCTTGGCAGCAGACATTTGGACCTCCAGCTTCCGTGACGATCCCATGAGTGCGGAAGCTGGACTCCGCTATCAACGGATGATTCTCGCTCATGGCGGTAGTAGAGACGAGTTGGAGATGCTCAGGGAGTTCCTGGGACGATCTCCGTCTCCGGAAGCATATCTCGGGGATCTAGGGGTCGGGGAGCATGGCTGTTGATTCGCAGTTGCTATCTATGCCGTAAAGATCACACGAGCATCAGCGGAGCGCCCCCGAGTCATGATGATGCTCCTTCATTGGCCGCCATCTCGTGTTGGGAGCGAACGGTGTAAGACGGCGGCTCAGCCAGAAGTCTCCGCGGTCGCACGGAGACTTACGCTCGAAGAATGTACATAAAGACCAAAGGGGATGATGGTGCTTTTGAGGATAATCATCGTAAATCACAATACAAACAATCACCTTTCCTATCTTTCTCTTAAATTCAATACCATATATCAAGCATGCAACAACAACAACAGCCAACAGTAGCCTTCTTCGGAGCGACAGGGGGATGTGCCAATGCATGTCTGGCTCTTGCCCTACAAGCCGGCGTTCATTGTTCCGCCCGTATGTGTTGTTTTTCCGTTTCCGATACAAACATCTCAAACTGACCCTGATCAATATTGAATCACAGTGGCTCGCACTCCCTCCAAGCTCCACAATCTGCTCCAGCAGCTCAATGTCTCCGAGTCCGCCATTGCAAATTACCTAACGGTCACGGAAGGTGATATCTACGATCACCAAGCTGTTCAAAAGACCCTCTATGTCGATGGCCGCCCTGTTGACCTGATCATCTCCGGCCTCGGCGGCAAGCCACGCTTCGAGTATGGCATCAAAGCCACCCTAGACAACCCAACTATCTGCCAAGATGGGATTAAGACCATTATGTCTGCCGCTCGATCGTGTCCCCGGAAGCCCCGCATTGTGATCATCAGCACCACCGGCCTCAGCGACACGCGCGACGTACCCCTCATGATGCTGCCCCTGTACCATTGGTTGCTCAAGGTACCACACGCGGATAAGAAGGTGATGGAGGACCTTGTTGTGGCCGAGATGCAGAAGCCAGAGGAGGAACGCGCCATCGACGGGTATCTCTTCGTACGGCCCTCCTTGTTGCTGAACGGCGATGGCGATGGTCTGTCGAAGATCAGGACCGGCACCGACGAGAACCCCGCGGTGGGCTATTGTATTAGTCGTCGGGACGTGGGTCTCTGGATCTTCGAGAGGGTAATTCATCAGGCATCGCTTGCGGACTGTCAGTATTGGGGGCAGAAGGTGTCCCTGACGGCCTAAGCAGCTGCGTGGAATATTTCGATATAGGTTGATCACTTGGAGCTACTGGGTAATATACTGGGTTCTACGGAGTACTGTGGATAATTGTCTGCACTATTTGATGTATTGGCTGGACTACTTAATGTTTACGCTATTATTATCAACTTTGTTTGACTTTCGAGACTATGTGGCATGTCGAATATCTACATCGTAACGTAGACACGGTCGGAAACATACAGTGTTTACTCGCATAACATGCGATCAGCCGTTTCAGTTCAAAGCCTATACTCGTAAACCTTATCCTATTCAGGAGACTGGGGTCTGATTAGCCTGCTTGCAGCTATCCAGTTAGTGCTGGATTTCACTGCCAGCCCGACCATTCAGGCACTGTAAATCACGTGATCATTACAGACTGCTCTCGGGCCATGGCATCATTGCATCCTGTGTTCTACTTAGTCATAAACTACCCGAATAGGAAACACATCAACATCTCTCCCATGAAGTAGAAAATTCATTGGACTGGAGATGGGCTATACTCTGGGGAACTTGAAGAATAACATACTGTATCTATTACCTGCATACCAGTTGCATGATCATTCCTAATGATGTTTTCCGTTGATTGAATAGTCCTATGCCACTACCTTTTGTGAGCACTAGTAGTCTCGGCATATATATCTATATATAGTACTACTTGTTGAGGTACCTAACGACATTGATGGGACATAACAAAATTAATATAAACAGCCCTTTATCTTACGATAAGAATATGCCATACCACTTTTACAATAGAATACAAACATATATTATGAACCGATAACATTTCGTAGTAGCCTACGCTTGGTATTGATTCATTAAGGTCACTACCTTTTAAGACTAGTTGATGGGATGGCTCCAACACATCTTCCCTTGAATTTGGAACCAACATACATTGGGTGGGACCACACTTCTGCACCCCAACAGACGAGTTCAGTCACTCAATCACGGATTCACGGCATCAATATCCGGTCGTCATACCTATTCTGAGTGGGCTATATCTTGCTTTGAGAGTGCGCGCTGATGAGGAGCGCCACGTCCCCCATCAAGTATGGGACATTACCCTGGAAGCCCAGGTCTACCCCTTCCGATAAAACATCTCATCATCAAGGAATGATTGCTCTTATAAGCTCTCATGGCGAAGGCTAGACGAAGAACATCGGAGTCAACTCCAGAACCTTGCCTGCTTTATGCTGGAGCCTGACGTTCTGGAAGACAATTCTTAGAGAGCATGTAGGCTTCTTACCACCAAAAACGTGATCCAAACTGCTGCTACCTACTTGAGATCTCGGCAATTCTTCATTCCACTAATAGATCAGCACGCATACTTCCTTCACTGCCGGGGAGGTATTGCGCCTGATGACAGGCACATGATCCTCAAACACAATATCGTCGCAGAGGTCGATCATTGCTCATCTTAGCATTGCTTGTAAGCATAACACAGGGAAACCGAACTATGGAAGGGCTTGATGCTGGAAAGACCGGCGATCCCCGACTACCTACCGCTAAGGAACACCAGCCGGGCTACATCGTATATGACGCACAGGATCAGAGCCAACTCTATAGGCCTTGGTGTGAATTCTTCAAGAAAGCGGGCCTTGGTACGAAGTAGAAAAGCTAAGCTTCGCGTCTTCATGGCAATCATCTTCACACGCGGATCCGCAGCGTGTTTACGATCCAGCACAGCCGACTCGTGGTATGGAATGCGAAGATACTTAAAAGCGACCAGGATCTTCCATCGTTTATCCCGCACTATCGAACTCAATGGCTTGATGTGTTGATCACAGCCCTGAACAGTAAATCTAGACACGAGTGGCTGACAATGTCGTGAGGCACAGCAGAGCCTCGGAGGTCACCAGGCTTTGCGAAAACCATGATCAAGAGTCTGGCGTCACCAAAATTGCCAAAGCAAGGGATGAGAACATAGGACTAATTACTGGCGAGGAATGCTAGCCAGAAGGTGCCCCTTTCCTTGATCTGTTTGTATGTGTTTGAAGTAATTAAAAGTCGAGATATAAACAAGGCTCCCTGTGCTGTCTCCCTCTCCGACATTGAAAATATCGAATCTCACTCTACCTGTATACATACCCAATTATCTTTTACGTTAGTCACGAACCTCATAATGAAGACTTACGGTATCTGGAGCACGCTAGCCACCCTTGGCTCATTCACTCTCTCCTCGGCCAAGACCCTCAACTTCGTTGCCCACGAGGATGACGACCTCCTCTTCCTGAGTCCGGACTTGATCCGAGACATTCTTTCCGGCGAGCCCATTCGTACCGTGTTCCTGACTGCAGGAGATGCTGGAATGGGCTCTGACTACTGGAACAGCCGTGAGGATGGCTCACGGGCAGCCTATGCGCGCATGGCAGTGGCGAGCAACAACTGGGACGAAGACGTGATCTACGTCGGAGACAAGACCATCAGCCTCTACACGCTGCAAGACGACGATGACATTTCCCTGGCATTCATGCACTTGCCGGATGGCAACATGGATGGAACTGGCTTCGGCGGCACCGACCAGAACGACAGCTTGCAGAAGCTGTGGGACGGCGATATCGACGTGATTCGGACCATTGATGGCTCGGGAGTTGAATACACGAGAGATGAGCTGCTTGAAACCATCGCCGCTCTGATTGACGACTTTGACCCCGACGAGGTCAAGACGGGTGACTATGTCAACGACTTTGGTGATGGCGACCACAGCGACCACTACGCCACCGGTTACTTTGTCGACAATGCATTGCAGCAGGCCGACAGCGATGCTGATCTGACCGGATACTATGGGTATCCGATCCAGTACAAGGATGTCAACTTGGACGACTCGGACATTGAAGACAAGACGAACATCTTTTACGAATATGCTGGTTATGATACTGCCACCTGCGCCACTGATGATGCTTGCTCGAGTCGGCCTGAATCTGCTTGGTTGCAGCGTGAGTACGAGCTTTAAGGAAGCTTCTCTTGAGCTGGTCTTGGGGACGATTTGGCCATTTACTAGGCTGTGAGATACTGGGTGTTTTATTCTCTGCCATCTTGTACCTTAATTACGACACTTTGAAATGTCATATGATAAGTTGATTGGTGTATTTAGAAGAGCATTGTACGCGCCGCGCGCAGCAATTGTAGGCCATGCGTCATGTTCCTGACTATTGTGTGCTGTAATTAGAAATTAGCCCACTATTACACATGAGAGCGCGGAATGCACCGAATGATCGTGGATACACCGCGATGTTTGTTTACTTCCTATTGAGAATCAAGCATTCTGACAGTCGACGTTGCTCTGCAACTAGAGTATACATTCCAAGTACCAGCGGTGGAATGTTCCCATTGTAGGCAGTATCACGAGGGAAGCTTCTGTTCTGGTTCCTGAAGGAGGTTGAAGCTCATTCCGTAGGCGAAACCTAAAGCTCCACGGCATGTATGCTTACCAATGAGAGCTAAATCAGTGTAGTTGATTCAACACCGTGCTCATACTAAGAATGTTATTGTACGAATTGCTCATCTCCCCCTTTCTAGCATTTCTCTGGGCACTAATCGCTCGATCTGTACCGTGTGATAATACCAGTTTACTCATCAGAACATACTCGAAGTACCCAACTTGATGCGGTGGTGATTGGTGGTAATGATGGACACGTCGACATGCATAAATCCCGGAATATTTCCAAGGTTATCGTAAATCCCGGATTTACAAATGTATGGAATAGCCGGTACTTCGCAGCAGGTTTCATTAACAATTTACCTGTTATCTACTACTGAATTCCTTTCTAAGAAGATACCCACACTACGCAGTGACCTTCTTCCAGCTCTCCCTAGCCTTCAACCCCTCCCACCACTTCTGCACATGAGGAAACTTGCTCACCAACTCCGTGAACCCGAAGGGCTCAATAAAGACCCCATACGGCAAGTGAGCCAAGTCCGCCAGCGTGAGTTGCTGCCCGGCCAGATAAGGCTGCTTGGACAGGACCCGCTCGTAACCTTCGAGAGTGAGTTCGAGCTGGGAAAAGAGGGATTGGACACGGGCTTCGTCGGTCTCTCCGTGACCTTTGCGGGCTTTGAAGACCTTTTCGTAGGCGATCTGAGAAGCGAGGGGGTCGAAGTAGGATTGTTCGATGGAGAGGGCCTATCCCATTAGCTTCATTAGTCTCACAGAACTTGTGATGAAATCAAGGAATAGCCATGTATACCTGCTGGTAATAGGCGAAGGCTTTCAAGTCCGACTCAGGAGGGGCCAAGTCAGTGCCCTGGCCGCGGTACTTGGTAGCGATGTATTGAGTGATGGCTCGACTCTCTGTTCACGGAAGTAGTGTTATTAGGGTATATCTGGAGATTGTTTATCGCAACACCAACCGTAGATCTGGATGCCTGTTTCTGTATCCTGCAGCACAGGTACCTTGCCAAACGGCTGAAGATCGTTCAGATAAGAGGAGGTCCTCTGCTCGCCCTTGGTCAGGTCGATGGGGACGATATCAACGTCCAGCCCTTTCTCGGCCAGGGCAGTGCGCACGCGACGGGTGCAGGTGGAGTGAACAAAGCCGTATAGCTTAAGAGTCATGTTGGAAGGATGAGGTGAGATGCCCTTAGTGAGATTCAAGCCAAAGGAAATGAAGATAAAGCGATGGTGGTGAATGCGACCGAGGGGAAGGAGGGGAAGGTCTGGGATAGTTGCATTGAGATGCAAGTCTGGCACGTCATCTCGGGTTCCCCACCACCGCGGAATCATTCCGGCATATAAACAAAATTCTCTTCATGTGCTTACAAAAAACTGATTGATTACAAAATTCCCAATTTAAACAACTACCAAGTGATGGACTAAGATGAGGGCCGACGGGGTCGGAAGGTGGCCCACAAGGTTGGTACAGACATGGCGAAGTTATCCAGTTCCTTGCCATCAAAGGCCCGCTGCTCATCGGCTAGCTGGATGTGATATTCTCCCACAATCATCGCCAAAGCCATGCGCATCTCCATCCAGGCAATACTCTTACCTACGCAGTCATACGAGCCTATGCAGAGACACATCTTAGTCGACGAAATCACTGAAGATATGGGTTGACAGACTCACCTCGTGAAAATGGAATGAATGGCACATCGGCCAGATTTTTTATTGACGCCCACCGTTCAGGACGAAACTGGTCAGCATCCTCCCAATAGCGCTCATCACGTTGGATGGCAAAGGTCGGCACGGACACTATCACATCCCCCGGTAAGTGGAGATCCTTGTCCACCTGCAGTCCCTGCGGTGGAGTGACGCGCACCAGACCATCCAGCACCGATGGCTTCAACCGTAGTGTCTCGTTGATTACCGCTGTCAGGTACGGGAGATCCTTCACCTTTTCATATGACAAGCCCTCTATTCCCTCGGGCAATCTCTCATCGATCTCGCGCTGGAGCTGGACTTGCGCGCCCGGATGCGTCGCGAGGTAATAGATCGTATTGATCAACGCAGATGCCGTCGTGTCGCTAGAATATCCGATCATCTTTCGTCAGCATATTTCTATTCATCTGGGAACTACCAAGCTTGGGGCTCCTCAGGGCCAACCTTACCTGCCAGCCGACATGATGAACCAGGCATCATCCTTGATTGCTTGATCCGTGGGTGGCGCACCAGGATCACCATTCTCCTGGCCTTGGATCAACCAGCTAATGATGTCTTTGGGCTCACTCGACTTGGCTCTAGACTAGAGATACATTAGCACAGCCAGACGGTGATATTTCTACAGAAGCGGATGGAAGATATACCGCACGCCTCGTATCAAACAATTCATGACAGCGATGCCGAAACGGATTAAGGGTCGCGGACAGACCGGGAATCCTCATCAAGAGTGGCGGGATCCACGGCATAGTGCCGGCCACTGCAACGTATCGCTGGCCCTCGTCGATAATTTGCAGCTCAGGGATCCTCTTTCCGGTCTTCAGCATCCCCAGTTCTGCTCCCAGGACAACGTGTCCCATGACATCGAATGCGTAACAGTTGATCCAGTTAGTGACGTCCATGGGCCGCCCTTGGTGCTCCCGGATCTTCTCTATCAGGATCTTGCTTTGTTCCTGCACGGAATTATGATAGTATTGGATACCTGGTGCCACACACTTCTGTCAGTGGTCTGGTGGTACCGCGATTGGAAGGAAGAAGTTTGGTCAGAATCGCACCTTTAGCTGCTTGATCCCACTGTCGACGCCGCTTGCTGTGCACCTTGAGGTCGCGGATGGCAAACAATGTCTTCTTGTCGTTCTCATGAGTGACCTGATCGTACCAGGGTCCCTTAATACATCGGCTAGGAGGGCCATAGATGGCTTGAATGGCCGAGGCGCGACAAACGGAAACCTCGCGGGGACCTATTGAGAGTGTCAGTTGAGAGGGCTTGAAACAAGGTTGAGGGGGGTCTAGGATACCAATGCGAACGACATCACCATACTGCTGGTGCAGACGTTGAATAGTATAGTGCATCTGCGCATCTTTGACGGTATGGTAGGCGGCGTAGTGACGTGAAACACGGGCTGCGATCGGGCCCGGCACGTCGCGCAGTCGGTGGAAGAAGAGACGGTACACGAGGATATTCCCGAACAGGCCTGTGAACAGCGCGCCATCCAGGAACAATACTCGAAGGGCGATTTCCAATGTGCTTGAGGTGGTGGGTAACAAGGCTGGAGCCAGGGTAATCAGGGCAATGTGGGCAAGAGTGAAGATGCCAAACAACCTCAACAGGTGTTTCTCGATTTCGCCCGAGCGAATTATAAAAGCCAGCAGCACTCCGGCCAAGGTACCAAAGGCACCCAGCTGGGTCCATGGACTCTCCATGTTCTGATAATGTTGGTTCGTTTCGACTATTTTGATGGCTTGATGATCTTAAACAAGAAAGCATCCAGGTCAGAGTCCTTCTTATAGGCGTAGGCGGGCTCTACAACTAGGAAGACAAATAGTGAAGGCACCTCTCGAGTCAGTGAATCTCCACACAGTCACGACCGCTGGCAGGGGTGAGAAGGACAGACTGGAGGAATGTCTGCTATGGAAGACATTCCCTACGTACTTAAATATATCAGTCAGTGAAACAAGTGTAGATGCGAGGCTGAGACTGACTGGTACTTACCGTCCGCTTAGGCGTGCATCTCCGGCATGAGACGGGCACCAAGTGACCCACTCATTCGTTGTCGCTCAACGAAATGGATGGAATTACTAGTCGAACCCACCAATGAGCGGCACTAGTATAGAGGCGATCATTTAAATCTAAAGTACCTGGCCGTGTGTTTCTTTGTTTGTATAGCACCCCTGCCTTGCACTAGAATAGCGCCATGGTGTGGCACCCCTAATGTTCGCCGTTTGAAAGTCCGAATGTTGGCACTCCACGATCTCCAGCCTCAACAGTTCCTAAGAACTCCAACTCCAACATCTACAAGGCCTGATCGATGGCCCTGAAACTAAAGTTCAACAAGAGAGTTTGGGGGCAACCAAGGAACACCCTTTTCCCCGCTAGCGACTCAATCTCCACTTCGACTGACGCCGTCGATCTCATGAAGCACCGAACAACGCACCACTACCCCCGTACAGCTCAGCTGCTATAGCGGACGTAGCTACTCCTGACAAAATGCTTGTCGCTGTTCTTCCAGCCTCACCCAAATCCGCTCAAGAAACCATCCGGGCTCTTCTGGAAGCTGACCAGTTAACTGCTCCAGTCCACGTGCGCGCCATCTACCGCGATCCAGCCAAAGCCCCCGCTGAGTTCGTCGCACATGGTAGCTTCCACGCGGTCGCAGGCGATCTCAGCAATGCAGCCAGCCTAGACCTAGGAAACGCTGATACCGTCTTTGCCATCACACCGCCGCGCTATGATGGCACCGACATGATGCAGTGGGCCCGCCAGGCCTCGGAAAATACTCGCGCAGCGATCCAGAAGGCCGGGACGGTGAAACGCTTGGTGCTCCTTTCTAGCATGGGGGCCGAACAGCCAGAGGGAACAGTGCGTGTACCTCCATACCGTGGTTTATACGAACAGGTACGGAGATTGATAAACCCACATAGGGAGAAATCATGACGAACCACATCGCGGAAGAGATTCTCAAGGATGTCGTGCCCGAGGTGGTCTTCATGCGATGTGCCTACTTTATGGAAAATTGGGCGCCAGCCATGGAAACCGTCCAGTCAAAACATCCACATCTGTTGTCGGTCATCACTCCGCTGGATTATGAAATTCCCATGGTGAGACTGACCTTCTGGTGATGTGATATAGGATTACTGGCTGAACCTATTACTTTACAAGGTTTCCGTCGCCGATATCGGAAAAGCATGTGCCACATATATCATGGCCATGGACCACCCCAAGAGTCCATATATCGTGGAGGTTCACGGTCCACGAGAATACACGGCAAAGGACGTACAGAAAGCATTCCAAGACGTGGCCGGACATGCAGTCGAACTCAAGCCCGTTGAAAAAGCAGATTTGCCCGCGTTTTTCGGTAAATTTTTACCTGAAGCTTCGGTCGGTCCGTTTGTAGAGATGACTCGGAGTTTCTTGCCGGGGGGAATTATCGCGAAAGAGTCTGGTAATTCTCCATCTCCGGACCGCATGTATCGTGGTCGGACGGAGCTGGCGGATGCAATTCGGCGCATGTTTAAAAAGGGCAAGGTTCAGGTCGGGGGTTAATGGGCCGTAATTGAACCTTATTCTGTCAGTACTATCACTTGGTATTCTCATGAATCAATTAATGTTTATTTTTACATCTATGGATGCACTCTGGCTTATGTCAAAGTCGCCTATACGTGTTTTATATCATCCCAAAAATATTTTTTTGTCGATACATCATCCTCAGGCCAAGGCAGCTGGAACAGATAATTATGTGCAAGCACAGACCCCATACCATTGCAATGCTACCACAACTCGCTCCAATCGTGGTCCGAGGTAGAACACTTAAACAGTATTCATAATGAGCCGGAACAAGGGAAAAAAGGTACAATTGACAAGTATAACGCTGCATTATAGTCATCGGGTATCAAGATCAAGATCACTATAGTTTAGACTCACTAAACATCCTCCTTCTTGCTTGTTCAGCCTGCTCCTGTACATCTAAATCCCAGAGCCATCGCAATCTTTGCTGGAATGTCTCCCGTAGCTTATCCTTATTATCTCCCACACCGTCCAGGCACAAGCACAATAGATAGGCATTTTCCTTACTCGTAGTGACCACATGCTGACTGCGCGGCCGACGGACTTGATCGTATGCTCTGAATGCTTCCACGACGGCATCTACGCTGTTTACTCGCGGGTCGCTCAAGAGCTCTGCCAGGACGTGGGCATCCTCGATAGCCTGACCGGCACCCGCACCTTGATGTGGCGTAGAGGCATGAGCCGCATCACCTAAGATGGCAACGCGAGATTTAGTGTACGTTGACAAATGGGGATGCTCAAAGAGGGCCCATTGCGAAGGGTCAGGCATGCGCTGGTAGCAGTTAGCTTCCATGCCCTTGAAGAATATCATCAACGTACCTCAACGAGAGCCTGTACATATCTACCCATACCCTGGGCATCTCGTCGCATATGTTCTTTACTTGCTGGCCGAACCCATGCCTCATGATCCCAGGTCTCACTCAGGATGTAGAGACCAAAGTTCACCTTTTTGGCACGCATGATGGGGTAGGAGATGGCATAGGCGCCCTTTCCGAGATACATGGTGGATACGCGGGCGCGTTGATCACCAACGGCCGTCACCATTTCGTCCATATCGAAGACGGCCCGGTAGGCATACATACCACTATACCGAGGCTGTTTGGCAGCAGACTCCTCGGGTAGCATTGATTCCTTGACCTTGGATTTTATCCCATCACATCCTACCACCACATCAGCGATGGCGTTTGTACCATCTTCAAATTGTAGCCGGACCCCGTCTGTTGTTTCCGTCAGTTGGTTCAGCCGTTTGCCAAAATGAACAATTTCGGGAGGGACCAGAGCCACGAGGGCGGCGAGGAAGTCCGCACGTCTCAGCGTCGTCTGTCCCGACGGCAAGGCCTTTAGGTTCATTAGAGTTTCGCCTTCATGGTCGCCGGTGGCCCAGACAAGTTCAAACCACGTTTGTTTGTATTGTTCATAGCCGGGGCTATCCGCGTGGGTTGTGACAAGAGCGTCGTAGATGGCTCGAATCTCCGGGTCGATGAGGGGCATAGCCCGGTGAGCTGCCGGACCAATGGACAGCCCTAGCCCGATCTCTGCAAAGGCAGCGGCGGCCTCATAAATTTGAACCGGAACCTGACGTCGTAGCAGACCGACCGCGAGAACGAGGCCACCGATGCCTCCACCGATGATGGTGACGGTAAACGGTCGGGGTGGGCCCATAATGATTTGATGGGCAGCAACTTTGGTTCGGGCGGGGATCAGAAAATAGTAGCCCTCAAACTAGACTAAACCTCGGCTCGCACTCCCCACTCTCTTTCTTTTTCTGTCTGTCGCATTCGGGGTATGGTTCCTCCCACTCCCAGTTCCTCGTTCAGGTCCAGATCTGGTCTGACATGGGTGGTAGTAGAGCCAGGGTGGCATCAAGGGAGGATTAGAAATAGATGGTTATCAATGCGGCGACGACAGGGAAGTGAGCCGCGGTGCCCCTGAGAGGATGGCCATTAATAATTTGGATCACCACGAACAAAGCGCGCAGGAAGCGAAGATGGCAGGGATGTCCCATCTGGATGGACTGTGAGTGGCGTGATCCCATGTCAAGGGAATCCAGCCAATGTCACCAAGAATAGACTAAGACAACTAGTGGCCTGCTTAGATTGAGGGGAAATCGACGTGTCGCGGTCATCCCCGATCAGCCAGCCCCAAATGATGACTCCTTGCTTTGTTTCCGACAGATTCATGATGCGTGATTTTTTACGACAATGCAATTGATTGGAGGGCTGTCACTAACCAATTGAAATTAGGGTCTGACAGCCGTTGATCCAGACTAGTAGTAGTATCGAGGCATAGAGCCCTCTCGTGCCTGGCAGATGCCCTATTCTTTTGTGTCGGCCGGTTTCCCCGCGACATCTCCGGGCCCGTGCCTGCATCTCTTCCCGTGTTCGAGGTGAATTGACTCCAGTTCAGTCCGTTCAGCTCCCCCACACATTCCCGGTCTTAATTCTTAACCCTCTATTCTAAATTCACACTTTTCACACATTGCACACTCTAGTCACTGGGATCGCTATCTATGTGCTACAATATATCCTACCAACGAAGGTTATCGCAAAAATGGGGAGCTTCACAGCACCCCATATCAACTTCTCCCCGAAAGCTACTTCAAGCCATGGACCAGGAGCACACGACAGGTCGCGTGTGTGGAGTCCTCCGTGGAGCATCAATGGATGAATGACTGTGCCAGCTGGAAATCATCCCGCCCTCCTCCATCCTCATTGGCACACTTCCAATCCACACCAAACAAGACATCAAGAGATCTCGGGCGTGTCCGGCTGCACCCACGGACCAGGTTCATGCGCATAACTTCCTTCGACCTTGGTCTGGACGGACTGAGATCCACGATCCCTTTCTCTTCCGGGCATAGACAGGCCGATTAGGTTGACTTAGCTGGCTATCCCCTGATGGCCTTACGCACGCCTGCCAGGATCAGAGATTTTTTATTCCTGGTCTGTCCCGGAGTACAAAGTCTTTTGCTGGAGCCTACCCCGAGTACTCGTCGGTCGCTTCACAGAATACGGATGATTGCGTTGGGTTGTTTCTTCTTCTACTCAGCGGTGCGGTTCGGTCAGATGCATCATGCTGCCCTGGATACGGGCGGTTGACGACAATGCCTCTCAGGCATCAGTCGTCGTAGTCCCGACCATTGTGACCACGGTCATTGCCGTGGTACTCACCCTGCTGCGGCTGTACGTGCGAAAGTTTGTCATGAGGACACTGTCCTGGGATGACTGGTTCAACCTCCTCGCGACGGTAAGGGCTGCGCTGGCAGGACTGTTCAACGCTTTCACTGATGCCCTTTGACTCAGTTGACCACCCTCGTCGCCATGGCCTTGATACTCGCTGCAGTCCCGTACGGACTAGGCCGCCATTATGACACCCTCGACGTCGACCGTGCTGTCTATTGCATCAAGCTCATGCGGATGTGCCTCTTTCCGTTGCTGTTCTCGACTATCTTCCTGAAAATCTCCATCGGTCTTCTCTTGATGAGGCTGTTGTACGTTCTACCAGAGGCTAACTCGACGGAATATAGGCTAACAAGGCATCTAGTCTTACAACCAAGGTGTGGAAGATATTCTTCTGGTGCTTCATTGCTTTCAATACGATCACGAGCCTTCTTGATGCCGCTATCGTCCTCCCTCAATGTGATCCGGTCGCGCGAACATGGGACAAACGAGTGGATGGAACCTGTTGGCCTAGTTCGGCAATCAATGGGGCGGCCATTGCGCAAGGAAGTAAGAAACCTTCTGATAGTTATTTGGATCACCGGCTAAGTCGTAAGCGTAGCAATTGCCGCAGGAACAGACATCGTGCTATCCATCCTACCCATCGTGTTTCTATGGAAGGTTAAAATCCCGATCAAAGTGAAGGCAGCTATATGCGGGCTCATGGCACTGGGGTTTGCGTGAGTCTATTCTATGCTCAGGCCGGACGGTATGCTGACTTCGGATAATAGGAGTGCGGGGTTTGCACTTGGGCGAACAATGTACGTTTCCACCTTGACCGAGTCATCGGATCCGACATGTACGTGAATACCTTTCGATCCAACTTGTGTCATAACAATCTTAACATGCGACTAGGGGACTACGTGAACCTCTACATGTGTGCATTGTAAGCGAGCTCTTTACCACATACACTTCGTATTGCTAACCACCTCACAGCCTAGAATCCTCCATTGGAGTCATCGCTGCCGCTGCACCCTCTGTACGGCCTCTCCTTCGCCCCGGATTCTGGAACAAGGAATACTCCCGGTCGAGATCCCGCTCTTTCCCGCTGCATACGTTGACCGCCAAGAAGAGCGCACGGCCGGTCTGGGGCGATACCCTGTTCGATACCAGGCTCGATCTGGAAGACCGCCCGATCAATTCGAGGGACAGCGAGTCCAAGCTGTGGCCACAGCTGAGCATGGCTATTGTGAAGCGGACGTCGATAGAAGTGGTGACCAATTCCTTGACGCATAGTGAGGTGAAAGCCATGGGACGCCGAAGTGCTTAGAGTTTTGTACAGATAAAGACTGATTGGATGCAAAAGTTTCCCACATATAATTCCTGCTACTGAACAGAGCTAGAGAGGCTAATGTCACTTTAATTACCCGGCTATATCATTATGCCTGCCCCTTCAGCCCCCCTTATCGACTGCTATATTAATTAGCGTCAAACAAATCAGTGTTGTCCAGTGTTATCTCCATTCATCCAATCTCCGCCCGAGGTATGTGTCAGATCTGTCCATCTTGTGGTTGCCGATTTATCCTCTTCTCCTATGATTGTGTGCTGGAGCTACAAATAAACCAACCCTGGTTCAATTCCACGATCCAGTGCCAATTCCCACAAAAGCAAACACTGTTATCAGATGCTGGCTATCTGATTAGATTATTCTCGGTACCGGATATGCACAAGCTGCAATTTTCACAACTGAGGACAACTTCCGAGAGCAGAGTGGGCTCCTCGCTTGGTTGTCGTCATCATGGGATAAAGTCTAGCAGGGCAGATTTTCGTCGCCATCGAATAACATCGGAGCAACAAGGTCGTGGACTTGACTCTCACAGTGGAGACGTCGGACATCGGAGGCAGCCAAGTTGATCTGCCCCGACGGGAAATGCAGATCTTAACCCTCCAGGGTACTGCACGCCAAGAACACCTACACTGTTCACTTCACGTCTGTGGGATTCTCGCCGGTTGGAAGAGCATAAAAAGAAAGGAAGAGCATAACAAAGAGGAAACATGAGTTATTCAACGATATATATGGGTGTTGAGGTCTCCAATTATCTTCGCTGGACCTGGCATATCAGCACAAGTTAAGCAACGGAATCTTGATGCTGTCCCTGTACCTTGATTATGGCCGAAATAAGGGTCACTAGTGTGGGTTCAGCCCTGAATTTCCGCGCCAATGGATGCGAACACAATACCATTTCATCTTATCTGGTGTAGGCCATCGTCGGACAACGGACATCGGAGAGGACTATCCGGCCGCGTCATTATTCATGCCTCAAATCATTGGACTCTTGGCAGGTGGATGTACAGCACCCGTCTGATACTCAGTGTCCGCCAACAGCCGGCCGTGTATACCATCCACATCATGCCCAGCGGAGCTGTAAGTCGGCAGCTGATCCGGAGTTTCAGCAAATGTATAGCGAAGCAATATCATGTTGCTTCAGCATACTCGCCCCGGTTGAATCCTATCAGTCTGTTACTCAGCAGAGACGAACAGATACTACGTGTTGGGCTGCACTGTATCCAGTCCGTGCAGGACTCGCTTGTTATGAAGTAGAACGAGTGTGCACGGATTCCACCTGTCCCACACCACCATAAATATCTCAATATCGACCGGGTTCATGATTTAGCCGGTATCCTCCCCAGTCTTGTAGGAAAGGGACGCGCAAGTGGAGTTCACAGAGCAGGGCTCCACGCTCAGCAATGTTCAGCAAATTCTACCTCAGACGCGGGGCAAGTGCGCTTTTGCTGCAGGTCGGAGTGCATAAATACCACCGTCTTCTCGCTCGTCAGTTCTCCGCTCAGGCGTCGCTCATTCAAAGAGACTCAGAGTATCCGGCAGTCCTCCGCAACCATGCACTGCTCCCTCCTCCCCCTCCTTGGCCTTGCCGCCGTGCCGGCCCTTGGAGGCTGTCCCTTTGCACACACTGCGAATATGGACATTGATGATATGGTGAAGGCACACGCTCACATGTCCCGAGGGTTGGTGGCATCAAAGAGCAGCCCCTCAACTGTTCCTTCCTCCTCTACTACCCCTGCCGTCGGCAAGAAGGGCGTGTTCATGATGAACCGCATTGCTCCTGGCACCTCTGAGCTGTACATTGCCAACACGGACGGAAGCAATGAGCGTCCACTCCTCTCCGACCCCGTCTTCGAGTACCACGCCTCCTTCTCTCCCGACGGAGAATGGATTACTTTCACCAGCGAGCGCAATGGCGACGGTAACTCTGACATCTACCGGGTGCGGACCAACGGGTCTGATCTGCAGGAGCTGGTCGCCACACCAGCAGTGGAAGACTCCGTCGTGATCTCTCCCAACGGCCGTCTGGCAGCCTACGTCTCTACCGCGAACAACATGAAGGCAAACATCTGGGTCCTCGACCTGCAGACCGGTGCGCAGTGGAACCTCACGAACACCCCCACCACTGCCGCCAACTCCTCCCTCATGGAGAGCTATCTCCGCCCTGCCTGGTCTCCCGATGGCGAATGGATCGCCTTCTCTTCAGACCGCAACACCCAATGGGACGGACACGGCGAACCGACCTTCCTCGGTCGCACTGGCTGGGAGACAACCCAGGAACTCTCCCTCTACGCTATTCGCCCCAATGGCTCCGACTTCCGTCAGATCATCTCCAAACCCTACTACTCCCTGGGATCTCCCAAGTGGTCCGCCGACGGTAAACGCCTCGTCTACTACGAAATGACCCGGGAAGATACCTACAACGCCCACCGTCCGGAAACAATCACCAAGGCCAACTCAACCATCATGTCAGTCGACTTCGCCACCGGCACCGACGTGCGTGTGGAAGTTGCCGGCTCGGGCGTCAAGCAATTCCCGCAATACCTGGACAAGAACGGCACCATCGCCTACACCCTCAAGGGCGGCACCAGCGAGGGATTCTACACCACCGCAGGACTGTATGTCAACACGACCTCAGCGACCCTCCGGTCCCCGGCCTGGTCCCCGGATGGCAAGCAAGTAGTCTACGAAAAGACCACCTGGAGCATCCGCGCGGGGTACAAGAAACTCTACAGCTGGGACAGCGACTGGGACTACCGGTTCACGGACGTCTTCCCCCAGATCTCGCACCAGGAGCGCATCGCCATCACACAGAAGCAGCTGGGAAACTCGTCCATCGTCACGCTGAACACGACTGGCGCTGACCTGCAACTTGTCTACGACCCCAGCACGGCAGACTTCGTCAGCGACAACGAAACCACAGGTCTGAGCGCCTACCAGCCCAGCTGGTCCCCATGCGGCGAGTGGCTGGTCTTCGGCGTCGGATTCTGGTTTGAGACTCGAGAAGCCTCCGGCGGATGGATCGTGCGTGCTACCGCTAACGGGAGCTACTCGGAAGTACTCGTGAACAGCAGCTACTCCATCACCGAGGACGGGGCCCTGAACAATGGATTCCCGAGCTTCTCGCCGGACGGCAAGAAAGTAGTGTATCGGGTATGGGGAGCCGACACCGCGACATACGGCAACGCCAGCGAGATCGGGTTGCGGGTACTGGATCTCGAGACGCGGAATACAACTGTGCTGACGACTGAATGGGATAATCTGCCCCAGTTCTCCCCTGATGGAGAGCTCATCCTTTTCACGCGCAAGACTAGCACGTACAATTACGATGTGTGCACCATTCGACCGGACGGGACGGATCTGCGCGTGTTGACGAGCAGTGGTGCTAATGATGCACATGCGGTGTGGTCGCAGGATGGACGAATTATGTGGTCGACGGGAATGTATGGGTTCCGGTACGAGTGTGCCTTGTATGATGATACCTTTCAGCCGTATGGACAGATTATGATTATGGATAAGGACGGGGGAAATAAGAAGTTGATGACGAACTCAATGTGGGAGGATTCGATGCCGTTGTTTTTGCCGAGGGATGTGCTTTAGTTGTGATGCTGCTGGGTGTATGATAGTCTTTACAAGGGTGGTTGTGATTATAGCATGTTGGGGAGGATGGAATGAGAGTTCTATCTGATTATAGGACCTGTTATAGGAACTAAAATCCATAGTCGTTCCAAGCATAGGACTTTTCTGTAATGAGTGATTCCGATCCAACTATCCAGCTTATTTCATACTAAGCACTCCCATATCCCCATCAATGGCAACCGTATTCGCAATCACTGCATTCTTCTTCCGCCGCACAACATATGGCATAATCCCACACGTCATCCCCAAGGCAGTCGGAATCACACTGGTGTTTTGTCAGTATCATACAGTTATATATGATCATGCAACTCACACTGCCTTCATCACTGGGATCCCACGGTTATTTATACCAGGCTCAGATAAAGCAATGACGAAGGCTTGGGCAGTTAGAGTTGCTGTTGGAGCGACTTTACATCATTCGGACTACTTGGAATCGTTTGAGACATTGCTCGAAACATACTATTCATGCAGTATGTCTTAGGCGATTAGAATGAATTATCAATTATAGGACACATACATCCATAATAGCATTGGTTGGGATTCTGAGGACTCTTATTCGTCCCCTACAGTGGGAAACACCACATCATCCAACGTGTACATCAAGCCCTAACAAACATCACTACTGGTGTAGTCAAATTCTATGATGCGTTCATAGTTTGAGTAAGCAACCCAGGCCCAGGCCATGACGTTGCAATTATCTCCCCGCAATGTTACATCCGCACAGGTCATTTCTCCACAAAGTGGGTATTGCAGTTGATATGACACATCTGCTCTCATGCTCTAAATTAGTCTTGTGAGAGTTTAAATTACTATGCTTTGTTAAACTCTATATAGTGTCATCGTCATTGATCCTCAGTGCCTTGGTGTTCTCCCACTGCCATCACTCATTATGCAACCGATTAATGCGAACTGTAAGCGTGCGATAACTATTTAAATTTCATAGTTTGGCTTTCCGTGACTTGACCGCGCGGAATGAACTGGGCGACTTGATCACCCTGCGCCATTCTTCATTCAGCACCAAATGATCGCGTCTAGCCATCTTCTGTCTCTTTTCCCTCCACTCCCGTTCAGTGTCGCGGTATCCGCGCATAACCTCGTCTAACCAGCTGGCACAATGGCCGGCTGTCTCTCCCACCACCTCGAAGGCGAAGAAGTGGCCTTGCTTGGGTAGAGTCACCTCCTTAACCTTGTCTTTCCCCCCGCTGCCACCGACCCCTTGACCACAGCTCTGGATTCCTTCCCGGAGATCCTTGAGATTCAAGTAACTCGCTCCCCCCAGCAAGAAGAGGGCTGATGGTCGTAATGATGGCAACTTATGGAATGTACTGGGTGGTTCCGCTCGATATACTGGAAGGACAGCAACAGAGGGGTCCACATCCGCATGGGTTGAGCGATTCAACTGAGCCTGACCATCTGTTATTCCAGCCTGGAAGCGTTCCCGGATTTGGCCCAGCACATCATGATACTTGGTCGTGGTCAGTGTGACAGGCGGGTCGGCAGCGTCTGCATTGTCGGGCAGGTCGGGATGCAGGGCCGTGGGCAGATCCCGGAACCCATACTGTACCATTAGTTCGAGACAACGGGGATCCCACTTTTTGAACATCTTTTTGTAACCTGCAGCAGCAGCGGCTCTATTTGGCCAGACGTCATCACGCCACAAGGCAAAGTTGACAGGACCGGGCGGATCAGCGCCAAAGCCCATCTTGGGCGGCAATCGTTGAATTACCGGATCGAAGAGGATAACCGAAGTTAGTAGACGGGGGTGCATCAGCGCTAGATTCGTACTTGGGAGTGATCAGCAACCATCCATCTAGGGTAGTGGGTGGATACGCACATAATGGTACCACCGAAGCTGTGGCCCACTCCTACAAGCGGTCGGGGCATTTGATCGCGGAAATGGTTGATCATCAGGAGCAGGTCGCGGGGATGGTCCATCCATGAGCCTAGAACATGGCCATTTAGCAGGGTGTTATGGAATCTGGGCAAGGTAGGACCACAGTCACGCACAGTCCATGCTGAGTTTATCTTCGTTGAGTACTCCACTCATGCCCATGTTGGCAACGTCTGCTATCCAGATACCGCGGATGTGGAAGTCGGAATGAGCGGATCGAGCGAGAAGCTCGTCCCAGAGTGGCTCGTAGAGCTCCTATTCCTGGTTAGCTTACACATATAGATAATGGCTTTGAATGCCGAATTCCTACCTTGGGGAAGCCCACAGCATGAACTGCAATGATGGTGACAGCATCAGCTGGGATGGGATCGGGTAGATGGCGAGGCGTGTATTGCTTGATGTGGAGATGCAGGACATCTTCTTGGTCCACGGTACTGCCCGCATACTCCCGAACATAGCACGCGGGGATGATGTGCTCGGTGACTCTGAACTTCGCGGTCGACATTATTATTTATAAACCACCGTAAATGAGAGGTTTATGAAAAAAGAGAAATAAGCCGATGATGATGAAGGCGGGGGGAGAACTAGCTGATGTAGTTGAGCTGAGGTGAGACGGCAAGTCTGGGTCGGGCGGCCCACTTCCCCACGGATCTCGAAGCTGGCTGAAGTTGACAGTTGGACTCAAAAAACATACTGGACTCTTGCTGGATATATATGACTACTGTTTGACCTTTATGGGGTCGTGATCGATTCTTGATGTGGGAAGATGGCTTGGTATTTACACGGGACAGAAGCATTGTCACACAGTCATCCCGATAAGGCTGCCACGGGAGGGACAGACAGGTTTGGGGTAAGTAATAGTTGCTTCTATGGATGCGGCAAGTAGGACAGCCCAAAAGAAGGAAGGAATCGGTCGGGGAATATGTTGTTCTACATACCCACACATTCACTGCTACGGAGTAAAGAGAGCCATGCATAACTCGTATCAAAGGCATTTTGTTGGGGCTGTTTTATACATTTTTAAAACAATGCATTATTATCCTCCCGAGCGATCACACGGGACGGGAACAACAAACGGAAAAAATAAAAAGATATGACAAGAGTGGGACTCGAACCCACGCCTCTTTCGAGACTGCAATACATCCAACTGAGTTGGACAAGCGAGATTCACTTGAGTGCAGCGCCTTAGACCACTCGGCCATCTTGCCTTAGATGGAATATTCGCCGCTGCTTTGCGTACATGTTGACAGCACATTTTACCCGGACTTGTGAGACCCTAATGCATGTGTGGCCTGCGACTGCTCGGTTCCACTAAACAAAAAACGAATATAATCATTTTTGACCAGTTGCAGCACTTTAGACCTAATGTCCTCTATTCGAATTTCCCTTGCTAATAGGCCAATTCCAAAATAGTGAGTGATGATGATGAATTTTGTTACTACACACTGATGTGTTATCCGCAGATATATTCGGTCTCACCTCCAACAGCATCTTGATTCATGCCTGTCGGATACCTCTCCGACCGTGTCAAATGCTTCAAGATGGTTGGCCAGTAAACCATCATCAATGCGATGGCGTGCGTTGGCGGAACCATCGCCTCATCACCGCCACGCCCAGCCCCGGTAACTACTTGAATTGGCGCCTCGGCAGAGGAATCAATCATTTCAAGATGCGGGGAAACACCAGGGATGGCTGATCATCCCCTTTTCCCCGTTTCCCCCTTCTTAACTGCAACCTTCACCTCCCGTCATGAGCGCTGAAGGAAGGATTCGCAAACGTATTCCCAAGTCATGTAAACGCTGCCACCGACGCAAGCAGCGATGCGTCGGTTATCCGACCTGTACTGGCTGCGAATCCGCCAAACAGCCCTGTCTGCGATCCGAGTCCGTTCCCTCCTGGCACCATGCCATGTCCAAGGGCGCATTGGTGCGCCGCATCGAAGTGCTCGAAGCGCAATTATCCGCTGCACTGGAACAGATTCCCCCGGATGAAGATGGGACAGCAGAACAGCTGTCAAAGGGCGCAAAACTACAACCCCATGAATCCCGAGCTGGAGTGGTCTCGATGATGGCAATGAGCCATGAGGGGAGTGACAACCTGGCGTATCTAGGACCCTCATCAGGGATGTCCATCGCAGAAGATCTGGGCCGTCTGGTGCAAAACGCCGTCTGGTTGAAGTCCATCCCCATCAATGGCAGTCACCACCAACCTCCGCCGGATTGCGAGAGGACTGCAGCCAGCACCGCATTACCGAGCGAGGCTGTTGGTCTACGCCTCCTTAATGCCTACTTTAAAGACATGCATACCCGTCTCCCGTTTCTGGATCGTGCGGAGCTGATGCAGCTGCATGCGACCGTACGGAAGTCTCCGTCAGAAGATGCAAGCGAGGCTGCACGGTTCAAACTATTCATGGTATACGCCATTGGCGCAGCTATCTTACAGATGACCGAGACCTACGACTCCACGCCGCCAAGCGCCTTTGTAGCGATGGCACTGCAGCTGGACTCTGTCCTCGGGGAATCGCAGTCCTACAAGAACATCGAAGCACTCATGTTACTCGTCCTCTATCACATGCGAACATCGTCTGCCACGAGGGTATGGTATCTGATAGGTCTAGCCATGCGCATTTGTATTGATCTAGGGTTGCACCGCGAATCTCAGTATCGGAAAATGCGACCGTATGATGGGCAAATGCGCCGACGACTGTTCTGGTCTGTCTACCTGGTGGAGCGATACGTAGCCTGGTCATTAGGACGGCCGTTCAGTGTCCCCGAGGAGGACATTGATGTCCATGCTCCAGCGGATCTGGATGATTCGTGTACCAGCGACGAGCTGGTTGAGCAGGCTCTGCAGGGCTCAGTGGGTCCGCGCGAGCTGGCACACGGAAGGAAGCTTCGGAGATTTATCGCTTTGGCACAGTTGCAGCGCATTATGTCACAGATTCATACCAGGGTTTATCGAACAGATAAGCACACCACAACGCTTGTCCCAGAGACGACTCCTCTGCTTGCTGCGTTGGAAGAATTCGAAACATCGCTGCCGGAAATGGCACCGGAAGAAGACGACTTTGTCCATATGCATTGGAACAACGCCATTCGGATGCTCATTCAGCGGTTCGTGGGAGTATTACCGCGAAGTGATCCTCTGATTGAGAGATGCTTGTATGCCTCAGGCCAGATGTGTCAGTGTTTCAAGCGGCTGCGACAGCGCGACTCATCTGGGTATTCTTTTCTCCTGGTTAATTCACTGTATATGGCTGGGTTGACTATTTGGTGAGCATTTCCCTTTCTTCCATCACAGTAGAACTAGAACTAACGGAATAGCCTTTGCCTTTTCCGAGCCCCTCAACTGTGGACAGTAGCTGTGTCGAACGATCTGCGAGCCTGTTCTTCTGCGCTGTTCGTCATGGCGGAGAGAAATCCTAGTCTGAAGAAGTACCGAGACGGACTGGAGTTCATCATCAACCGCGTGATGGAATATGTGAATGATGCGGCAAAGGCCGATCCTCTGCCAAGTAATTCTCATACTGAGGACGTTATTGCCAGACCGCATTCTGAGAGTGTGAGCGCACACACCGACATAACGACTGGGGACACTCAGTTCTCAGCTGGTTGGTTCGACTTTCAGTACCCGTTGCCCCCTATGGGAGGGCTAACCGGGCCCGATCCATACGGACAGGGATCTGCAACAGCAGACACACCCGACTTCTGGCATACGTTCAGCGACATGTTCCCAGAGATATGGTCGAACGACCTTTTAAGCAAGGACATGTCTGATGGACTAAACTGGTATACTCCGGAGTAGATGTAAACTAGCAGATAGCCATTGCCATATAGTAATGAGAAATAACTACAAATGAGCTGGAGACAGCGTATCCTCAAACCCCAGATCCTCCCTCCGCGACTTACTCTCGGGATCAAAGTAAGGCACCTCACCCACGCCAACAGCGCGATTGCCACTTCTCGGCCCGAAGCCTTCGTGATCACCGGTGGCCGTATGAAACACGCTGCGATTATCCCAGATGGCTATACCGTCAGTATCTGCATGAATGCAAGGAGTATCCAACATACCAATATCATTCGGCTCATTCCACTTGAACCGCACCTGCAAATCATGACCGTAGGTAATCAGATCATGAAAGTACTGCAGCATATTCGCACTTTCTCGCCGATTCAACTCATTGATCTTGCTCGGAAAGGCCCCTATTTCATCAGCACATGTCCTCACACCCACTACACCAACACCATAAACATACCAATCGGGAAGACCGACTTCCATCCCGTAATCGGATTCGTCCTCACAACCTATCCCCACCATCAGCAACCCTCTCATACCCCAGCAATCAAAGAAAAAGGTCATACCGGATGCACCGCCTCCAACTCATCCCCCACATTAACCGGCGCGCCCCTCTCCCCCTCATAAACCTTAACCCCCATCCTCTTAAACCCCTCCCCAACATGCGTCGCACTCAACCCCTCCAAAAACCCCCGATAGGGCTTACTTATCCGATCATAAACCTCATACCCAGAAGCCCACAACGTATCACCCCCGGTAACAGGCAACTGCGTCAACCTGAGACTGGAGAAATCGGCCGGCGCCTTCTCAAACGCAATATCACTATGCCAGACCGCCGCCATCCGGGTATAATCCGATCCCTTGTAGAGTTTCTTCCGGCCCTCAGAGTTGATCGTGCTGATTTGGGGGTCGGGGTCGCCGAATTCTCGTGAGTCGTTGGTGACAGGGTGGATGTGTAGGCCATGCGATGGGGGACGGGTGGTGAGGTGGCCCATTTGGAGGATGAGCTGTTTTTGGAGGTCGTTGGTTAGGTTGTGCTGGGAGCGGAAGAAGACGACGCCTCTTTCTGCGACTGTTTTGCACCGATGTCTTTGTTAGATAGGTGGGTGGTTAGGTTGGTTGGGGATGGGATGGGATTTACCGAGGATGGCAAGGTCACGAATACGTTGTTCAGCATTCGGGGCATTGAGGATGTCGTCGACGATGTTGCAGCTGTCTTTGGGGAATTCGGTGCCGATGACGGGGGTGACTAGGATGGGGTTGAAGGCGTCGAGGGAGTCGGTGGAGTGGATTCGCTGGGGCATGGCAGTATATAATTGTGTATCTTTGTATTATTTGGAATATGGATAATGGTTTATGTAGTATATGTTTGTATTGAAGTGGCAGATATCGATATTTATGTTCAGCCGGGTGTGGTGTATAGATCGGCTTTCGGCGTTAGGAGGGTGCTGGGATCTGGAGATATCGCCGATTGCGTTATGGGTGGGAAGGATGGTTTCACTAAGCTTAGATGCTATCATCGGGCTTAATGAATTTATGGATGTACAATTTTGTTTTACCTGGGTGTTAATTGGGACAATGGTTATGTGGTCGGCGATAAATCAAGATAATACCTCCAATCCTGTTGTATCTTGTTTCAGTTTATGCTAAAAGACGGCTTGTTTAATTTTCACAGCAGCTGTATGCTAAGCTCAGAAGTATGCGGGTCTTACGAATTACTAACAGTCTGCAATGGACGTATCTCCACAACGCTATGCATATGCATCTGATATCTCAAAGCTCCACAAACGATCGTACAGAAGGCTCAAATCGCTGAAGAACAAAACATCCAATATACACAAAGAAGAAGAACAAATAAGATACTAAGGAAATTATCCATCATCCTCAACGATGGCGACTCCGATCGGTAATGTCATGCTGTAATCATGTCGAACGTTCTCCCGGGTATCAGACAAAACTCATACACACCCCCAACTATACTCCCAATCAAACCATATTCGCCCGATGCTCATCTGAAGGCGTCCCCGGTGCCGTCCGGTTCATCGGCACACTCAGAGTCTCACTAGCCGCCATGGAGGTAGGCCTCCTCGCCATCTGATCCAGATTGAGTTGCGAGTTGGAGGCGAACATCATAGAGGCGCGGTCAAACTTGGCCTCACTCTGGGGCCGGCCATCGGCCAGCGGCACCATGGAGTAATCGGCTCCCGCGTCAGCCTTCTTGGCCAAACGGTTGGTCTTGGCCTTCTCGCGGAAGCAGAGGAAGAAGGTGAGGGCGAGGAAGATAAAGATGAGAATACTGAAGGTCACGATGGCGGCGATCTCTCCGCGGTGGTTGTACTCCTTTTGCGCGGCGGAGACGGTGCTCGTGGCGGAGGTGGTGGTGCTCGTGGTCGTCGAGGTAGTCGTGGTGCTTTGAGTGGTCGAGGTGGCGCTGGTGGTGAATTGAGAGGATGAGGATGAAGTGGTACTGCTACTAGAGCTGGTGCTCGTGGCAGTAGTTGCGGTAGTCGTCGCACTGGTCGTGGAGGTGTCGGAGGTGGTGGTGGCTTCGGTAGTGCTGGACGAAGTGGATGTAGTGGAGTCCGTAGTGGTGGTGGCTGCATCCGTCGTGGTGGTAGTATCATCGGTGGTGGACGCCCTCTTCTGGAAGTTCAAGGACCGGTTATACCGCTTGGGCTTGAGGTATTGATCAACGATGGATGTTGGTTGAGCGACCGGCGCTTCGGTTTGCGGTGACAGCGAAAAAACTCCAGCCGCGGGTTCCGCGTGCGCAAGAGCAGCGGATGATAGGGCGCTGAGCGCCAGCAGATAACGGAGTTGCATGATGGCGTAGAGGAGGGGTCGGATATAGGCAGCAGCCAAGTCGGGTAGAACTAGTTAGGATGATGAAAGAAGAGGAGGGCGAGGAGGAAGAGAGAAATCAGGGTAGAGAAGGGATTGTAGGGCCCATCGGAACAGAACTACCGACAGGCCCTCAAATATGAATGACGAGCGAGATGATGGGCGAGAGAGCCGAAATTTCTGCCAGGCCAATCTTGCTGGCAGTCGTCGTACTCCATAACGTGCCTCAACTAGGGCTGAGGCTTTCGCAGGTTATTTTTATAGCGATTGACTCGGTGATTGGCTTCGGGGATCCGGAGTGGGCCGTCGGCCACTCAGCGGCCACGCGGCTTTGGTCCACCCATTGCTTGTTCGTTTCTTGTCATTAGTTTCTAGTGATGGATTGCGATGGCACCGGCTTTATCTTGTTCATTTCCAGTAGAGGATGAGGTATCCTTTTCAACCCCAGCTGGGATTTCTCCCTTCGCGATCACTGTGAGCAAAGAATCACCAATATCCACAACATGAACCCTCACCACACCCCTTTTCCCACCCTAACTCCACTGCACCACTTCGTGAGGAAAAGAATTTAGCCCAAGCACACCAAATCTGGTTCCAACCGAGGCGTATTCCCCGCTAAAAGCTTTGCTCTCCCCAACAGAGGGCTGGGCAACAATTGCAACGGCCGATCGTCGAACTGGTGAGCGCCTTGGGAATGGTCCACCCACGGAAACCCAGCCACACCGAACAGGCCATCTCGAAGCACAAGAATAGCAGGGTGAAACCCAACTCTGAACAGAGTCGATATCTGCGCCACGCTACTTACGGTAGTCACTCCACGGATTCAACTCCTTCAGGTTTAATGCCGTTGTCGAAATGGACTAAAAAGGTGTGTGATGATGCATTCACGCACCATCTTACGTGGTTTGTCCGTCTCATCTCCACTTACCCATCCATATTCTGTGTGCGCCAAAGATCGACGCGTTCTGGCAATAAATCAACTCCCGGCTTAACTTTAAAATGATGCTAGTGTTTTTCCACCGCGTTTTCTAGATTCCACGCGATTTTCTCCTTTACCGTCACAACCTTTATTCCCCGATGGAGCAAAACTTAGAAAAAAACTACATAGTCAAAATGCCGATTGAATGTGCCCCGCTCACAACGGTAGACGCAATTAGAAGTATTCGCCGATGGGCTTATGCTGTATTCCAGAATTTATGTGAGCCACGTATGCACCTACTCGGACTCGACCTGCAGATAAGAGAACATATATTATTAGCAGTATTCGACTGAAACTGCATTCCGTAGTTTCGGGGATTTCGGAACCACCTGCCAGGGCTTGTGCTGTACTTGCTTTGATTGCAGTGATGTACTATGTCGTCGGTGGTTGATTTCTACGAACATCTGAGACATATCATTATACGCCCCGAAAAGAAGATTAACTGAGCGTGGCGCACACACATCAGCAACTAGCATCGTCGTGTCGACCGAGCCACTAATAAAACTGATACAAGTACCGACTTGGAGGCCTGTGCTCTAGCTACTGGTATGCCGACCGAGGTCGCAATGTTTGCGCCCGGTATACCACATCCCGAATTGTTCCAAATAGGATGTTGTCGCATTGGATGTCGCCAGTGCAGATCAATTGACTCCCCCGTCGCCGAAATATCTCGAATGCAACCAATTCCGGATGCTCTCCCAGTCGGTGTCTCCCCTCGTCGTTATTCTCAGCATAATCCATTACTACTCTGGACTGTGTACCATCTCAATCTGTTCTCTTTGTGTCTAGATGGATGTCATTATTGAATATACAGAGTGATAGTACGGGTAACTGAAGCAGTCCAAGATTGGGGGCTCCATTTTTGTATATAAATCCATCGCGGACTTATAGTCGCTGTGATGGCCATGATACCAGAACAGTTTCCGACTGTGTTTGATTACATTGATTATACTTGTGATCATCACTCACACATTCATCACTCATACAGGCCAACCCCGCTGCCATCAACTTAACCCCGGCCACGCCGACTCAAACCCCGTGTCGAATCCCAGCGACCAATTCTCATCGAGGAACGGCCACTGCCACATCTCCGCCTCTACATCCGCCCATTCACCACTACCACCGCTACTTCCACTGCCGCCTGGCGCTGTTAGCTCAGCCACCGACATGCGTCGCACTCCAACTCCCTCCGAAGATACTCCTGGGCGCCGCCGTGAAGCAGGCGCTGTTTCAGGTCGCGAGACACGAATGTCGCCGTATTCATCAAGGGTACCAGCCAGGGTGAGATGCTCCGGACGGGAAACGCCCGTAGGGCCTTGGGCCGTGGTTCGGGCAGTTTCATAGAACCGGTTGGCTTCTTGGAGGGTTCGCCACTATCACCCGTTAGTCTTACGGTATATAACACCGAAGGTATGAGGGAGGCTTACCCAGCTCGTTCCCACATCCCAGAACCGACACAGTCGCTCCAGATACTCCAGATTCATCTTCTTCTCTTCCTGTGCGCGCGACAGACCCCCCGGATACCGGCCTGGACAGACAGTCCCATACATGTTGATATGGGCGGCGACGAAGACGCTGAACCCTGCGTAAGGGGTGATGACAGGAGTAGCGCAGGCCTCGAGAGCAGTGAGTATAGCGCCGATGTGCTGGGCTGTCGCGAAGAGGTGGTCAATGGCTTCGTCGTCGGCAGGATCGTGATGGTCGATGAATGATTTGGGGGTAGAGAGGAAGCGGTCGCGGTAGAGAAACAGAATACTATTGCTGTCAGTAAAGATCTCATCGAACACCGTGACGGATAAACAAACACACCTCATAAAATACACCAGGTTGATATAGGCGAACAACTCCCCCGACCCCAAGGCCACATGCGCCTGCGCATTGGTCTCGGGATACCGCACCGTCGCATCCTGAAGCCCCCTCCACTCGTCCAGCTCGGCTTTGAGCATCTCCCACGCGCGGAGAGACAACCCTGCCGATCCTTGCGCCCGACCGCGACGGCTCTCATTGGCGAATCTCAGTATGCGAACGAATATGTCAAACCCCCGTGTGACGATAGTCAATCCCCGATCGATGGATAAATTTAATGCCAAAGAGGATGAGCGGTTCATGTCCGCCGGCATTAACCGCGGCGTGGCTTTCCCAAAGGTGAAGTCGGAATCGCTGATGGGGAGGGGCACGGAAATCTGGCGGAAGGAGAGGGCAAAGTGTTGGCGGGCGCCGGAGCTGAGCTCGCAGTCCTGTGCGAAGCAGCACCAGTAGGTGCGGACCAGCTGTTCGTAGGTGATGCGATGAGCGGGCAGGTCCAGAAGGGGTTGTTGTTCCATAGTGTCATCTGCGGTCTTGAGGAGAGATTGGATCATGTAGGTGGCCATGCCTGGATCGGCCCATTGTGTTAGCGATGGTCGGGCTGAAGGGGTAAGTTGAGTGGAACAGTACCGCTGCACATCCATGCGCGATAAGGCCGACCAGAACCCCATTCATACAGCGAGATCATGACAAGGGATTGTGCAAGATAGAGGGAGGGAGCTTCGAAGGCGCGATGGGCCAGCTGAGAGCGCGCATACTCGGCGTAAGTTTCAGGAGCAGCCAGGGCGGCGTCGGGCATGAAGCGGGCGCATAACGAAAGTAGAGCTGAAAGAAAAACGGGTTCAACCGCGGAGGCATTGTGGGAGAGATCGGCGATCAGCGAGGGATAGTGGAGGAAGTTGACGACGGGGAATTTCTTGCGATAGATGTCGCATGCTGCGATGAGAATGGCCGGAGCGATGGCAGCGATGGGGTTGGCGGAATGAGAAGGAGTAGGCGTAGGAGCGGGTGAGCGGGCTGTGGGAGTGGTCGCGGTGGTTCTCGTTGTTTCTGTCGCTGTTTTTGTCCCTGTTCCTATCCCTGATGCTGAACCTGAACCTGAACCGGTTCTTCTGATGCTGGCTCTGCGAGGGGTTCGGGGCGTACGCACACCGGGAGAGCGCGGATCGGTCAGGACGCAAGAATCGCGATTGAGGCGGTGGCAGCGACGGCAGGGAGGATGGCCATCGTGGATGCACTTGACCTTGGATTGTCTAGTAAGTGAGCAATTGATAAAAGTGATTGGATAGGATGGGCTGGAATGGAATGGAATGGAAGTGAGGGAGCTTAGCTTACCGACAGCTGTCGCAGGAAATGGACAGGCGCATTGTTGCAAACCACCTCAAAGCCGACACGGGAATAAATTGAGATGGAATTGGCCAGAATTGAGGGGCGGGAATTGTGTGAGGGGCACGTGAGGGGTATCAAGATTATATTCCCGACGGTCGGGAATAACGGAAGGGAGATCGGGAATAATGAGGGGAAATGCCCTATTCTTTGTCACGGAAATTGCAGCAAGTGGATTCCATCAAGTAATTTCTCCAACAGTCTGGCCCGGCTGTTTTGTCTCTCCCTGTTTATTTTTAATTAGGGTTCCATTCTAATCTTCCGATTGACTCATGGAGATCTCATTAGTTCATCATATTAAACTCTGTCTGTCACTGTCTCTGTCTCTCTATTAGATAGCTCGGGTATTATTATCATGACATTAAGAATGAAGCAAACCCAACTATGCCTGATGGATTGCCTGCAGCCACTGACACAGTTTATCCACCGCCATCTCATCCGTAGCCCAAGCTGTCACAATGCGAATCACCGTGCCGGTTTCACGCTTGTCCCACTCGTAGAACCGAATGCGCTCCGCCAGCCGATGCAGCATCGCATCCGGTACCACGACAAACACCTGGTTGGTTTCTGTGTCGGCCGCCAGCTCCCATCCCATGCGCTCAAACTGCGCCGAAATGCGCCGTGCCATGGCATTGGCATGTCTAGCCAGCTCAAAATACAATCCATCCCGAAACAACTCGGCAAACTGCACCCCCATGACGCGAGACTTGCCCAGCAAGGCTCCGCGCTGCTTGATATTAAATTCAAACCCTTCCGCCAGACTTCTGCGCACCACGACCGCCTCGCCCAGCAAGGCGCCCATCTTCGTGCCACCGATCCAGAAGATGTCCGTGTAATCAACCATATCGCGCAGGGTGAGATCATTCATCTCGGCGCTCAGCGCCACCCCCAATCGCGCTCCGTCCACATGCAGCAGTAAATCCCGCCGTCGACACGTCTCCGACAGCCGCCGCAGCTCACTCCGCGTGTAAATCGTGCCCACCTCCGTCGCATTGGAGATGTACACCAGCCGCGGCTTGGCCATGTGCGGGAAGAAGGTATTGCGGTCCAAGACCCGTTCGAGATTTTCAGGGGTCATTTTCCCCCGGACCCCAGGCACGGGGATAACTTTGTGGCCGGTGGCTTCGATGGCTCCAGCTTCTTTGTCCAGAATGTGTCCGGTTTCTACAGCCAGCACGGCTTCATATGGCCGCAGACAGCTGGCAATAGAGATGAGATTGGCGGCCGTTCCACTGGGGACAAAGTGAATGGCGACTTCATCGTCGGTGGCTTGTATTTGAGAGTAAATTAATTGACGAGCTTCGTGTGTGTATTCATCGGTGCCGTATCCGGTTTGTTGTGTGGCGTTGGTGAGCAGGAGGGACTGCAGTAGGCGTGGATGAGCACCCTCGCTGTAGTCATCCAGGAAGCTGTATGGTTGGGTGAGTTTGACGATCATTGTGTGTCAACCCTGTTGAAGGTTTTATTGGATATATGGAGATGTAAGAAGAAAAAGAAGGAAAAAGAAAAAGTCGGGAATTGAGTTTTGGGAGGGAAGCTTTATGAGGAGAAAATGTGTGAGGGGAAATGGATGTCATTTCCGCTCGGGAATGGTTCGGGAATGTGAGTCATGTCAGGATGAAGCCAGAATCTGACAAAGAGAAATAAGATGGTCGGATCCACTGGGTGGGCCGATTCTAAACTTATCTGTGACAGGTAGATAACCAGACAGATGTACGCTAGATAGATTGTTGGTGGCGATGATGGTGAAGCCTGTCTAAGCTCTCTATTGGGGTTATGGTCACCATAACCCTCACCAGATCCCGTACAATTCCTCGTATAGTTCTATCAAATCCCCAAGATCAAGTGGCCGGCAACGCCGGGTTCTGGGCTTATTGATCGACCGAATCCCTGCTTAGCTGCCGCGGGCGATCAGATCTCCTCGGGAATATGTACGAGCATCAGTTTCGACAACGCTTCTGCAAGGCGTATCTCTACAACGACCAGGGAGGCAGTCACCGTATCATGTCAGAAGATAGCCGTGTATACAGATAGGATCTGAAAACATGTACTAACTTAATCGACTGGCTGGAGCCGAATACTATAGATCAATATATTGTATACTAGTGTTACTACCTGAGTAGCTTGGTATCACTCCAGGCTGCATCGTCTGATATGTCCTATCTCTGCCATTTCTTTGCACTCCCACACCGACCATTGCAGTAACCCTGTGATGTAGAAAACCCTCAAGAATGTACATAGAGTTTCTTTACCTCCCATGCAGCATCTAATGATACCATCGTGTTCTTACAGCAAACCCGACGCAGCAAAGCAGTCGATCGGACTGCACTCACTCACCGGAGAAGCTGCTTCTGTTTAGTCCATAGTCAAGAAAAGATTTCACCAACGGTTGAATTGGGTAACACGTCATAGAACAGGCAAGGATGCCGCATGCCAAGACGAGACACGTTCCCTGATTCCATCCTTCCACAAGCTCGTTGTTCAACGGAATGAGCAAAGCCCGCGATAAACGGGAAAACAGCGGAATTTATCAATCCCGGATTCCCGATGCGGCTAGACCCTCGGAGCGCGCCGCTTAGTCATTAGTGCTTACGAATCGGTCAGTTTCCGAAGGGGTAGCTGTATCCAATCAACTCTTTCATATTCATGAGCTATCAAGTAGCACCGTCAGGTACATCATCTAGTCTAAATATACAAAACTATCCACTCATCACTCAGAAATTTTCATTCCTTTCCTCGTCGTGACTCGACTTGCGTTTAAGCAGAAGCGGAAGCAGATGCAGAGGGGGTGGGGAGACCACCGTCAACAGCGTCCGGGTCACCATCGCAGGTACCGCAGACAGACTCGCCGCCACTGGCAGTGTACACGTTGGTCCAGTAGGGGTAGTGGATGGCCGAGGTGTTGACGGCAACAGTGAGGTAGGCGAACAGACCGTCCTCGAGGGAGTCACCCAGGTAGACGTAGTTCAGGAAGGGGTCGGTGTCGGCGTTCTCGGTCTCCACGGTGACCACGCGGTCCTCTGCGTTGGTAGTGATGGGGATCGAGTTGGTGTTGTAAGGGTAGGTGGACTCGACCTTGCTGATCATGTCCTGATCCCAGAAGATCTGGCCAATGTGGGGGATGGAGCCACCCGCCAGGGTGTTGTTGGGCAGCAGAGTAGCGCCCCAGTGCACAATGTTGTGGTAGTGGGTGGCGCGGTCAGCATAGTGGCCGGGGAACAGGGTGTTGAAGGTCACCACTCATCCTCATCGGTCTGTTGCACGCCACGGAGGAAGGTGCGGTTGTAGTTGGCCAGGTCGTTGGAGTTACCGTTGCCATCAGCCACCAGGCCGGAGTAGACGCCGGTGGCGTTGCAGCCCCAGATCTCGGTGTAGATGCCAGTGAGGGGCTGGCAGGTCTCGACGTCAATGAATTGCTGCTCGACGGTGACAGGAATACCCGGCTCGTTCTCACGGATGTCCCCGCGGATGTGCTCGCCGGGGATCCAGTAGGGTCCGGTTTCACCCTCAGCGCTGGGTCCGAGGAGGCAGATCTTCTTGTCGTCGTTGAAGACCTCGGTCTCGGGGGTGCTGGACGAGATGGGACGGGTGGACAGGTGCGACTTGTTCAGCACCTCAGCGGTGTCGCCACGGGCCTGCAACTGACGGCGGTGCATATCGACCACGGCGCGGCGACGGGCCTCGGCGCGGGCGTGAAGGCCGCTGGCCTCCAGGCTGGCCTCACACTTCTGCAGACCGTGGGCCACACTGCGCTTGAAGGAGCGCTGCTGAAGGGCCTCACGCTCCTCATGGTGACCCGGGTGGGCGGTGGCCAGGAGGGCATTGCCGACGACGGCCAAGTTAAGGACGTTCTTGATTTGCATATTGAATCCGGGAGAAGAGTTGCAGAGATGCTTGACAATGTGAGGATGCTGGCGATGCGAGTGGGAGACTGAAGAGGTATTTGGGAGGGTATGTCCAAGGGGTTTATATAGCTATCTCGGAGTGAGCTTGCGATCCCAATTCCTCTTTGGTACAATCAATATCACGCTGTGGTGGATAATAGTTTATTCGGCATCCTTGTCTCGATGCGACTGAAATTCTCGTGCAGCCGATCCGATACAGGTGCCTGTGGTGCACCGAGGGATGATCGTCCTGCAAACAAGGTCGATCACTTGGCATCAGTGTAGCAACCGATGGCGAGCTTAGCCCATGGTCCTCAGGTGTCTCCCTTAGGCTTCAATGAAGGCGAGGCCAATATACTCCGAAGGATGGAGCTGATGGAGACTGGATTATGTGGACTATGATAGGCTGCACAAGCAAAAGAGATACCAGCCATGTAGAGAAACATATTGAGTGAGCTGGCCAGACCGTCAGTAGCAGAAGGCCATCGTGCCGGAGCGGCCGCTGTGAATGGCTGTGATGTAAACCTCCCACAGTAGGATTCTTCCACCCACATTCTCCACAGTCTGGGCATTGTGGGTGAGTGGATGAATCGATGGCGACTATCGTTCCAGGTTATCATAACCTCAGTTTCTGCAGAGATTCGGAGTGATGGAAGGATGCTGGGAATAGTAACCAGGGTGCCGGATGTGGAAGGCACATAGACTTCAGGTTAGTGGTGCCAAGCCGCGATGGAGATGCCAAGCCAGCGTGCGGAAATCGGATTCGCCGAGAGAGAGCGCGGAAGGAAGACCAACGCGAAACTAATTCGCTGGGAAGTGCTGATCACGACGATCGGGGGCCATCCGACACGAACAATAATGCATTGTCTCTTACTGGCTGGCGGAGGACGTTCTGCAGACACCGGCGGGCCGAATGACCTTTCCGGATAGTACTCAGCAGTTCAGTTTCAATCCGGTAAAGCACACTGGGAGATCGGCCGGCTCTACTATGGGAAGAGTCCACTCGGTTCGGTCCACCGTGAGCAGAGTACATCATCTCTCCCTTCACATGCCCCCGTCGGAATGGTCTCATTGGCAAGTTAATTCCATCTCTAAACCAGGCGTGTCGCAGTAAATCCATCCCACTCCATATACTTCCAAGTCGGTACCTTACAGCATAGCCCTGGGTCTCGAGGTGAAGCTTACACACATCTCTCGAAAGAAGGAGGGGATATCCTCCCGGAAAGACAAACAAACGGCTGCACCCGACGGAGTCGTCAATTAAATCGACCCAACCGGGATAGACTAGCTGGCCACTGCTGCAGACAGTTTATTAGAGCTGCATAAGTCTGCTTGGCGATGCTGCAAGCCGCGCAGGATGAGGACCTCGAACGTCCAGATAGATTGAAGTCGGATTAGAATTTAACCCCAGACGGCGTTCCTTCGGGAAGGCCGCAGATCCACAATTCACCTTCCGCTTCCAGACCCGACGCGTCGTCAGCATCGTCCCTTCGATAGCGAAGCGACCCTTTGAAATCAGATCTATTTTGAGCATAACTGGCACAGGGCCCAGCGGGGACCTGGACACGGCTCAGGGTCATCGCTTGGAGGGGGAATACGGGGAATAAACCACTGCCGGCGGGAAGGAGAAGACGGGTATGCCACCATGGCGGTGCAGGACAGCGATCGTCAGCAGCGCATCGGTCAACAATGATCCGTTACCGGAGATAAGCCTAATCAGGTAGATGAAGCCGGGCTCCGTCGGCGGCCTGCATACTCCTCATGTCGAATAGATGAAACTGAACGCCTGCCATTGGGCAATAACCCCCTCATGGGAGCTTTTCCTTGGCACTTCAATGTAACCTCTCGATTTCAACCATGATGAAGGACCGCAGTGGGGTCGTGACCCTATCAATCCCGCACTAAACAGTTGCAGGATCCTGGAGTATCATGTTGAGTCACGATTGATAAGCCGGTAACCTTGGGGGGCAAGTCGGTGGAAACCCCCGGATGAGGATTCACCCATTTCGATTCAGCCGTCAGATAAGGAAGAAGTGTCTCAGCTAAAGAAACACGTCTCGAGCCTTTGCTCACCCCGGAGTCGGACTGGGGGGGGGAATGCTTTCATTGACTGCCAAGCCAGTACGGCCATGATGGGATGGTTGGTGGGGGTTATTTCCTCCAAGCAACAATGAAGTACATGGTCCTGCAGGAACCGGGAGTGTCCGACGCAACAAAGCAATGGCTTCCGAGCCCTTTCCGAGCTGAATAGTATGTCATTAAGTCAATAGGGCCAGCTCGGAGAGGGGCCGGCTGACACGCTGCTGTTCGATGGTATCGCAGCACAGGGTTGAGCAAGTAGGCAGGGTCCTCGTCTTATGTTTGGCAGAGGCATCGTGGCATGATGCTATGGCCTGATCATAATGAGCTCAGAGCGACTATACCCCTGTGCAAGGTCTTCATGCAGTGGGGGCAGAATCCATGAGGCAGTGAGCCTGTATTCCGATTCCTCAGCGAAGGCTTCCTCGATCATACATAGTCTCTATAACATGTTGATTGAAAGCGTTCAACTGCTACCCTGTACCATGCAGTACCGGGTAAATCTTTGGCCACGCCCTAGATCCCAAGTGAGGGAGCTGAAGTGAGAAGTAAGCGAGGGGAATTTGGATGGAGAGGGGAATTTGGATGGAGAGGGGAGTAAGAGTAAGCGGTGATAAGTTCGATTAGTCGGATCAGGTAATCCCTTCTGTTCCTGATTCTCTATAGAGCATAGCGCACCCCCCAGTCTCTGGATATCTTGCCATAACTCCCATGGACCAGTCCAGGACACCTCGAGATCTTCCGTCATTATTATGTAGATGCCAAAATCCTTGCACGATGTACGCTCTTCTAGGAGCATAGCTTTTCGTCTAAATGTCGCCCGCCTGCCACAATAATCCTCATAAACCATATTTGCGGGAATACGTTATACCACGTGCAGCAAAATCATTCGTCAGACACCCTTAGAAAGGCCTAGGAGAGCCGTTACATGGTTTCTGGGGCTGTCCTAGATAAGGCAACAGAAAAATTCAGTCTCTCTACCCAGCTGCATTGGCATATTGTCATCTGGAAGCTCTCTCGGCTGGCCATGTAACCCATAGATTCTGCTATCATCGTAGAAAAATTTGCAATTTGCCCGTAGAGCTATTTTTTGTCTATTGGCATCGTAATAATATACAACATATTAATATTGAGATCCCGTATCGGACATTGTATTTGGGATCAGGAATGATATGTATCCTGCACTTAACTTTGGGGACGTCTTGCGGGTTGCTAAACTAGATATGACAACATGAGTGTAGACAGGATAATATAAGAGTGACTTATTTACAATAGCCAGAATGGCAGCTTCATGACACAAACAATTGATTGCAATTTACTATAGTGGAACACACGAGTGATTGTGTAGACCCGTGGTAGTGATACAACTTAATGCTAGTCTTGTACCTCAATATATATCTCGGCTGTGTTCATTGCGCCTACTACGAACTTATACTGCAGCACAACCATCATCCAAATGGCCCCCAAGAGGTGCCTAATATGTAGATAGTAGACAAGTGTAAGTTGTAAAAGTACCTAGACAGGCAGATATGTATTGATGGCTGTATTATTATCATGTAACTGTCAAAGAATATCGCCCAGTTTAATAAGCCTCCATAAGTTATGAAGCGTAGTATAATAAAGATGTACCCGTTTTCTCATTAAGAGATATATTTGAGAGTCGTTCCATAATATCCATGGGATATACCTTACTTCTATACTATTATATAACTAACAGTAACTATATATCACTGTCTCTGACTTCTATATATTTTCTATAACATCTATATGATACCTCATTACAAATGCCATGGGTTTACTATGATTAGTAATCAATCCATCGATGATCGATGAAACAAACCAGTTGGCACGCTCGGGCTTAATTAGCAGAATTTATTTTCCTGGCCTACTGCGTAAGCTGTTTGAGGATGGGTTATGTTAAGAGAGTCTCCCTATCGTGCCTCTATATATGCCGGTAGTTTTGATCATGGAGCGACCCTACAATGCAAAGTTTCAGAAAGCTTTGCCAAAAAATTGACCAGAGTTCAATGCTATAGGATGCGTTTGTAGTGGAATTTAGATGCTAGTGACTAATCGATCGCATTTGCAGCCGGGTTTTTACGTGGAGAGAAGAGTCGTAGTCAGGCAAAATATATCAGGTCAAAAGAGACATGAGTCTAGTATTATTCTGTGTTTGTTGCTAAGATCGGATGGCAGGGACGGAAGAATACTGATCGCAGAAAAGCGATGTATAGTAAGCGGATGTGGTATATTTGTTTGAAATGCTGAGATAGCGAGGAATACCCCGGACGGAATACTCTCTTCTTGATGCGATAGGTGTCATTGTCGATTGTATTAACTAAGGGTATAATGATTACAGCTTCGCTTTCCGCTCATTCTTCAAAGCTGCGCGGACTGGCTCGATGAAGTTAGCCAACATCTCCTTATCCGCACCGGCATACACATTCGGTGGCGAGACATTCCACGGCGGGATGACTCTACGACCGTCCGGGCCGGAGCTGGTAATCTCCACGACTGAACCGCCAGAGTATTTGCCCTGCTGGATAAGCTCGAGCATGTACTCTGCCACTTCTGCTGCCGGGACATGTTTCACTCGGTCATAGGATAGATGCTTGCGGACACCGGGGACGGAGTCCCACAGAGGCGTGGGGACAACGCTGGTTGACGTTAGCGCATGCTCTAGGTAAATCGGAGACTCGAAGGATAAAAGGGGATGAAATACCCTGGACAGATGGAGGTGACTTTCACGCCCTCTAATTGGTCAAGCATGGTCATCGACTTGACGAAGCCCCAGATGGCATGTTTGGATGCGCAGTACAGGGGGCTCCGGATCGAAGCATTTATTCCCGCGATAGAAGAGACCAGGCATACGACACCCTTCTTGTCCTTACCCAGGAGAGCTCGGATGGCCAGTCGAGTAAGCTTGATAGGGTGGTTCACGTTGATGTCGATACACGCGTAGTCGGTCGTTTCCTTGTCTTCCCAGAAACTGGACCATGACTGATTTGAATTCAGTGAGCGAGGAGACCATGAAATATTTGATGAACCGAGATATGCTTGGTTAGGAAGAAACACGTACGGGTTGAAAGATGGCAGCTGATGCGACATAGACGTCGGGTACATCGTTCCATTTGTCTTGCGAAAGCTGGATGAGGGCTTGCAACTCGGCCCAGTTACGGACGTCACAGCGCTGGAAAATGACGGCGTCGGAGCTGTCGACAAACTGTTGGGCTTCGGGAATGAGGCGCAGATCGGCGATGATGATTCGGGCGCCTTTGGCGGCGGCCTGGCGGCAGAGCTGCAATCCGATCCCTGAGTGGTGCGTTAGTGTGATGTGGAGAAGGGTTGAAGTGAGGGTTGGATTGGGGCCTCACCGGATCCTCCTCCTGTCACCAGGACGATCTTGTTGTCGACAGGGAAGTCACCGAACATGGTGCCATAAGATAAGATTAAATTGAAGATGATGTTGAGGTGATCTGACGAAGAGGGGAAGCCAGGAATTAATACGTGATTAGCCTGGTCTCGGCAGGGAGTGAGCTGACTGACTCGCACGCGGACGATGCTCCACGCCTTGCCCGCTTAGCGCGATCGAGTACCAAACTCTGCCAAGACGATCCTCCCCCGAGCTGACCTTGTTGACTAGGTTGGGAAAAGTGCGGTGGCCGCCATTGAGAGTGCAGACTATTTAAGTGGGACAGATTTCGTCATAAGAATCGGTAGAGAAACTCCAAATTCTGCAGATTTATAGACGGATCGTGGCTGGGAATGACCCCTGAATTGTCGGTATAATCCTCGGCGAAATTGAAGAGCCCGTACCAATCACTGGGGGCGCTAATATCACCAGTGGGATATTGCGAGTGCGCCGATCGACAAGGTGCGTCGAGCGTATGTCCCTCTGGGTTCATATTGAGAGCAGGGAAAGCATCTGGGGTGGCTGAGACAAAATCGCGGGCTTCGGTCTTTGGGGGAGGAGCAGTGGCATCCACCGGTCGCAGAGTACGGGCAGTGCTATCATCCAAGCATCGGAAGAACAGGTTTAATACCCAGTTCTCCAAGTCCCAGGATTTTTGCAGCTCCTGTAGGCTCAGGAGACAAAGTCTGGCTCGGTGTTCCGCCAGTTTACGGCCTGTCCCAGATGAGCGACGGAACTCGATGGTGTGAATGCAGAGGGTTGAGAACGCGTGGGTGATTCTACATGGTCAGCTTGATACCTGTATAGATTATCGACGCAGACTTACAGATGTGGAGGTCCATGTTGGACCAGATTATGCGAAAGCATATCTTCCAACACTCGTGTGCTTTTGGTCGCGGCATCCAAGGCTATCTGGCCTTGGCTGTCCAAAATACCATCCGGTGGATTAAGAAATGACGGTCGGTAAAGCAGGACATAGAGATTCCTAGACGTTGACCAGTCAGGGGAGTCATCTCGAGTCAAATGCATGTTGCTTACTGGTATGTCATTTGTAAGAGTCCCGCTAGGAACCTGGCCCGCGGAGTTGTGGCGTTTTCGAGCTTCAGCTCAGGAGGCATATCGGATTCCCAATCCACCAGTTGCTTATGCAACACCGTCCGTGACGTGCCGCTGGATGACGATGATACCGGCGAATAATGGATCGATACAATAGAACGCACTGAAGGGTAAGCAAAGATTCAGAGTCGTGAGGTTCGGACATACATAATTTGGCCAACTTGGCCGTCTCGGCTGGATAACGGAGATCTTCTATGCACTGCACACCAAAAAGACCTTGTCCTCCAGCTACCTCCTCCCGGATATCATCTGGCTCAAGCATGGCGACATCGCAGTCTTCGTCCCGAATGTGCGGCGGAAGCCCCAGTGCTGCGGCGCTTTGCTGGTCTCGGGCCTGGCAACGGTTAGTATTAACGCCAAGTTTATGAGAGAAGACATACGTAGAGCGACCACCAAATTCGCTTCCATAGCCCTGCCTCTCGACCGGAACCAAAAGAAAACTTAGACCTAATTGAATTAGCAGGTGACATGATGTAATAGAAAAGTACATACATCAAATGCATGCCGCGCTTTTGAGCCAAGTCAATGGCAATGCCCAGCCAGAATCGAATGTCCCGCTCTTCAGATGGGCCCCCACGCCAGAAGCTCAACAGGAACAAGGATTGAATTTTGACCGTCTTGTTAGACTCCCATTCCGCATCATAGATCGCCTTTGCTCGGCTGTAGAAAAGGAATTTCGCCCAGTATCGAACGGGGAACTCCGTCTGGGCAAACGCCTCGTCCGTGCAAAGGCTCACGCCAATGAACAGCATGGCCTGGAGGAGCAGGGGAGACAAGCTCCCTTGCGTATAGCCCTCATACACAGCAGCACGATCAAGGATTGGGAAACAGGGATGAAACCAGTCAAAGTACGCCCGCAGAAGAATGGCACATGTCTCCGGCGGGGGGTACAAGAAGGCCCCGTCAGCTCTAAGCTGGTCTTCCTTCTTGGCTTTGTGTGCCCGAAAAGCCTCATCTCGCGTATTAAAAGCGTTGAGCTTCTCTGGAATGGGATAGTGAAAGCGAGTCATATGCAGTTCACCACTCCCCTTCTCAGGCGATCGGCGCCCTTCGTCAATGACTACAGTGAGTGGACTCGATTCGCCAAAGAACACCGTCTGGTGGGCACTGGCAGCATCCCCTGACATCGGATGAACATGCGGCTCTCTTTCTTCGTGTTTATCACCCGATGGCGACGTTGAGGAATGGCTTCTTCCTTTCCCCGATGATGTCGGCAATTGGATCGAATTGCCGTTCGTTTGTGACATAGCATGTTGCCGGGCAGTCTTCTTACGGGGATATCTATGCCATGAATCAGTCTACGTCCCACGGCCACATTGAGAATAAGGAAAGCATACTTTCCTCGCTTCGAAGCGCCTATCTCGCAGGGCACGTTCAACGAGAGACAATTCTGACATGGGCGCTTCTGTAGCACATTGCAGCGGATTCGCCGCCGGTTGCAGTGGAGACAAGCCTGTTTGGCTCTGGTTTTCACCTGTCGGTGACCTGAGGCCTCCTGACTGGACATGATTCTGGAGTTGGTTCCAGGCTACTATTGAAAGAGAGATCATCCGCAGTGGAGTTCATGAGGTGACCAGGGAAGAATGCAAGTAGCCGGCCGTAGTCGAGGATAAAAGCGGCTTTATGCTACCTCGGTCTTGGCGAGGATGTCGGCTTTTTGCCTGCTTTCCCGATCCACCTGATTCGGCGATGGGGATATGGTGCCGATATTCATGGACAGGTTGAACCTGCCCCAGTGAGATATTTTAACAATTCGTAGCAGTAGCTTGTTTCGAACAGAGACTGATTGAGTGAAAATTTCATGATGCGACCCACTGGCTCTAACTTCTGATCAGTATGCAGTCTACGTACCTCCAGCCTTTGAGTGGCAACACCAGCCAGTCCACTTACGTATTAACAAGGGGTTAAAAGTTCCAACACTCATGGGTATAGCGAAGTCTACAAGCCCATTTGTACATAGTCTAACTTATCTGCCACTATTTTTCCGCATCATCGTCGAGCCCCAACTCAGCCAGAATCGCCTTGTTATGCTCACCCACTGCAGGGACCGCATCCATGCGCGCCCCATAAGTATCCGCATCACCCGTGGTCATTCCAGGAGGTAACAGAGCTGGCACAGTCCCCGCCGGAGTCTCAACATCAGTCCATCGCTGCCGGGCTTTGAGCTGAGGATGGTTCCAGACGCCTTGCATGTCATTGACGCTGGCATTCGCAATCGCCGCTTCATCCAGTCGAGCAATGACCTGCTCCGCAGAAAGTGACGAGAAGACCTCGCAGATGATTTTCTTCAGCTCATCTCTGTTCTGCGACCGCAACGAGTTATTCACAAATCGTTCATCCGTAGCCAAATCAGCTTGACCCAATACAATGTCACAGAACTTGGCCCACTCGCGCTCATTCTGAATCCCTAACATCACCGTCCCATCACCCGTCTCAAACGGCCCATACGGATAAATAGCCGCATGCGAAGCACCAGCAGGTGTCGGACCCGGGGCATTCTCATAGATGTAGTACATGGGGAATCCCATCCACTCGACCATACTCTCCAACATCGAGATATCAATATTACAACCTCTCTTCGCGGGATCCCTCTCCCGCTGATACAACGCGGCCAGGATATTCGAGTAGGCATAGCTACCGGCGGAAATATCAGCGATGGAAATGCCCACCTTAGCCGGCTCTTTACCGGTGCCGGTGACGGAAAGCATGCCGGCTTCACTCTGGATCAACAGATCATAGGCCTTCTTATCGCGGTACGGTCCGTCAGGACCATACCCGGAGATATTGCACACGATCAAGGAAGGATGAGCGGCTTTAAGATCCGCGTAGGATAATCCCAGCCGGGCACTGGCGCCCGGGGCGAGGTTCTGAACGAGGACATCAGCGCGGCCGAGCAGGCGCATTAGCACGCTGTGATCGGACGGCTTTTTGAGGTCCAAGGCGAGACTCTCTTTGGACCGGTTGGTCCAGACGAAGTGGGAGGCTAATCCATTAACGCGGGTGTCGTAGTTGCGAGCGAAGTCCCCGACACCAGGTCGTTCGACTTTGATGACTCGGGCTCCTAGGTCGGCTAATTGGCGGGTACAGAAGGGTGCGGCTATGGCTTGTTCCAGACTGATGACGGTGATGCCGGCCAGGGGACCTGCTTTTGTCGCGGTGTTTGTGGAAGCATGCCGGATGCCGGAGAGATTATGGCATGCCGCGCGGACAATGGGACGAGTAGTAGGCATGGTGATGGTTGTGAGATCGATTTTGATTTTCTTCGTGGGGATAACCCCGGCTTTTTGAGGGCATCCCCGACCGGAGAACATCGCCGACCGTGGGGGCGCGGCTTCTCTGGGGTCGGCTATATGCCCCGGCCTGGCCTCGGTCCACCATTATGATCATGAGTGACTGTCGACTATAAAAGGACGATGGCCATCCTGATAATTCCCAGGAAGAAGGTATTGCTTATGTGCAATGGGGGAACCTTGTTGTTTCCAGAAGGACTAGTTGTTTTCTCAGACTTGTTACAGTTTTCCTACAACGTCTGTGACAACAGCTGTTGCTAACTTGCTATTGTGTCCATTCACCATTAGGGCGCACAGTCCGATCTGATCATGTTCTTCTTTTTGCTACACCTTTTCCAAGTTTGCTCTGCTTGGGTATGATCCTAGGGATAACACTGATATCTCTCGTCCACGATTGATCGGCCACTCGTTCAGTTACTCCTGTCGCCCGGTCGCATTTAAACATATGTTGAAAAGCCCGATCGTAGCAAGGATATTGAAAGAGATTATAGATGTTCGCTTACCACACTACTGAGAAGCAGTGGGAAGAAAGGTTGCTGGAAACACAGCTTGTCCTCAAGCACGTGGCTGGTACACGACTTGAGCGATGATCACCCATACAACTGCGCAGCTGGAACTCGTAAGTCCCAGGCAGCTACATCTATGCAAGTCGACAAGGATGCTCCCTGCCAAATATAGCCACGGGGCTGTTCGGCTGAACCCCTGCTAGATACCGCCTGTGGTGATCTTGGACAATGTTCACACCCACGCAACCACTAAGGAGTCTTTTAGCCTGACTACTGCACCTTGATGCGACCAAATGCCGGGGGATCTTCGTAACGTGCATGTCTGACGACTGTCCCTTTACCAAAAGAACTCAAGCATGCTCAACGAAACCAAAGCCTGCACTATTTGTAGACCGGGCTGTCAAGCTTTACATCTGTTCCTGAAGTTGCTCGGTCCAACGGACTAGCTGTCCTATCCGACGGATGAATAATGACTGTCCATCGGGGAGGATGGCCTCGTCCAGGGAACTCGCTTGACGATCATCGGGAAAGCATCAGACCTCTCTGTCATCTGATTGGCGGGGGCAATGTGCTATTCACGTCATCAATTATGCGACGGGGGATAGCCCGATGAATGAGACGTGCCTTTGTCATGTCGGTGTGGCAGCTGCAAGCAGACGTTCGGATACATCCGAAATTCTCCGACAAGAAACCTCCAAGCTGACCTGAGCAAAGCTGATGCCCAAGTCGATCCTCGATCCGCAATCATCCAGTGTGGACAGAAGGGGACTTTCGATCAGCCTGGAGACTAACCGTTAAATATCATTAGCTGCTGTCATTCTTGATCAAGTGTCGCATGCACACGTCCCATTGTTGGGCACGTCTTGCAGTAGTCCATGAAGTTCATTGCTCTGTACTTGGATCCGGCAGTTGGCATCAGAGTTCACAGCACTGTGGGTACCATGTGGGCCGCATCATCCCAATAATGGGTTCGAGAGTCTTCTGGCCAGGGTTCCCTGGTGTGGCTTGCTCACAGCCGCTTTGTGGGCTTTAGCTGGTCGCAAACGGAGGGAAATGACCACTGTTCTTCAGCTGAAAACCCCCGGTTGCTGTCAATCCAGCCCTAGGCTCCACGTCCGAATTAATTTACACGGCTCATATACTCTTTTAATCAAAGACTTGCAAGGTTAAATGGGTCAGATCGCACTTGTCTTTGCAATGACACGGCCAATTTCATGCCCAATGCGACAAATGTTCGCATAATTAGCGCGACTTTGGTGAGCAAGATCCTTGTCGCGTGGGCCTTATCGGACATAACGAGAGCCGAAGGCCCGAGACGAAGCTTCTCATCGAAACCCAGATACTTATCTTAGCGCCCGCATTTGTTCGGTCGGACTTAGCCAGTCGTAGACCGAATCACTGTCCGGGACCCCTGTGGAGGCTTTTTCCCCCAGAATTTGTCATTCGCCTCATGCATCCCTGAATATTCAAGAAGCGCTGTGAACATATATTAGAACAATATCTGCTGGAGAATTCTGGGTTAATCAAACATGTCCGAGTCAAAGAACCAGCCGGTACAGGAGCCAACCATTCCGCCCGAAGAAGGGGTCAAGGGTTGGCTGACTGTGGCTGGAGGCTTTTGCGCCCTATTCTCCTCCTTTGGGTTCCTAAATGCGTATGTATCGACGGGCTAAAACTGTTACCCATACTCCGTACTGATCTTGTCACAGTATCGGTGTCTTTCAAACAACATACCAGCAGACGTCACTCAAAGACTACGACGCGTCCGATATATCATGGATTTTCGCCGTGCAGCTGGCGCTCATGTGGGCACCGGGACCGCTATGGGGTCGCATAATTGACACTTACGGCCCGATCCCGGTCCTCTGGCCATGCAGCATTCTGTGCGTGCTAGGACTCTGTATGACTAGCCTGGCGCATGAGTATTATCAGATTTTTCTTGCGCAAGGCCTCTGCTTTGGCATCGGCGCAGGCGGTGTTTTCACTTCGGCCATGATTTGCGTCGGCCAATGGTTCGTTCGTCGCCGAGGTCTCGCAACTGGCATTGCTGTATCTGGTAGCTCACTTGGAGGTGTTATCTTTCCGATCTTTCTGGACCGGGTCATCAAAGACATTGGCTTCTATGGTGCCGTTCGGTATACAGCGCTATTCGTCGGAATCATGCTGGCAGTAGCTTGCCTGCTGATCCGCAGCCGTCTTCCGCGCAAGGAGTGGAACGGTAAAGCAGCGTGGATTGACCTGACTCTGCTGAAGGATACGGCGTTTGGGTTGTACACCGCTGGTGCATTCTTCATTATGTTCGTCAATACCCCGATCGATGACCCTGTTTATTGACTGACAGTGACAGGTGGGGACTCTGGGCTCCGTTCGACTATCTTTCCAGCATGGCGGAGAACGCGGGATTCTCATCGACTCTTGCTCTCTATCTTATTTCCATTATCAAGTAAGGCTGCGCGATATCTTCTTTCGCAGATCTCAGTGCTGACTCTGGGAAATGTAGTGGTGCCTCTATATTCGGGCGTCTTATCCCTCCTCAGTTGGCAGATGTCTTTGGTCACTTCAACGTCCTGACACTCTGCTGCTTCGGCACCGGCGTGTCAATGCTCTGTCTATGGCTTCCTTTTAACTACCACCCTTCTCATGCAGGAATCATCGTGTTCGCGGCGGTCTATGGCTTTGTCAGTGGCGCTGTTGTCTCTCTCATGATGCCATGTGTTGCCAAAGTGGGGGATCTGCAGACCCTGGGTCAGCGATTCGGAACATTCCAGCTGATCATGTCAGTGAGGTGAGTATCAGGTTTCTCAAGCAAATTTAGTTTCCTGCTTGCTAACTTGGGCAGCTGTCTGACCGGATTGCCGATCATGGGTGCCATTCTCGAAAAGCAGAACTACACGGATTATTCGGGCTTGCAACTTTTCGGTGCTTGCTGTGGGATATTAGGGTCTGTTTTGATTGGAGCAGCGACGTTCTTGCTCAGGAAACTGCGGAATACGAGCAAGATGTGAGTTGGGTTAGTGACGGCCGGGCTAGCCGGAAGAAGAAACAACGGAAAAGGAAAAAGATTCGACACTGGGATAGAAGAATGATTCTTACCTAAATACGACTTGAACGACTGATACATGTAATCGATAGCATATAATAAACTGGAGCTTAGCACTTACTTCAAGACGTGAATCGGGGAGTGTCAAAGGGTTCGGAGTCCCCCATTTGTACCCAATGGACGACATGTAGCAGCAACCAGTGACCAATAGAGGATTAGCATTCATCTTTTTCTGTCTTCTTCTCTGAGTTGGATTAGAAGGGCTGGATAGCAGGTAGATGTGAGAGATAAGCCAGTGATCCTTATCCAATGGCTTATCAGTGGTGTCCTCGGGCGAGCTCCCAACGCCCCCATTTTTGATGTGACAACGCCGATTCAAGACCCCACTTACCAGCGCTGCTTCGTTATATAGGCACTGTGATTATCCGAGCTCCTCTGAGCCACCCCGACAATTTGCTTCACAATCCCCATCACAATGTGGCGATTACTTGGCCGGTCCTCCAACACCCCAGAGAAAAGCTCTCCACCTCGGAGCCTTCCAGCCTCATGGTATCGCTCTGATGCCATGTATCAGCTGGAGCGGCGAGCCATCTTCTCCAAGCGATGGATGTTACTCACACATTCCAGTCGACTCACCAAGCCTGGCGACTTTCTTTCCTTTGCCATCTCTAACTTTTCCTTCTTCCTTACTCGCGATCGCGATGGTAATATCAATGGATTCCACAACATTTGTCGACATCGTGCGTACCCGGTTGTCCAAGCTCGATCCGGAACTACCTCCATCCTCAGCTGTAAGTATCACGGCTGGTCCTACGGACTGAAGGGCAACCTATCAAAGGCACCTCGATTCGAGACCGTATCAAGCTTCGACAAAAGCCAACATGGACTCCTCCCCATCCATGTACATATCGATAAAGCGGGGTTCATCTGGGTGAATTTAGAGGCCGGCGACCCGGAGGTCAAGTGGGACGATGACTTCCAGAAGATCGATGAGCAGCCGCGGATGCAAGACTTCGACTTCGATGGAGAATACACCTTTGACCATTACTGGGAGATGGACGTGGAGGCAAACTGGAAGCTTCTGATCGAGAACTACAATGAATGTTATCACTGCGCGACCTCACATCCACTGATCAATGGAGTGTCGGATCTTCCTCGGTACCGGGTCGAGCCCAAGGCGAGGTATATGGAGCATCATATCTTCAACAAGGACAATATTGATGCGCAGTTCCGGAGGTCAATCACATACTTTTACCCAACCACATCGGTCACAGTCACGTAAGTTTGTATCCGAAGGGAAGGGGTCGAGGGTAAATTAACACGAGCAGGGATAAATTCTTCTACATTCAACGCATGATCCCAGTTAGCGCGACGACCAGCAAGATCGAAAACGAAGTATATCGACACCGGGATGCAACGGATGAGGAGTTTGCCAACATCAATGCGTTTTACCGACAAGTCCTAGAGGAAGACAAAGATCTCTGTGTTGGAGCACAGGAAAACTTGAGCGCGGGTGTGTTTATCAATGGCGAGCTTCACCCGGACAAGGAGAAGGTATGTATGAGACACTGACAGAAGAGACGTGAGATTGGACAGAGCTGACTGTGGGCAGGGGCCCATCCATTTTCAAGAAGATGTGAGGACAATGGTCATGGGGCACCGGCGAAAAGAAGAGGCCCAAGGCGGGGAAGAAATCTGGCCAGCTGTTCCCAAGATGACTGGGGAGATGAGGGCTGGGAAGCTGGCAGAGGAGGAGAAGTTCTGTTCTCAGCTGGAAGCGGCGAGCTGCATGGCCAGATCAGAGCTGGCTTGGTAGTGGTTTATCTGAATATATGAAGCAATGAACTTAAAGCGTTCGGAGCATTACCTATCCAAAGGTATTTACATTAAGCAGTCAATGCAGTCAGATTGTGTTGAGAGTGAAAACATGCCCAACGGTAAAGAGTGGGGGGAGTCCGCCTTATCTAGTAATACTATCAACTACTAAGTACTACCATTTCCCTATTTGGGTTCCCCCACTGCTGTCTTATCCAATTCCCTAAGTACTCACACCACAGCTCAATATTGTCGACAAAGGCTAGTCGGTCACTGTTTCATGCGCCGATCAATAACCCAGTTAGCTATACTCCCGTTATGAGGTCAGAATAAGTCGCAGCCTCACGCATTACCATCATTTTGGTTTGTCCTTTGGATACCCAGTGAAGGCATCTCCAATATGCAATTGACAGCGGGTGTACGATTTCTAAGCTATTTGGCTTTCATCCAGGTAATCATTCTCAACTCTAACCTGTATTCCAGTGGGGCAATTAGCATCACAAACAAACTTTCTCATCCACATGAAGCTTAGACGCAACCGCAACCGGGTTCCATCCGGAAGCTGGTGTAGTGAAACAGGATTCGGCTGAACTTTGCAAAGGGGACCGAACGCCTTTTTCCAGATATATGTTCCATACTCTTAGTGCTCGTCATACGGAAGTGCTAGAGAACATGAAGCAAAATGGGACTCGACTATATTTTCTTGTAAGAGGCGTCTCTACTACCGATCTCCTTTCTGCATCTGCTGATCATGAGTATGCTAGCCATTGCACTTACACTATTCCTGCTGCATCGGCACTGACAGTACTCTACTACCCATTCTTTACCGCGCAAGACCGTTGCAAAATATGCATTCTGATTACGGTACCTCGACCGTACCTTGAAGCGAAGGACCTCTGATCTGATTTTCCCTGGATTGACAGATTTCAATCACCGCAACAATCCCATGGGATTCCTACCTGATACGGAGTGCTATCTGGACGTATCCGCCCGACGCAGTAGTCGGTTCCAAGATACTTGATATTCCGGTTGAGGAAGTTTTCTTTTTCGCCATACAAACCTACATCATGAGTGTGGCATACTGTATCTTCACGAAGCCGCTTGTGCGACCCATGTACCTTCGGTCGCATCTGGAGAGACGTAGAACGAGAAATGTGGTAGCATTTGTCATTTTAACATTGACAGGTGGTGGAACAGCGTGCCTGCTGTTGGGGCGGCATATGACTTACCTGGGCCTGATCTTGGTCTGGGTCTGTCCAATCCTGATATTCCAGTGGTAAGGTCGGTGTACCATGAATCTATCGAAATGCTCATGCGAGAATACAGGATACTGTCCTTTCCTTTTCTGATGGGTCTCCCTAGCACACCCACAATCACCGCGATCTGCCTTCCCACACTATACCTCTTGGTTGCAGATTCCCGGGCTATGGAATCTGGGACATGGAGAATAGAGAGTGGCAGCAAATTGGATTGTCAGATTGCCGGTCTAGAAGTTGAGTCAGTCAAACACACCTGTGATCGACATCAAGTCTAACAGTAACAGAGAGGCACTCTTTTTTCTGGTCACCAATATGATGATTGTGTTAGGACTAATTGGGATCGATTACGCATATGCGCTCCAAGAATACAAGTCCCTATCACGGCCAGCAGCAGACAAGGGCACCACGCTCAGGACAGCTCTGTCGTTGTTATGCAGTCTGCCTTCTATAGACGAATCTCTCATATCTGCATTGTCCCAGGCCGTATATCGTCTGCAGGAGAAGAGTCAGAGCATGTTTCTCGGCAGCGCATTATTCCAGGGTCATCTACGCATTGATCTCATATTCTTGTATTACCCCTCAAACCCATGCGTGGTTCATTCAACTAATATGAATAGGTACTCCTTCTGCCGCGTCATGGATGATCTCATTGACGAAGCTGAAGATGATCAGGAAGCCAAAGTTTGGATCACAGAGTGCAGATACCTCCTAGACTTGAGCCATCGCGGCCGACTACCTCATGACGCTTATCATGCTTCTAAACAAGGGGAGAAATATGAGAGACTGTACCAATCGATCAGCTACCTTCCTCTCTCCCGCTTAACTGAGAACTTCTTCTATGACTTGCTGAGGGGGTTCGAAATCGACTTGGCATTCGATCCCAAGAAAGGAACTTTCCCGATCAAATCGGACTTTTGCCTTGATCAGTACGCAGGTTTTGTAGCTGGCACGGTGGGTGCACTAGTTCTCGACCTTGTCGTATTCCACCATGGCCATGACTATACGGAAGATGTCCCGCTGTTGAAAGGGGCGGCGAAGAAGATGGGCAAAGCCATGCAGTGTGTCAATATTGCACGTGATATCCATCGCGATGCCACAATTGGCCGGGTATATATTCCTACAACGTGGCTGGACGAAGTAGGCCTTACCCCAGGAGATGTATTAGAGCGTCCTAATATCCTCATCATGTATGGCCTACAGGAAAGAATGCTGCAGAAAGCAGACAGATATTATCAGGTCAGCCGAGGGGCAATTGAAGAGCTACCTCGCGGTGTAAGAGGGCCACTTCGGGCAACCGTGGAGAGCTACATGGATATTGGACGGCTGCTGAGGGAGCAGGAAGGCACAAACCTGGCGCGAGCGTCGAAGATGAGGGTACCTTTGATGCGACGGCTAAAAGTTGGTTGGCTGGCAATGTTGTAGACACTCTATGACACATTCTGTGCTACACTTTTTTTTTCCCCATAGGGCACTGCTTCAATCATGTCGAATAAGTGATCAAACTTGTCAGGCATCAGGACGCAACGCTAGTGCTGACACTTTTTCTTATTGTCACCTCCCGCCTATCGGCTCGAATGACCACTTCTGCCCCCAGGACCTTGGCTTCTGCACCAGACGGCGCAGGCAACTGGGTCCGAGGATTCAACTGACTTCACTGGTGAATATTATCTGACAGCATAAAAAGACCGCCTCGGCGCTATCCTCCGCCCGTCTGACAAGACCATGTGTGGCGTTATTCAGCTGTGCAATGGTTCAGCTACAACCCGTACCATGAGGGCGCCATCGGCAAGGATAACCAAAACCTCGTCGTTTTGCTTAAATTGGTATCATACACCAACTCGTCGGCTTTGACCGTAGGTTTAGCAGAGATCGAGACAGCCAGCCACTGCAAAGATTTCGCAGACAGAAGCTGAAAGGTGGACTCTGAGGCTATTATAGTGGCCACTAAGATTTTGACATGAATTGATTCCAGGAATATAAGGGTGCGACGCACCCGAGACTGGGTCTTCTTCAAAATCCTTTTCAAATATCGACGCAGACATCTCCGCTGTGGAGGCAGATCAAAGTTTGAAATGCAGAAAAACATGGATCTTGTTGATTTATCTCGCTTCTATGTGATTTGCACGTCTTTACTTGGCGCTGGAAGTGCTTCACTTAAAAGCGAGGTCGTAAAGACAAGACAGAGCGATACCAGGGTTTACAATGTGAGTGATCTTTAGTATACTCACGATTCCAGAAGGCTCACAGGTATATAGAAAGAATGGGACTGGAAGGGTTTTGCGCTGACTATCTGGCTGTTCACTGCGGACGACTTTGCAACATTTGTCATTCCTGAGACAGCATTTGGCATTTGTGCTGCTCTGTCCGGGCCTCTTCTGACAGATGATAACACTCCGGACTTACTCTCAGTCGTTTGTCGAATACCAATGGTCATGTTATGGAACTGGCTAAACCTGTTCGTGTTCAACCTGGCGAATCAGAGGCACCCGGACTCCGTGGCAGAAGACAAAATCAACCGACCCTGGAGACCACTGCCCGCAGGTCGGATCAGCATCCTGCAAACTCGCCAGCTACTCTTGCTCGCGATCCCAGTTGTGCTCGGACTCAGCGTCTACCTTGGTGCATGGGAGGAGACTGTTCTCCTCTACACGATGAACTGGGTATACAATGACCTGAGTGGTGGTGACGACGGATTCATTCTACGCAACGTACTTCTAGCCCTCGCATTCAGTCAATACAACAAGGGATCACTACGTGTCGCGACCGGAACCGGATTCGACATACTCCCTCGAGCATGGCGGTGGATCTGGCTCACCAGTGCCGTGATCGGCACGACGATGCATATTCAAGACGTCAAGGACGTGGAAGGGGACCGCGCCAAGAACCGCCGTACAATGCCCATTGTGTTGGGTGACGGGCCAGCCCGGTGGTCCGTTGCGATTCCTGTTGCGATCTGGTCCGTTGTTTGTCCTGCGTTCTGGGAGTTGGACGTACCCGAGTATGCTCTCCCGGTTGCGTTGGGAATGGCTATTTCTGTGAGGGTCTTGTTGCTGCGAGAGACAGGTGCTGATAAGCGCACGTGGAAGATGTGGACGGCGTGGACGGCGGTGATTTGGATGCTTCCTTTGTTCAAGAATCCTAGTGTTTTTGTCAGGTTTGGTAGCAGTCTAGGGTGGTGTGAGGCATAGCTTGAGCCAAGTATGCTCTTAACACTTCCATTCATAGACACTTTTTGCGTGTTACTATAAGTTTATTCATATTGTTTTCTAGCTTGCAATGCGTTTTAGTTTTCTAGACACGACCAAAAGGAACCCTTATTAGTATGCAGTCAATCGATTCCCAGCTCGCTGAGTCTTAGATCACTTAATTGGCAAGCACTACAAGCACCAGCATCATTGGTCTAGTGGTAGAATTCATCGTTGCCATCGATGAGGCCCGTGTTCGATTCACGGATGATGCACAACAATTTCTTTTTGCTTTTTGCCGATTGTGACCAGAGTGGGGTTGTTCCACCCTATTTGATTTTCCTTGCGGAAGAACACCGTTTTTAAACTGCATCATGGATTTAGATGAGCAGCGTCGCACACCATGGAGAACAGTCATACCAGTACTAGCTACTACGAGTATTGTCAACTTTTCAATTATTTTCGCTTTTGATAAAAATGAACGAATAGGCCTGCTAGTTTGTATTTCTAGTCAGGTCCAGTTCAGCAAGGAAATTGACAAGGTGGTCGTGTTGTACCAGAAATATATATTTGCTTGTGCAGTACTACTACTAGTACTTCAACTTCATGCGCTTCCACGAAAACTTCCATCTTCAGATGAGAGAGAAACAATCAACCTTATTTAGAACATGAAAAGGTCTTCATAATTTATTCATTGAAGCATACTGCCTCCTAGTCTAGTCTACAATCTACTCCCCATATTAACATGCACCGCCTTAACCTGCGAATACGCCTCCAGCCCCGCCTCGCCCAGTTCACGCCCAATACCACTCTGCTTGACACCTCCAAACGGAATCCGCGGATCACAGTCCTGACTACTATTAATCCAGACCATACCAGCCTCAATATCCGCAGCTACACGATGTGCCCTCTCCAGATCAGTCGTGAAGACTGCAGCGCCCAGACCATACGTGGTATCGTTGGCGCGACGCACCGATTCCTCCTCCGAGTCGAATGGAAGAATCACCACAACAGGCCCGAATACCTCTTCCTTACAGATGCGCATGTCATCAGTCACGTCAGTGAACACTGTCGGCTCGATGAAGTAGCCCTTTGCGTTCCTCTCATCCTTGGGGGTATAGGGCTTGCCGCCGGTGACTAGCGTAGCGCCCTCCTGTTTGGCTGTCTCGATGTACGCCAGAACCCGCTCGTACTGTGCCCGGGTGACCTGTGGTCCCTGGTAGGTATTCTCGTCCCACTGGTCGCCGATCTTGGAAGTTGTCTCGATTGCTTCCTTGAATTTCTCCAAGAAGGTAGTGAGAATACTCCGATGCACGAAGATCCTCGACGTAGCAGTGCAGATCTCGCCTTTGTTGGACATGATGCCGAAATGCGACCACTTAACTGCCTGCTCGAGATCCGCATCCGGGTAGACGATCAAGGGCGACTTTCCGCCCGTCTCGAGGGTGATATTCTTTAATGTGCCGGCTGCCATCCTCATGATTTCTCTGGCGGTAGCAGTGGAGCCCGTGAAGGCAATCTTATCGACGAGTGGGTGCTGGACCAGCGCAGCGCCGGCTTCTTTTCCGTAGCCGTTAATGATGTTCACCACCCCGGGCGGGAATCCGGCTTTCTTGATGAGTGTTGCGAGGACCAAGATGCTGAGGGGTGTTTGTTCAGCGGCCTTTATGACGACGGTGTTTCCGCAGGCGAGCGCGGGTCCCAGCTTCCACGTCGCCATCGAGAGCGGGTAGTTCCATGGGATGATCTGTCCGACCACGCCGATGGGTTGGCGGATGGTGTATGCGAACTTTTGGGGGGTCGTGCTGATGGTTTGTCCGAAGGTCTTGTCAGCCCAGCCGCTGTAGTAGCGGATGGTGGTGATGGCTTCGGTGAGGTCTTCGGTTAGGGCGACTTGGTAGGGTTTGCCTGTTGGCAAAGTCAGTTTCCGCACAGCGGTGACAAGGGGGGCTATACGAACCGTTATCCCATGCGTCAATAGCAGCAAAAAGCTCCCGGTTCTCTTCCATCAGATCGGCCAGACGACCCATTAGCTGTCCGCGCTCGGTGGCGGGGAGGAGCTTCCACGAGGAGTGTGATAGCGCCGCTTTGGCGGCTTGAACGGCAGCGTCGACATCTTCTGCTGTTGCGGCGTGGACGGTGGCGATGGGCTTGTCGGTGCTGTAAGAGTCAGCATGAAGGAGTACAAGGAGACAATAGGGTATGTTGCATACGCAGGATCTAAAGACACGAAAGTCTGGCCACTCGACGAGGGACGAAACTCATTGTTAATGAACAGGCCGGTCGGCTGCTGGTACTGCCGGCCATTGGGGGTGGTGATGTCGACAAAGAGGGAGTCTGCCATAGTCTCTTCTGGGTCTTAATGTAGAAAGATAATAACTCTTGCAGAAAATAGGAATAAGCAGCGCGAAGACAGATATGTTGTTCTGATATAAGCTGCTTGGCTAGAACTTCCTGTTCCGGATGTGGGATGTGCCTCCGAGCAGCCCACTTTGCAATTGAGGTTTGTCACTATTTAGCAATTGTCTCTTCCGATAAGGCGATAACGAGGATAAAATCGCCCCATTACCCCTCACTTCATCGATGTCGAGACGCATTGATAATTTGGCGCCAGTGGATGCGCTAAAGCCCTCCCCACTGCTTGCCGGAACTGCCTTCCGTTGGGTTACCCGCATCGCCAAAACAGGAAGGTGGTTCCGGCATGGATATCTTGGAACCCCTCCAACATGCTATCCAGAGAGTTAGGGCTTCGCCATTGACCAGAACATCATTAACAGTGTAGTATAGACGTGAAGTGTAGTTGGAAGGAAGGCAGTCCCGTCGCGTTATGAAATAAAAATGGCTTCAAGACTCACTCATGAGTCCAGCAGACACTCCCTCCTTCCATCCTTACGTTCTTCTTAGCTATACCAAGCAATCACCACTACATCCAACATGACTGTCACACAGCAACCCCCCGCCCTTCACGGCATTATGGTCGCCCTGATCACTCCCTTCACAGACGACAAGACCCAGATCGACGCAGCAAGACTCAAGTCTCACATCGACCACCTGATCGGCGCCGGCGTGCATGGCCTCGTGCCCGGCGGCAGCACAGGCGAATTCACCACCATGACACGCGAAGAACGCAAGAAGCTGACCGAGCTCTGCGTCGAGTATGCAGCTGGCCGTGTGCCTGTCGTAGCAGGCACCGGCAGTACCTCCACCGAGGAGGCAGTGGACCTGGCACGTCATGCCGCACAAGCTGGTGCAGCCGCTGTGATGGTTGTGCCGCCATTCTACGATCCCTTGAACGTGGAGCAATTGACTGAGCTCATGGCTGAGATTCATGAAGCCAGTCAGCTGCCAATTGTCTACTACAATATCCCCTCTGCAAGCGGGTTGACCCTTACGCCCCAGCAGATCGCGGACCTCAGCAAGGTCGGCGTCAGGTATCTAAAAGACACCTCCGGGAATGCACCGGCCTACACGGAATTGGTGTTTGGATTGTCGGATCAGATCACCGCTTTCAACGGGTGGGATACCCTTACGTTCTATGGGTTGGCAGCTGGATCGCCTGGAGCGGTTTGGGGTGCTGCCAACATCATCCCGGAGTTGGCGGTAGAGCTGTGGAATGCAGTTGCCGTCGAAGGAGATCTCAAGAAGGGCCGTGAACTATGGGCTAAGGCATGGCCCATTTGCAAGTTTCTTGAGTCGCACAATTACGCTGCGGCTGTTAAGACAGGCGTTGAGCTGAGGGGCCAGGCGACTGGTGGCTTGCGGAAGCCATTCGCCCTCTTGAAGGAGGATCTGCAGAGCGAACTGGCCCAGTTGATGGTAAATGCGAGTGTTAATGTTGTAAAGAGTTCGTCATGATGTCATTAAAAATGGATATAGAACAATGAAATTATGAGCACATGTCATCGTATCTCGTGTAGCGCTTTGTAATGGATTTACGGTGGTCATCATGCTAAAATGGGCCATATTTGTTTGCTTTTGACGACATCAAGCCAAGTCGGGAAAGTCTCTCCTCTGCTTCGTGTGAAATGTTCATCTTGTCTGTCCCAGACTTGTTTCATGACCTCCCGAACAGTCTGGTAGGCAGAAAATCCACATCGTGCCTCTCCTTTGTTCAGAAGCGCCGTGATCGATTGCCGCCTATCGGGCGTTGTAGCCTCGCACCCAGCAATAAACAGAGGCCACACAGTGCCTGGGCCGGTGTGGTTGGCTTCCATCAACGCTACATCAAACTCGTTCAATGCTGAGATCACTTTGTCCACTTGGCTCTCCAATATAGCCGGGTGGACCTGACGGATTCGTCTGTAAAAGAAGATAACTAGTGCGGAGTTCAAAGCCTGTAGAAGGCATCCATGTGACCTGGCCAGTATATTCGCCGAACCGCATATGTTATCCTCTGTTCTTCTGGAGGCGAATGTACAAATCATGCTCTCGAGGCGAGCACTGCGCCGATGTAAAGCTTCCCATGCTTCGAGACTTGCATTTATTCCTTGACGCATCTCACGCGCAACTCGAAAAGTCTCCATTACATTGGCCAGGCGTGTCGTCTGAGATACCAAGCTAAGCCACGTCTCGGAGACTCCGTAGATCTGGCTGTACAGCGTGGCTATATATTTCCGCGAATCTTGGAGGTGGATGTCATATAAGCCAACATCAGCTTCCTTTGGCTCGTCAATATCCAGGTCGCTATCGGACGGCCGCCGATCGAGGCGCAAGAAGTCGTCCAAGCGTGATGTTCGGTAACCAGCTGCCTGAGTGTTCTCGCCTCTCTGGTATCGAAACCGGTATTTGAGCGCCTCAATAAAGGTATCCGACGGTGTGTAGTTGTGCAAGACGTAGGTACTCTCGCCTACTATCCGTAGCCAAGTATATGTATGGTGTAACAGGCGTGCTTTCTGAGAGATGCGTTGTTTTGGCAAACCTCGGAGGCGTAGGAGCCGCTCAGCATCAATCATGTAGCACCTCGCGTCCTGCTGCTGGCCACTTAGAACCTGCTTCGATCAGCAATCTATCTGGAACGTAACTTGACAGCAGTCTTACAGCAAACTCAGTCAAAGCGCAGATTGCCATTAACTGATCTTTGTATTTGGCCTTCTTTGGCTCTTGGGTTTCATGCTTCAAGGACATCTGCATATGGTCTTTGGCTAGATGGTAAGCGTATTCTGCTACCGGCTTCCAGCGTTCCGTCGAGTCTGAGGTCCTCATGGAAGGATTTACTGTTAGATGAAGCGCCGAACAGGCCAAGAGGCAGTAAAGGTTAGCCAACCGAGCATGAGTGATATTTTGAGACCCGAGGAAAGTGATATCGCTGTATGTTACAACAGCAGACGGCACATTGAGTATCTTCCAAGGTGACTTCTGGTCTAGAGGAACGGCCATCATACGCGAAATAACATGATCCTGAAAGTGCCGTAATAGGAAATGAGCATCTGCTAGTACATCAGGTGGATTGTTATCAACTGCTGATATCATCTTAGAATCACAGCCATTTTCTGGGCCAGGATTGTAGACAGCAGCTGTATCATTCATTAGACTAGGCGCTTCGCCAAGGAGATTATGTTCAAGTATAGGGGCCTGTGTCCCTAAATCGAGGGGCAACCAATCACCCAGGTCAAGTGTGCCAGATAGTGTAGCACTATGCAACTGAGGGTCCAAGCTAAGAATGTCTGACCACTGCAGCAGATCATTCATGTAGGCGAGCGAGTCTTGCGACAGAGCTGGGCTGACCCCGGAAGCCCCTTCAGGCAGGGTATTCCCGGACGATAGAACCACATCATTTGCGACCGTAGTCTCGTCAGCAGGCTGAGCCGTACTTGCAGATTTGGGGCCGGTAAGACTAAAATCCAGCACAGAGAATGGCCCGACTACAACATCACCCTGTGAGGGTCTCCCGGCATCCCGTGATCTATTTTCGATCTCCGCCAAAGAGGCATCAATAGAGCCTGACACCAAGTCTGCACTCAAGGCATCACTCATGGAGACTCTTGACTTCTCTAAGGCAAATTTATTAGCTTCACTATCCCGGACTTGTATATCAGGTAATCAATTATAGAGAGGGATCAAGAACCTGTGTAGAGATGGCGTCGGGGCCCCTGCTTCTCCGGATCATTTGCCTTGCCAGTTGCTGTCCCCGAAGAAGGCTGGGACTTCCGATCGGACATCCATCGGATCTCATCAACGAACCCCTCACATACCACGCCAGTTGCCCGACACATCTGGCAAGTAGGCCTCTTTTGGTCGCATTTTGCATGACGCCGACGACATGTTTTGCAGGCTCCCAGGGCGTGACTGCGACGAGTCCGGCGACCTGATTGCTTGGAGGAAGGCATGTCAGTCAGAGTAGGCCATATCAACGAAAACGGAAAGTATAGTAATCGAACTGAATCTGGGGTAAGAGTCGGCGTCGTGCTGGGGCTGGAAAGTGAATCAATTAGTAGGGGTCACAGGAAAGGAGGGTGCGGCCCGACCGGGGAGGAAGGAGGTTCCGGTGTGGCGGAATCTCCTTCCAATTTGGACCAGAGCAGCGTCGGAAGGACCTGCTGTCCCGGGTTTAGTCCCTGCAGTCTAATGGGATCTTGATAACAACAGGTTCTACGTTTGATAACCACTTAATATCTTGACTTGGATGAGTATGAATAATAGGTATGTAAATGCATTTATGCTGGTCTTCTAATAACTCTTATACAGATCTATTTCAGTCCAAGTCTCTGAGCCTCGGCAAGAACGGTGTGTGGAATCTCCTCCTCCAATGTCCTCCCTGCGGGGACCCATCCCAGGTACTTGGCCGCTCGCTGGGCTACCTGCTGGGCATTAGTCCCCCATAACACTCCACCATGAGAAGTGAGCGCATCGGCCTCTTCATGACTGATCTCAGTAACCGATTCGGAATCAGCAAGGCCGAGCTTCTTCACTTCTTGCGCCACTTGCGCTGAGATAGAACCGAATGACTAAATCTCGTTAGAAGATAATTTTCTGGACCCAGGTATACAAATGTAAGGACTTACAATAGCCCCGTTGCCCGGGAAGTAGAGCCCGTTCTTGTTCCACAAGTCCCCTTCCTCATCCCGCAAAGCCTTCTCGGCCAGCTTCACAAAGATGCTGCTGACATCTGAGATATGCACATTACTCCATGTGGCTTCTCCTTTACCCACTTGAATCCCGCCCCGTCGTTGCATCATCACTCTTGCCAGCTCCGGAATTTGTATGCTCCGCTGGTTAATCGGCCCTCTACCCCGGCCATAAATGATAGGAGGAAAGATCAACGCGGTTTTGGGACGATTCGCGGCAGGGGGAAGACTGAGGACCAAATTGTCGACAACACGCTTCGCAGAGTACTGTTGAATGAGACCCCGGAGTTCCTCAGCTCCATCGACATCGCTGTAGACCTTGTCGGAGGGTTCTCCAAAGGCGCTAGCTACAATGTCGGGAATAGAAAGGACACTTGCGCCTGATATCTGAAGCCAGTGACCTGTTTGTATTATGAGCAACGATAAGCAGTGGACGGACGAGGAGGTAAGAGGTAATTACCCGGCTTAGGTCTTTCCGCTGCGGTCAATCCACGAGCGATGGCCTCAGCGCTCTTGACATGGTTTGAGCTTGCGGTGTCTAGTAGAAACAGACCAATGTTAGTAAGAGCCAGGGGATGTCTCGAAGTGGGATACTCACGGATGACAATGTCCGCTTCCCGTGCCTGCTGTTCCAAAGTAGAAGAAGCATCCAAGTCTCCCAGGACTATTTGCACACCAGGGTATGCTTGAGAGAGTTTCTGCGCCTTTGCCTCGTCCCTCAGCAGGACTGTATACTGGCAGGTTGGAAGGGCTGATTTCAGCGCATAGAGCACGTCTCCTCCGATATAGCCTGAGGCTCCTGTGCTATAACTACCGTTAATCGCAATGACAAAGTTAGACCACGGGAGTATACGTACAGAAAAATTTTCGCCATTGTGACTACTATGCAGGAATGCAACAGTTAATAGTGCAGGACTAGGAAACGAATTGACAAGAGGCATGTAAAATAACCACGTTCAAATTGAAATGATGTGATGAGGGGTAGACTTCTTCTTTCTGAGGGGCATATTTCTATTTGGTAGGTGATTCCGAGGGACGATCGTCACCCCATAATAGAATTCCGGGGATAGTAGCTGATAAGGCTCTCCGCTGCACAGACTTGCCCAATGCCATAGGGCAGCTGAATTCAGAGTGTCCGCGCTTCGCGACAGCGTCAAGCTGGGAAGGTATCTGAGACTTGTTGTCTTTTGCTTTCCTCTTTCGGTGTTAAGGAATAGATGCGGTCGCAGGACAACAAAAATTTAGGAAAGTCGGTAACACCGAGTTCTAGTATATAGGATCAATTGTGCCCAACTACAGGATAGTATAATACTATTGGAACCTGAAACTTGCTGCTCTTGACGCATTCTCATAACCCGGTGCTTTGTTCTGATCCCATTGCCAACATGGCTCATCGCGGAGAGACGTTTCACAAGGATGTCAGCTGTATCGCCGACCTGAAGGCGATTGGGAGCAAGAAGCTCCCAAAGATGGTTAGAGGTAGGGGAATTGAGCACTGCAAAACATGCAATTTAATTCCTAATACTGGTGATTATTAGATTACTACAATGAAGGTGCCATGGACCTGATAACGTACGCATAAATATTCGAAGCTACCGTGATCGAACAGTCACTAATGGCACAGACTACGCGACAACGAAGCCGCATTTGACCGATACAGAATTCGTCCACGGGTCCTGGTAAATGTGGCCAATATCGACACCAGCACAGAGATACTCGGGACTAAGGTAGCACACGTATCAGTCTGACAGCCCACAGAACCGTCGCTGATGTTCCTCAACTATGCAGGTATCCCTTCCCTTTGGCTTCAGCCCAACAGCGGCGCACAAACTCGCCCATCCCGAAGGAGAGCTCGCAACCTCTCGTGCCGCCGCGAAATACGGTATTTGTATGGGATTATCCTCATACTCGACCACCTCGATGGAAGATGTCGCCAGTCAAGGCTGCGGGAACCCATATGCGATGCAGATGTGCGTGCTCAAGGATCGGTCACTCACATTGCAGTTACTGGAACGAGCAGAAAAGGCGGGTTACAAAGCGTTGTTCCTGTCGGTGGACGTCCCTGTGCTTGGGAAGCGGCTGAATGAGTATCGCAACGACTACCAACTACCGCAAGATATGGAATATCCCAATATCCTCAGCAATGGCAGCGACACCTCCGATCGCACTGATTATGGTCGGTCTTTTTAAACTAGCTGCTTGGACGACCCGCTGATGATTACTAGATGCCAGTCTTGACTGGGATAGTGCGATCCCCTGGCTGAGGAAACATACCAAGCTTCAGATCTGGCTAAAGGGCAGTAAGTAACGCACTTCCAATGGAAGCAGACATCGATCAACTAACACGGGCAGTCTATGCACCCGAGGATGTGGAACTGGCAATACAACACAAGGTTGACGGGGTAATTGTTTCCAACCACGGTGGTCGCCAACTCGACGGTGCCCCGGCCACGTTGGATGCACTGCGTGACTGCGCGCCTGTTGCAAAGGGCCGTATCCCGATCGCAATCGATGGTGGAATCCGCCGGGGGTCAGATATCTTCAAGGCCCTGGCTCTGGGGGCAGACTACTGTTTTATGGGACGGATTCCCATTTGGGGACTTGCTGTAAGTGAAGCCAGCAGCTGCTATGAATATTGTAGTAACCAGTTGTAGTATGATGGTCAGCAGGGAGTGGAGCTGGCTATTCGGATATTGCGCCAGGAGCTGATGATCACGATGGCTCTCGCTGGGTAAGTTGCGCTGCATCATAATTAGCACGTACCATGCTAACCATTACAGATGTCGGTCGATTTCTGAAATCCAGAGAAGGCATTTATCTGTTCTCCAGCCAGACGGTGTTCTGTCAAAGCTGTGATTTGCATGACGCTGAGCAATCTTTATTAGCATTAGTTTTGCGATACCAAGTTATCCTTTGATCTCATTATATGGTTTCTCGTTTCAGTGTGAATTTCAAATACCTGCCGAACAACTATTGAACTGGCATTTACCTTGCTAAGCAGAATGACTTCCCAGGAAATACTTCCAGGTTGGCAAAGAAAAGAAAGAGTCGTATTAGCGTATCGGCATGCAGAGCATCTCGACGTATACGAGGTGATAGGGACGGCGTTCTAACGGTCGCACCTCTCCATCATCGGTGTTTTTGATTCGTCTTGACAGGGATTAATTAGTATGCAGGAGAGAAGCTGACCGACGAGTGGTGCAGCTGTCTAGTTGGCCTCAAACCCCGCTTGTCTCTCACCCAGACAACCTCCCGAGGTTGTCCTTCTCATCACAATTCCGAAACAATGGTTACTGCACCCCCCATAATCGACTTTGAGTGTACGTTCTGACCATATCTTCCCACCATAATTGCTCCTATATATCTGATAAGTCTAACACATAAAAGCATACTACACCGGTGATGCCGAGAAAAAGGCAGAGCTAGTGCGACAAGTCCGTCACGCATGCGAGAGACATGGATTCTTTCAGCTCATCAACCATCGTGTCCCGCTCGATATCCAAGAGGCTATGCTTCAGCAGGCTCGAGATCTATTCAGCTTACCAAATGAAGTGAAGCAGAAGTACAGTCTAGGTAATCTCATGCAGAGTTGACGCCCATAGCAAAGCCGATCTTGGCCACTAACGCTGGAATAGAGATTGAGCCCGTTAACTTGGGATACGAAGGCCTTCGCTCGCAGAAATTCGAGAAAGAAGGACCCGGTGATCTTAAAGAGAGTTATTACCTGTCGCAGGATCTGTCGCCAGGGCATCCCTTCACCGGAAGATTCTCTCAAGGGTCAAATAAATACCCCGATGAGATCCGAGATCCTGAATCATTCCGGCGTACGGTGAAAGACTACCACGCGGTGATGTCCGATCTGGGACTCAAGATATTCCAGGTGTTCGCTCAAACGCTCGACTTGGATGTGAACTGGTTTAATGGGTTTTGCCACGACTCGGCCAATATTATACGCTTAGTGCGGTATCCGCCCCAGGAAACGGATGGTCAGGAACGAGGTATGATCTCAACCACGGTCGCAAACATGTCTGCTTACGAAAGTCCTAGGCATCGGGGCTCACACTGATTTTGGCGGCCTCACGATCCTCCTGCAGGATGACAAAGGGGGTCTGCAAGTGTGGGACCGCGAGGCATCCGAATGGGCAGATGCCGAGCCCGTTCCAGGGGCATTTGTGGTGAACCTAGGCAATATGTTGATGCGCTGGACCAACGATCGCTATATATCCAACTTGCATCGGGTCATCAACAGAAGCGGACAAGAACGATACAGCGTGCCATACTTTATATCCGGAAATCTGGACTACGTGGTGGAGTGCATTCCCAGCTGCAAGGCGGAGACGGAGGAGGCGAAATACCCGCCGATAACAGTGGAGGAGTGGATGCTGGCGCGATATGCGGACACATACGGAGGCGGGCAAAAGGGAGCAGGTGAACTGTCGCAGGACGCAGTCCGCGCGAGCAGCTGATTGGAGCGTTTCAGGTAGTGGACAAGCAAGTCATGTGGCTGGCATGTGGATTCTTCTCGATGACACCAAAGTTGGATCAGGTTCTCAACCCGGGGAACACGGAGCACCCAGATTCTCACATGTGAGAGTGGAGCCGCAGAGAATATAGAAGTGTGGCCATTTTTATGAATCTCATGGCAGGGGCATATGGATGGCACATGTGAAGTATAATGCAACGCTATTCTGATGACCCAGCCCAGTCCAAGCATTCTGTCTCATCGCATAAACAGGCTGGTGAGAAAAGTCCATCTCATCAGGCGGATGCCGGCATTAGTAGTACACGGCTGAAGCACGCGGCTGAGACACTAAGCCCAGAATACTTGAACTCTGTAGAAGCAGTTACCCGGCAGTTTTTGTCCACCGAAGACATTCTATCCCATCCCGGGTTATTGTCTGACTGTGCATGTAGTCGGGTCGGGATAAGTTAGGTCAGATATCAGATCGCCAGGGATGCCCGAGGATCCAGGCAGAAAAAGAGAAAGATAAGATGATTCCGGCAGGCAAAATTACCGGGGAACCCCGAAACGTGTCAGCCGAGCGGCAGAACAAGTCATGCGGCAGGCGGTCAGTCGGTCACCGGGAATTGGCCACTCAGGCATCGAGGCTAATACCCCTAGGGAGCCTCGGCTATTACCCAAAGGGGCAGGCCCAGCGCCCATCGACGGGAGTTCTCGACCGAAATCATCATTTCGGCTTCCCCGTGGAGGACCGCTTATAACGTCTTTCACGCCCCCCAACATCATACCTTTTCTCCCTTCTTTCTCCCACGTTCTCCTCCCCCGCAGACTCCACTCTATCATCACTACTGTCATCATGCCATCTTCACCACCGGATTGGGTCAAGGCTTTGAAGCCGGCCGACCCGCAGGGCTCGCAGCTTCTGCAGCACGAGCGCGATCAGTCCAATGTCGCTGTGGACAAATTGGCTGAGCTGCTGCACACCAAGGAGGCATTGGCTCGTCAAGAACACCTGCTATCTATCCTGCAGGCGGAGAAAGTTTTCGACAAGTCACAGAATCATACGCAGGGCCGGACGGAGCGGATCCAGCGGTCCCTCGCGAAAGCCAAGCGCCTGCAGCAGTTGTCGGTGGAACATAAGTGGTCTCAGGAGGAGCTACATGCTGCCAATGAATTGCTGGGAGAGCCCACGCCTTATGGATTGCATGCATCCATGTTTTTGGTATGTTCCATTTTCGTTTCTTTGTCTCACGCTACCCTATTCAGAAGCTAATGAAGACTACGGATAGGTCACCTTGCGGGAACAAGGTACCCCCGAGCAACACAAACTCTTCCTCGAGCCGGCACAGAACTACCAAATACTGGGATGCTATGCACAGACGGAATTGGGCCACGGCTCGAATGTGCGTGGACTGGAGACCACCGCCACCTGGAACCCCGAGGACAAGACCTTCACTATTCACTCTCCCACCTTGACAGCTTCCAAGTGGTGGATCGGATCCCTGGGTCGCACTGCCAACCACGCTGTGGTCATGGCACAGCTATTCATCGGCGGCAAGAACTACGGCCCGCATCCATTTGTGGTCCAGATTCGTGACATGAACACACATCAACCCTTGGAGAACGTCTACGTGGGAGACATTGGTCCCAAGTTCGGTTACAAGTAAGTAGTCTGACCGATGCGGTGTGGCTATGACTAACCAATTCAGCACCATGGACAATGGTTTCCTCCTGTTCAACAAGGTCAAGATCCCCCATATCAACATGCTGGCCCGCTTCTCGCGCATTAACAAGGACACCAACGAGTACATGCGTCCTGCGTCGCCGTCTCTCATCTATGGCACTCTGACCTGGGTGCGCTCCAACATCGTGCTACAGGCCGGTGGTGTCCTGGCACGGGGTGTGACAATTGCCACCCGCTACTGCGCCGTGCGGAGGCAGTTCCAGGACCGTGATGCCACCGGCAATGTGGGCGAGAACCAGGTGTTGAATTACAAGATGGTGCAGGTCCGGCTGTTGCCCCTCCTGGCATCTATGTATGCTCTGCACTTCACCGGCCGCGGAATGATGCGGCTATACCAAGAGAACCAGAACCGTATGAAGGCAGCCGCCCAGGCCGCACAGGAGAAGCGGGGTGCTGGTCCGGAGGAACTGCGGGCTGGTGCCGATCTCTTGGCTGACCTGCATGCTACCTCGTGTGGTCTCAAGGCCCTGGCCAGTACGACGGCAGGTGAAGGTCTCGAAGTATGCCGTCGTGCCTGTGGCGGACACGGTTACAGCAGCTACAGCGGCATTGGACCGTGGTACTCGGACTACCTGCCCACGCTCACCTGGGAGGGTGACAACTACATGTTGACACAGCAGGTGGCGAGATACGTAAGTCATTCGCTTCCTCAAATAACTTTCTATAACTAACGAGCATAGCTTCTCAAATCTGCCCGCGCCGTCCTTGCCGGCAAGGCATCCAACAACGACACATCCCGCATCCTGCAGGCATACCTCTCGCGCCGCGACAAGGGTGCCTCGTTCGATATCCTCGGCAATGACAGTGACATTGTGGCTGCCTTTGCCTGGCGGACGGCTCACCTCACATTCGAGGCGCTGAAGCACCGTGATGTTGAGAAACGGTCCTGGAACAGCCTGCTGGTCGACTTCTGGCGCCTGTCCACGGCTCACTCGCAGTACCTGGTGGTGAAGAACTTCTACGAGGCGGTGACGTCTCCCCAGGTTACCGGGGCATTGGACCCCGAGACCACGGGCATCCTGCACAAGCTGTTCCGTCTGTATGCCCTGCACACGCTGGAGCGTGAGGCATCCGAGTTCTTCTCGTCCAGCGCGGTGACAGTGCGACAGATCGGCCTGACGCAGACCAATGCGGTGATGAAGCTGCTGGACGAGATCCGCCCGCATGCGGTGCGCCTGGTGGACTCGTGGAAGATCCCCGACTGGCAGCTGGACAGCAGTCTGGGCAAGTACGATGGTGAAGTGTACCCAGATCTCTTCCGGCGGGCCAGCCAGGAGAACCCGGTCAATGATCTGGTGTTTGATCCGTACCCGTGGAATGCGGCGGTGCTGAAGAACGAGCGGCCAAGCAAGCTTTGAGTTTCTTTCTTGGATTAGACGTTATTATTATGTGCATAATGTGGTGGACATACTAGATATAGACTAGAAGATCTATAGACTACAATGGACATACATGGAAGATTCTTATAAGAATTAGCAATCACCAGCAGCACGGGGCAACGGGTTCGGAAGTCCTTCTATCCGGCATTCTTCAGCTCTAATTTTCTGGAATGCCGAGCCCGAGTCATGAAACTCAACATTCAACAACTCATGACATCAGGTATCCCCACCCTGCTTAATAATGTTCTTCACTTCCCGGAGCTTAGCACTAAACAACACCCCTGTCCATACTAGCTTCTATATATGTATGCCCTATCCACCATATTCCATACCAAATGAGTGTATCCCTTATCCCTACATCCAACTATCAAAATGAAGGAAATCATCAACCTCCCCGGCCCGAGCACCAAGCTCATCGACTCGCCCATCCCCAGCTTCAACGATGACCAAGTCCTGATCAAGGTGGTCGTATCCGGCTCCAACCCCAAGGACTGGAAGGTCGCCGAATTGGCCAATGACCCGAACAGCTTTCTCTACTCCCGGTATGAACATGTACGTGAAGGCGTGAACCAGGGCGATGATATCGCCGGTGTGGTTGAGAAGGTGGGAAAGAACGTGGTGGAATTCAAGGTATACCTTACGCAACTTGTGCCATGTCGTATGCGCATGCTAAATGAATATAGGAAGGCGACCGTGTCGCCGCATTCCACGAGATGCTGAAGCCCGGTGGCTCATACGCAGAGTACGCCGTGGCCTGGGCACACACCACCTTCCACTTGCCGAAGAGCGTTTCCTTCGAGGGTACCATCCCCATACCCATCCCATTCGCAGAACAATACTAACCACCCTGCCACCCACAGAAGCTGCAACCATCCCCCTCGCAGCCCTAACAGCCGTAATCTCCCTCCATCACCACCACGCCCTGCCCACCCCATGGTCCCCACCCAGCGCCACGACCACCCCGACCCCCTTCGTCATCTACGGCGGCAGCACAGCCGTGGGCTCCTTCGCCATCAAGCTCCTCCGCGCCAGCAACATCCACCCGATCATCGCCATCGCCGGCAGCGGGTCCCCCTACGTGCAATCCCTACTCGACCCGAGCAAAGGCGACACCGTGATCGACTACCGCCCGGGTACCGACTCCACCATCGCCTCCATCAAATCGCTTAACCTAAACATCAAAAACGCCCTCGACACCATCGTCGACGCCACCAGCGCACACGTCCTCACTCAGGTAGTTACACCCGGAGGACAAGTGGACCATGTCCTCCCCCGGGATCCCAAGGATCTGCCTGGGTTGTTGTCGACGAATACGTGGGTGAATGCGGCACATGAGAAGGCCAACGGGGTGGATGATTGTCGGGATCTGTGTTATGTGTTTTGTCGGTGGTTTAGTCGCGCGTTGAAGGATGGGCGGTTCAAGGGTCATCCGTGGCAGGTTAGGGAGGGTGGGTTGGAGGGCGTGAAGGGCGCGATGAAAGATTTGATGGATGGGAAGGCGAGTGCCGTGAAGTATGTTTTTAGGATTGCGGAGACGCCGGGGTTGTAGGATTGCTGTTGTGGGGGGGTGAATGACTAGTTATGATATAGATTGTCTAAGATGAGGGAAATATAGGTGTGGGATATGTCACTTCTATTTACATTCTATTTGAAGTAGCGTGGAGTTATCTGGTCATTATTATAGATTGTGTAGGATTGTACGGCATATGAAGACAAGTGAGATGGTTGAATCGGGCATGTCATGTCTATTCTATGTACAGTCTATTAAGCATCACCGCTATATATCATCTAAGCATCAAAAATCGAAGGCTTGTAAACGCTGGGATCGATGAACTCGCGACCACCACGACGAGTGAATCCCCAACGGATCTGGCTCGCCATGGAGATCTCAGTGTCAAGGTGCTGGGCAAAAGTCCAGGTCAAACCGGGGTCCTTCTGAAATCCACGACCGACCAGAGCGACATCCAGACCCTCCTTCTCAAGCAGGTCATTAGCCTGGCGACCGTTGGTGATAGCACCGACAGCCGACACCAGCAACTTATCGCCGACAGCCTGCTTAACAGCCACAGCGAAGGGAGCCTGGAACAGCGGACCAGACTTGACCTTCTGAGCGGCGTGAACACCACCGGTACTGATATCAATCAAATCAATAGCACCCTGCTCGGCCAGCGCCTTGGCGAACTTGACAGTGTCCTCGGTACCCCAGCTCTGCTCGGGGAGGGTCTCCTCGAGCCAGTCGGAAGCGGAGACACGGAGGAAGACAGGCATATTAGGGCCGACGATGTCGCGCGTGATCTGGGCGATCTCAAGAGGCAGACGGATACGGTTCTCGAAGGAACCGCCGTACTCGTCGGTACGGTTGTTGGCAGCAGGCGACAGGAAAGAGGAGATGAGGTAACCGTGAGCACCGTGGATTTCAATAAAGTCAACGCCGACCTCAATAGCACGCTTCACAGCAGCAGCCCAGTCGTTCTTGAACTGCACGATATCGTCCTTGGTCATGGCCTTGGGCTTGGGGAAAGAGTCAGCGAAGGGGATATCGCTGGGGCCGATAACACGGTCGGGCCAGCCGCCGAGCTCCTCAGTGGCCATGGCGGTACCGGAGATCCAGGGGGCGACGGTGCTGGCCTTGCGACCGGCGTGGGCGAGCTGGACACCGATCTTCTGGCTCTGAGAGTGGGCGAATTCGACGACTTGGCGCATGGGGCCGATCTGCGAGTCCTTCCACAGACCGACGTCCTGGGGGGTGATGCGGCCTTCGGGCTGCACGGCGGTGGCTTCAATCATCATGAGACCAGGACCGCGCTGGGCGATACCGCCCAGGTGGGCGATGTGGTAGGGGGTCATGTGGCCATCTTGGGCGGAGTATTGACAGAGAGGAGCGAGCTAATACCAGTTGTTAGTTTATTTTTGAATTACGGGGATAATGAGGAGTTGGATACATACACCAAGGCGGTTCTGGAAAGTGACGCCGCGGACGGTGAGCGGGTGGAAGAGCTTCGGGACCGGCTTGCCGCTGGTTTGCGGGTTGGCGGCGGTACCGGCGGGGGGGTTCTGGGCGGGAGTGAAGTAGGAGATGCCCTGAGCAGGGTGGTTGACGAGGTCGGTGACAGTCATGATGTCGTGAAGAAGAATATTATTAAAGGGAATACGTAGTAGTAGGGTATACACAAGGATGGGATAGTAGATGGAGACTCAATTGAGAGAGAATACCGCTTTTATACGGTCCCATGGGGAATAGAAGCGAGTGGAAATTGATTTGAAATCCAAAAAGTGGAGGTATACTGATTAAGGTGGCATCGACAAGAATCTGCATCTTTGCCGCATCGGGCGAAGTCTCCGATTAATGGTCTGACTTTTTCTGGGTCTCCAAATTGTGGCTTCAATGGCATGGAAGCTTCGCGGGGATCCTCAGCCTCCAACTGGCTTTAAGCCAAGTTGGTTATGCTCCACTGTCAGCCACCCATTCGGCAAATCATCATCGTGGATCCACCGGGAATTATTCAGCATCCGGAGTAAAATTGCCCCAATGTCTCCGAAATATGTCCCCACGACTCGGAAAGAAGGCCGAACAAGGGGTAAAGGGATGAGAAAAGCATGAATTTGTATGACCAACGGATTGGATTTCTAATGGAAGGGGGTCTGTGCGAGCTTTGTGCCACTTCAGGGATTCGCCCTGGTCAGAAGTTTATTTTCACCACGTGTGGGATTTGACCCCAAGGGTCTTTGTTAGGCTAGAGGGTGCGGCTGTAAGCGCTATGGCTTGTCACTAGTGCCGTGGTCAATCGGTATTTTCTCGGGCGGATGGTGGTGGTGCAACAGGGCCATGCAATGATTACCATATTTAGCTAAAGATAGGGAACTGATCTCGATTTAATCCGGCATGATTTACTGCATGACTATACTGGCAGTGACGATTTCTGTTCGAACCAGCGGGAAGAAACTTCATCGGATCGCGTATTTGGAGGTGGTCATACAATATACAGCGACATGATCACTACCTTGCTTCATCCACGACTCTGATCATCAAATATGTGACAAAGATGTTTCAGTATCACATGTATATACGTTGACTGACTCCACATCGATGTCGTCTATTTTCCTTCAGCTAGTCTCAGAAAATAACGCAGATACTTTTAGTAATTCCTTACCCAATACATTAGTGGACAAGGCTACCCCATAGTGAAAACATTTGGACGAACATTCTGGAGGAAATGATGAATATGCCGTGTATAACCGTGGTACCTTCGTCCTTGCGCTGCCTTTTGACAACTGTCTTGTACTGAACTGAATTGTATTTAATATAGCCGGGACGACTAAAAATAGACCTATGAAGCAGGCGCTATATTGTAGCTTAGAAATACACTCATAGTACTAGCCCTAACCTGTTGCCTTCCTCCTAGCAGAGGGTCGAAGAAGCTTTAGGGTAGTGTCTACTGCAATCCTTGCCGGACATAGCACTTAAGCCAATCTTAGGGAGAGATGTGACTTTTGTTCTTCTGCGTGCATTTTTGCTGCTGGAATAGATGTTGTGAAGGCTTATAGTTCCCAGGAGATCTAGTATGTCGTCCGCTAATAATGGCCACGCTCGCGACTGTGGACAAGTATGTACTGTGTGAGATCAGAACTGAGGTGATAATGGTATAAGATAGGTGTTCCTATTGACCATAAGAATATCGTTGATATAACCGACTAAACTATAAATGAATTCAAGAATAGTGCGCCTTCCCCGATTGAGTTCTGTCCATGGTCCAATTTGTCCCTTCCACGTGATAAGCGTTCAAGATATACTTTGAGATTGGGACACCCCCAAACCACCCGCCCTTTTCTCACCACCCAGCTACTATGTGCACTTCTATACATACTAGTATACTCAGTATCATGACAAGAAAATAAATTAATTTTTCTGTTTCTGTCCGTGGCTGTGTATGAACTGACAGGAATTTAATCCGCCTAATGTGCAGAGATGGTCTACTTAGCCTCCCGTAGCAGCTGTTTGGGTGAGGGCATCACCACCACCTCATCAACCTTTCCAACTTCCAGGCCGTTTCTCCCACTCTCAACTGGCTCCTTACCGAGACCAATGAGATTGTGATATTGGCCTCGCTCGGGAACAAATTATGTCTGATACCCGATCCTCAACGGGTGCTTCATTGCCCGATGTTTCCCCTCCGCGAAATCCTAAAAGGCGACGGGCGCGCCACAACAAATCCCGCAAAGGTTGTTACACCTGCAAGCTACGCCGGGTCAAGGTTCGTATAAGCGCCGCGCAGAGAGTTTAGCTGCGATGTTGACCCCTTCCAGTGTGATGAAGTAAGACCGGTTTGTGGCGCGTGTTCCTTTCGTGACGAACCATGCTCATTTCCACCATCAGATGAGCATGTAATGTAGGTACCCAAACCTCACGTCAATGGGGACGACGTTATGTGGCCGTTGACCCCCTTTTCAGCTCCAATATCTGACCTACAGGTTAACAGTCCCACAAGTACAGGGCGTGCTCGTCGCCTTGCGAGCAATAATGTAGGGCAGCCACTACGGCCGTTAGATCTGCACATACCACCGCTGTCTGAATCAGCGGAGGTCTCTCATCACAACGAGAGCCTTGACATGCCAGACATGAGTCTCTTGACGCATTTCATGGTCCATGTCTCTGGCAGAATGGCTCTCCATCCGGAGCGAAAATTGATCTGGCAGCGAGTCATCCCAACCCTGGCTGCAGAAGAAGAGTATCTGATGCATCTTCTCCTTGCGCTGGCCGGCACGCATGCACTATGCGAGGCAGACTCACCCGAAACGAATTCATTGAACCCAAATATTGACCCGAATATCCACAACAACCCTGAGGCAAATTCTTTTCGTGATTATTACCGGATCCTCGATCACCACCAGAAAGGCCTTGAAGGCTTCCGACACGCATTATCAGAAGCGACAGCTAGTACAGCCGAATACATCTTCTGTGGCTCCCTCCTAATTGTCGCGTTTGCCTTTGCTTCCTTGCGCATTCGCGCCTTAGGCGATAAGGGGATGGGCTTCCACAATGGTGACTCAGCCGGAGAACCCTGGATTGACTGGCTGCACCTAGTCCGCGGCTTGGGAGCCTTCGTAGGAGAGCACTATGCCGTCCTTCGGATCAGCAGATTACGGACAATAATGAATTATTCTCACGCAAATGAGCACTGGAAGGACTTTCCGGCCACATCACCAACACCTGTGTTTCCACGTCTACAAGGCGCCCCCCCTCGATTTATCCGCTTCTCCCAAGGCGCCGCTCAGCAGATTTCCTTATTGCGTGCCTTCGCGAACACTGTTACCCAGGACTATGGAATCAACATGGAAGACACTCCGAGCCCAGATTCCTATGGATCTCCCAACATCCAAACAATCCCAGAACTTCTACGCGAACAGATCAGCACGATCGATCGTCTTGAGGACATGTACATGCGCACTCTCTACGTCTTTCGGTTCACAGCTAGTGAGCGCGATAGCTCCGTCTCAAAGGATATTCAGACTGATCTTGAAGATGCCGCTGTCCTGTCGTGGCCGCATCTCATATCACAATCGTTTATTTTGTCGATACAGCAGGGACAAGATGCTGGTATTATCGAAGGCTTTTCATATGTGATCCTGGCACATTTCTATGTGATATTGCTTCTATTTGAGGATCTGTGGTATCTACGAGGGACGTTTCCAAGAGAGATCCGGAACACCCATATGCTGGTTGTGAAGCTGGGAGATGGAGCGCTGATGCCTCTGATGCAGTGGCCGATGGCAATGCAGGAGGAGTAGTTCTATACCAATGTACTCTTTTAATGAACATCTCAAATAATAATAACAAACTATCTATATAGCACAATTATACGCCTCAAACTCCATAAACCCAATCCCTGACCCCAACCCGTTCATCCAAAATACATACTCATCGCAAATCCAAAACCTAAACAGCCACCTTCCCGTCCCTCAAAAACCTCTCCGCCGAATCTGCCCTATCCTCCAACGGCACACCCCCATCCCTCCGTTTCCCCCCTCCCAGCACCCGCCCAGGATACCCAACTAACAACAACATCGCCTGCAGCGCCATCAGCACCGCATCAAATATATACAATAAATATTCTAAATGCATAACAAATCCATCATTTCCCTCGACGAACTCAACGACACGATAAATCGACCGAATGAGAATCAGCACACACGCCCCGTAAATACACCACAGCATGCACTCCCACGAGTCGCGACGGGAGGAGGATGCCACTTGTCTAGTGGTGTAGTATTGCGGATTCTTCTTAACGCGGTAGTGGAAGATAGCGCTAGCAATGATGAAGAATCCGAAGAAGAGAAGTTGCACGGCTAGACCGCCGATTACGATGTGCGCGCCGTCTTCCATGGCGGAGAGGCTGCCGGCGGACATGTAGCCACCACCTGCAATACAAAATCTGCGTTAGAGAGAATTTTGGGAGGATTATGATGGTGTAGTAGGGTATAGGTGCCTCCGCATTGCAATAGAAAGGAAATAATATCCCCAACGACGAATATCTTAGCGATGTATTTCACGCGAAGGAGAGAGGCAGACTCGGCGTCGAGGTAGAGGATCAATCTGCCTAGGGTCATGTAGATGGAGGCAGCGAAGAGCGGAGGAGCGACGAGGATAAGCATGGTCTGGACGATGTAGGGGCCGAGAGCGAGAGGATCATTGTGGGAAAAAATTCGGGCGATGTAGCCGGCTGCTTCGACTGTTCATACCGCAGTAAGTTAGTTCAGTGATGGTTGCAGATTTGCAATATACTTACACAGTAGACCGATAATAAAAGGAATGAAGTATTTCGATCGGTACCTAAAGGCCATATAGGAGTGGACTATGGCCAGGATGATGAAAACAGCAGTGAAAATGGCAGCAGCTGGGATCGACGGCGTGTATCGATAGAGGACGAAGGATACATGGGAGTCGTTTTGAGAAGCCATTTTGGGTATAGTAGGGGTAAGGAATGAAGGAGAGATTCGATGAGGAATGGAGACTGTAGCACTAGATGAGATGAGATTAATATAAGGATATCAAAATCGCTGCATTGGACCCTGAGATCCTTCAAGCCTTAGCATATACGAATACGTGTGGGTCCGCGGAGAGATCGAGCGGTCCGCCACGCCCTAACCGCTGAAACCCAAGGGACCAACATCTAAGTTTTTACTCGCAGAGGGGATAGGCTACACAGTTTTCAGGAAACGCCTGATAAACACAGCAGATTGATGGTTAAATATATCCTGAGATGATACGATTGTCGTTGGGGTGATAGCCGTAACTCCCACATCCCAACACGTGGACTTGCAGTCCCAGGACCTGATGGCACGATAAATCCATGAAGATCTTGGAATGGAGTCATACGTTCGAAGATTCATATAAGAATTGGAGATATCCTCAGGATACATATTATCTGATAATCCTGACCCAATGAAATTTCGTGATACAGATAGACCGTGGTCCTGAATTTAGAAGGCCTAGCCATCGAGGCACACGTTATTGATCCAGACTTCGAAGGGAAAATCTTCTCACATCTCTACGTTGTCGAACATTTTGCCATATCCAGTAGTTAGAAGATGGTCGTGGCGCAGACCAGGCCTCGATCCCAGGTCTCCCGCAGAAAAGGCTGCAATCGCCCTTCCTCGAAAACCATAACTGCTCAACCTAGCAACCTCATTGATATCAAGTACATGCACTCTATTAAGATCACCAATCACATACGTTGCCCTAGATAGACTGCCTGAAAATCAAGCTTAAAAGTCTAAATCCGGAAACGGAGTGTCTCCGGTGTGGGGCTGCTCTATGCGAACTATACGAATTTACGAACATGCCTCCCGAGTATACGAACATACGAAGGTGGCAGAATGCACGGCGCTCCACCAAGAAAACCCACCACGTTTTCGTAATGCTCAGAAGTCGCTGCTGAAGGAAAAGAAATTTTTAGAGGACATCAATTGCTAGTAGAAGTGAGCAGTATTTTAGCCCTGACTTAGGCCTAGAGTCTATTATGAAACCGAGAAATTTCCCCGTTTCACGGACCGTTTAAACGTGCAAAATCAGATAACACTTCGCTATGATTAGAACAGATAATAGGACGAATTAGATACTATATAATGAGTACAGTATAATAGGTATAGTATCCAGTTTAGACGGGTACGATCGCAATTACAGCTTGCCAGCCCATGAACCTAAGCAGCCGCTTTCGAAATATATTTGCGAGCGTCATCACGAAACAGCTGCCTCATGGTTCCAACTCCTGCAGCAGCTCTTTATAAAGAGGCGATAACTAACTCACCGGACAGGCAAATGGTCGAAAACATACATTTAGCGACCGTGTAATTCCCAGAATATCTGTTGCTGGTGCGGCTAGAATGATCTTCGGTATCGAAGGAGATTCGTGACCAGCCACAAAACAGCTGTGAGTACTACTTCGACCTATGATAGAATTCGACAACGCTGTCATCTTATACAATGAAAGAGACTGCAGGCCAATTTTCCCACCAATGATGGCGGAACGGTTTCTGGTTATAGATTGGTTCATAAGGATGTGATGGTCGCAATTATAACCTTCGTGGTAACAAAGGCACACGCAATCTTCGTCAGGAATCACTGGCCTTTTTTTAGCACGCATATGAGTATTGACACTCATGCCGCCGTGGCTCCTAGACGCTTTCGACCATCATACTCGTCCGAATTTGGTTTGCCATTGGCTAAATTTATCAACGCATTGTGGACAGACTGGCCATCTGACTGGCCAGGAACACACGAATCAGGAGAGCTGTGCGTACATACTCATGCACATAGAAATGCTACTGGAATATTACTGGAGAAAGTTAGCTAGGGTAGCGAGGAGGAACAGCGTTTATTTATCTTCGGAACAATTGCGGAATGTCCCGGTCAAAGTGACTAGGATCGTTACCCTTTTTCCGCGAAGGACCTGTCTTCTGTATCATGAAATTCTATTTACAGGCCCACGGCATCTATCTGACTAGCCTTTGACAGGATTTGAAACCACCGATGTCTGTCATTATGTGGTGTTGCTAGAGAGGATACTCGAGGCAGCCAATGGTGCAATGACGAACTTTGGGTAGCGGGTCAGTTGTTAAAGGTTTTGGCTCTAAGGGTAGCAGTCCAGATTCTGGAAGGAAGTGAAAGCGAGTGTGAGGCTATCTAGTGATGTGTACAGCGCGTGATACCTTTTTTGCTCTCATATCTTCCGTAAGTCTGCGTTGGAAAGAAGTCAAAGAGGATTTGGTAAGGTAATCGGGAATAGGCCGGACGGAGTCTTCACCATTGAATCGTAATATAACTCGGTTATCCCGAGACGAACTCGATAGGCTCAACATGGCTGTACCTTAGCGGTTAATTTCCGATAAGTCTTGGCCCCGTGTGGACAGCAGCCGCGATAGAGAAGTCCAGTAACCCGATAAGGCATGTCGAGACAGGCTCCTGGTTCAAGATCTCCGACTGCGTGTTAGACTAGGCCGAGGTGGTGGATATATCAAGGTCTCTATGATCTGGATCGGCGCGGCGAGGACACCCCAGAGCCGCAAGGCTATCCGTGCGAAAACAGTGGACCTTCTGTAGAGGTGATCTTCCACGTATTGGCTGTTAGCGAATGCTATCCGAGAAGGACCTCCAGCGATTCGATCTTGGTTGTTAGGCCTGAAAGCAGGTGCGATAACACCTGCTAGATTATGAAACCTTCCCACCGTCGAACTGGAAGGGAAAATTTCTTCTTGTTAGCACAAGCGCCCAATTAGTGGACCAACAAACCCTGCATTTGGTGGAACCTTGAAGGGTTCGATAGGGATAATGGGGCTAAGCTCGTGCCAAGGCCCTCGAACAAGTCGACTATTTGCACACTAAACTTCACGCTTTACCCGGTCGGGTCCCCGACCCATCGGAATCAGGTCCGGATCGCTATTTTGCTTTCAAATCTCTACCACAATTTCCGAAGTCGACTTTTTGAGCTCCAATGGCCGGACCATTCGGGTAGGCTAAGGGTCCAAAATTACAACCGTTGAGCCCCTGTTGTAGGTCTCGTACCGTCTTGACAGCTGTTGTAAGACATAAGAACGATCGCTAAGATAACCCTGAGAAAGTGAAAATTCTGTGTTGCTTTCAATCACGTATTCGATCGTTGCTGGGGTCAAATTTGCAGCAGCTAGGCATGATGTGGTCGTTTCATCCCATTTTCGTTCCCTTATGGCTATCCCTGTTGGCGCAGGGTGGTCTCGGGCACAACTTCCAATCGCCCTTGCTTCCGCATGAAGCATATGACTCCAAGACCAGTTCAGTTCAACTAGTAACCAGCCAGGATTTCAGCGATTGCAATCTCACAGAAAGCTGTCAAGATGCTCTATACGCCACATTGAAATGCGACAAATATGTTTTGAAGCTTGGAAGAGGGGACTATCGTGGTAGTCTGGAGAGTATCAGCCTGACTGACACTGTGTGTTCAACTGAATGTGGCCAGTCTCTATCTACCTTTCATGACAACGTTGTGGCACAGTGTGGCCTAGACGCTACAATCGCACGAGGAACTCCGGCTCTTTCCGTGATTGATAGCATTTGGGCAGGCTGGAATGAAACGTGCCTGAGGAGTCCGAATGGGACCTACTGTAATGGTTTGTTGGCTCCCACTCATTTAGATAATACAGAGTAGACTGATAGATTGCTCACGGGAACCAGAGATCATTGATAGATTCCCCTCAAAGGTAAACCCGGCTGAAGTGGCGAGGCAAGAGTTTGTTATGATTGCTGGGTTCCAAAATTAAGGATGATGTCGCAGTCTCCTTATTCCGCTTACAACAGTGTCTGGGGAGGTATTCTCAAGGGTGCACTTAGGAGTAAGTTGAAACCACCATATTATTGAGAACCGCAATGTCTATGGTCTGGACAACTTACAGATAATATCCCCATAGTGTGCGACCTCGCGGATGTGTAAACTGAGCCGACTTCTGAACGCATTGATATATCTGCTGCCAATCATACCTGCTCAACAGTAAATTCGCACACGGTCTAACGTGGAGACCTGCTTGATTCGATCTCCCTAGCCCATTCCTTGTTCTCCTCAGCTCTGTATCAAATTTCACTCAACCATGATAACTGCATTGACCCAAATAAGCAGCTAGGCTTGAGTCTACCATTGGCATGCGAGTATATCTATCAATTTACTGCAATTAACAATTGCCTTACTCTTGTTGCTACCGTTGGACTTTTGTGGATGCACATTGTATCGTAAAATGGCATGATTCACAGCAATTCTGTATCCTGCTGTCACGCTAATCGTATATTACATACCAGTTCCGTAACATACTGCGCGAGATGTATCAATGCCAGTCTGCCAGGTACTATACTCTTAGCTACTCCACTTACACTTTCTTTATCAACTAGTATAGATCCCAGAAATTTAATCCTCCTGTATACATCGCCCTTCCACTGAACTTTCTTCGCAGCCTTCAGCCATCATGGTCTGCTGCTACCCAAGACCCCCATATAATCTTGACGCTGGTCCTGAACGTCAGTTAATGGGGTGGACTTGCGTTGGCAATCTCACCGCCGTGGCTGCGATTCTTGAGTCCCCTGAAGGAGTGGATCTTCCTCAGTTTGGTGACACTGCGCTCCATGAGGCCATCAGATGGGAACAGCCAGACATCCTCCGTTACCTGGTTTCCAGAGGGTTCGATGTCAATCAGAAAGGTGTCGAGCCCTACGGTGAAGTTTGCCTGACACCTTTGCATCTTGTCGCTGCGAACAACTCGTCCGAGATGGTGGATATTTTGCTCGACGCAGGGGCAGATGCAATGGTGGATGACATTGGAACAGATGGACATCGCGGTATTCTTGGGGGAAGGATTAGCGAGCCACATACTCCTTTTATGGCCGCAGCATTCAATGGCTCCGACGCTGTCGTACAGCGGTTGATTGATCGCCTACCCCAGGACGCGATTGGCAGCCGTGAATGGCCACTCGCCATCGCTGCAGCAGCATCACATCGTTATCCGAGAACGCTGGAAATTCTACTCCGTAACTACCCTGCACCGGGGGTACCACAAGACGTTCTTGACCGGGCTCTCGCTGATGCCGCTGACTATGAGGTGTACGACCTCTACTATCCAAGGTTCCCGGACGAACCAGAGGTTGCCTGGCAAAGGGGGATTGAGACGTTCCGGCTGTTACTTGCCCACGGGGCCCACCCAAACGCAAAACCCCCATTATCAATATACAGACGCTCCTGGGTTAAGCACCGACCAATCATCTATGCCACTATTGATCGCTCGATGGGCTTGGATATGGTCGATATGCTCGTTGACCACGGCGTGGATCTTCCCGAGGGAAGAAGCGGGGAAATGAGCCTTTTCGCTCGCGCGGTGCGCAACGGGCACCCGGATTTGGTTAGATACTTCTTCGAGCGCGAAGACGCCGTGATAGACATCAAGGAAAAGATCCCGCAGACGGGGTCCTTTCAAGGGGGTTCTTTGCTCCACGCCGCCGCAAGGAGTGGTCGTTTATCGAGCGTACAGTTCCTGCTGGACCACGGTGCAGACCCCCTCATGGTAAACGCCAACGGTTGGCTGCCAGTCCACCAAGCCTGTCAGCGTCGTCATCTCGATATCATTAAGCTGCTCTGGCCGCGCACGTACCCTGGGGTCCCGGATTTAGCGAATTATCGCACAAAGGACGGCCAAACCGCGTTCCACCTTGCCAACTGCTGGTCTTCATATACCCCCGAGGATCCCGAAGTGGAGGCACATAGCATGCGCCTCTTTCATTTCTTCAAAGAACAGGGGGCTGATCTGAGTAGTCTCGATGAACGAGGGCGCAGTATTCTTCACTACACGCTGCCCCACTATGAAGGCATGATTCCACGGTTTTGCACTTTTATGGAGGCAGGCGCACGGTTGCGGGCCGATGCCCAAGGCCAGACAGAGTTGCACCTTACTCTCCGCAATCCGGACTGGGAGCTGGTGGGCCTGAGGTTCCTTTTGGCCCACGGTGCTGACAAGGATATCAACGCACAAGACAACAAGGGCCGCACGCCGCTGTATTACTACCTGGAGACACATTATTATGAGCCGGAAAACAACCAAAGCGCTCGGCATATACGGGAGGTTGTTCTAGATGTCCTGATGAGAGCCGGGGCCGATCCTGATATTCGTTCCGTTTCGGGCAAGTCTGCCAGGGATCTCGTGATCGAGAAAGGAGTTCCGTATAATCTTGATGAGTAGAGAGATATGATGTATACGAACATTGGAAACTTACTGGTCACTGTACGATATTTTTGAATATAACGGGATATTTCAAAGCTTTTGTAAGATGCTCGGTGAGATTAACACTAGCATTATCATCTCATCTGCCCTATCGGGGTACTGTTCAAAAAATCAGAGTTCATGGTTGCACTAGTCATGTTGTGCTTGCGAGGGTACATCGCTGTGACCTATGTATGTCTATCGACATCCCCGTCAGCCAAGACTCTTTAGAGAACCATATACACAACACCGTCAGACGTCCGTCTTCATCACCCCAGCACCAGCAAGAAACCCGGTGGTCTGCATCATTAACATAGGACCCTATGATTCCGCATAAATTTTCTGCCCGAAACAACCCCGGATCAATAACCACATCAATATACGTCGCCGTCACCATAGCCGTCCTAACATCCGTGACCTTTGACGCCCTTCTAATAGACATAAGTGCACAGGGACGAAATCGCTAACAATATCAAGGCCACCAGCGCCGCTGGAATTATTACTCGACTGCTGCTGCTTCACTGGTCCAGTGTGAAATGGTCCCCCCGGATCACTAATCCTACAAACCAATCGGTATGCACCGTAGGCCGGCTATTGTAAGAGAAAAGCGCGAAGTATTCCATGATATTCGGGTTACTACAGATTTAACGTAATCGAAACCCCTCCGTATGAATTAGATATTCACATCAGTGCAGAAATTGGTAGCAAATGTTAGATCGCTGAGACGGTTAGAGCTTAGTTTAAGTCCTCGGCAGGTATTCCTTCTTCAAAGGAGCCAACCCAACACGAATATCATATGTCTCCGAGTCAAAAGATCCAAAGTCGAAAACGGCATAGAAGTTGCTCAACCAATGCTGGCCAATGATAGTGTTGTAGCTGTCCCACGGATTGAAAGGAGGGAAACAATGGTCGTCGTCCTGATAACCAGGCACAGCTAGCTGATCACCGGTCAAGTTGAAGGTAACGCCCTCGCCGTAGAAGCCCATGGTAAAAGAGATCGACCATGTATCGTTGAAATCGGAGCACAGAGGTCGGTATCCGGATGAGATATCGGCGTAAGAAAAGGGGGTTAGAGCATATACGGCCTCAATCTGGTCGTTGGGGATGCTTATTGCCGAAGCGCCTACGCCGTTGAATGGTTTAGTCCGAGTCTTTCAGTAAGGTATAATAGTGTCGTAGGGGAGATCATACCGGTGTCGAAAATAACCTGGCCGTACCAGTTCAGGACTTCGCTTGACATGTTCTGGCCATTGGAGATGTTGTGTCCCTGAATGCCAAGGAGGTTCGTTTTGTAAATCTCGAACGGGGAGAGCATAGTCATCCACTGCAGATCACCATCCGCATAGATATCCTCATGGCTACCACCAAAAGTAAACACGCCGTTGTTATCCGGATCAGGATTTGACGTGGTCGACACCCCGGAACCTGCGTATAGGGCAAATCGCGGTTCATCCAAAAGTCCATCCTGCATCATTTGTTCGAAGGCGGACGTGGTATTTTTGAAAGCGATGGTGGAGGATGCCAAGCCGATGAACCCATCAGCTGCCAATGCCGCCCAGGTACTGTCGGTTATGACCGCAAAGCTTTGGCGATAGGAGACGTCAGTGTCTGGGACAGAGAGAATGTCCGTGGCAGTGAAGCCGCTGACGGTGCCTCCGCTGTAATCAATGCTATCTTCGATGCCCAAGTCGACGCCCGTAGAAGTGAGATTATAGCTGTGTCGAGAGTAGCTGGTGGACGTGAGTAATATGCCCTTGAAACAAGGAGGGTTTGATGAACTAACCCGCTCACATTCACACAATCATCTGTACAATTGCTATCAAGCACCCAGAGCGTTGATGATCCAGTGTCGTACATCAAATCAAACGGGCCTCCTGGGGTTCCGAGGTCAACCTCGATGGTTCTCTATTTCCACGAGTTAGCAAACAATTTTTAGGGAGCTAGACTTCACATACATAACCATTTCGGACCTTAATATCGAGGTCCAATACATTCCCCAGAGCGGCCGTGGCCAATGCCGGAATGAGTAGCAGGGTCTTAGACGCCATACTGAATAATCAATTCGCGCAAGTTGAAGAAGGAAAATAATGGCGCGAATGACTCTATTTAAGCACACCAACCAACGCCTCCCTGAAGATCGAAATGCCAAGCCTTCAAGAATAATCCGAGACAAGTGACATGTGGTGGAAACTAGCGGGCCGGAACAACCGATGCTGTTGGACGAATGAGATACCCAGTGAGACACCTGAGACACCCAGTTTCATCCTAGCCTTATTTTGTTCAAGCCCTCAAGACATCCACTAACCTTCTATGTACGGAATCCGACCTAAGGCATGACATGCTAAAAATAGCCCCAGCTAACAGTCGGACATGTCTCACTGCTCAAGAAAATTCGGTCTGACATTGGGACAATCTTGTATAAGAACGGCCAGTTTTGGAGATACCGCTGTAAGCCAGTCCGATTGTGCACTAATTCCTGATGTCTTGAGTATCCGCCTCTACGGATCAGGATCGAGATAACTTATTGAACCCCACAATCCGATAAGATTGAAAGCAACAAAAGCCTGGTTGGTACAGGACTGGTTTGTACAAAATGTCATCATTCTATCGTTTCTGATTGCATTACCCCGGCCTCTTGACCCAAAAGTCACGTGACAGAAATGTAGCTAGAAGTCCCACAATTTAGCAAGGCTTGTTCATCCTCCTGAAATTTAACGTGTTATTCAGATGTAGATTAGAAGTAATAAAGAGTCGGAACTGGAGAGAAGACAACGAACGTAATATATTTAGCGCGAACAGGGGCAGATTGGATAATGACCAAGATGTAGCAGTAAATGCCACAACTCTCACACGTTATTGTACCCTTGGTAGGGCTTTGGGGTCTGCTCTTCTGAGAAAGACGTCATGTCGTAGTCATTTGGGTGGCGGAGTAGCTGGCCAATTTCTTGTGGATGGATAACGTTGAATATGATCATGGTGATGAACATCAACAGTGCATCGAAAACATAAAGAAATGCCTCGTTGTGCAATAGAAACCCGTTATTTCCTTGAATGTACTCAATGAGTCGAAACATGGAACGGACCATGATAAAGAAGCTCGTCGAGTAGAGTACCTTCATGTGTTTCTTCCAAGGAATATGCGGAGAACAAGATCGCGGGAACGGATACTTCTTGACCTTGAGGTAAAAGTGGGTTGCGGTGATCATGAAAAATGCGAAGAAGAATATTTGAATTACGAGGCCGACGACGATGATGTGCTCGCCAGTCTTCATGGCAGATAGGTTGCCACTGGACTGGATTCCGCCGCCTGGACAGTGTCAGAGAGCTGTTAGATAATGAGGGATTTAATAAGCAGACACGTACCTGCTCCCTGCAATAAGAACGAAAGCACATCACCCGTGACAAATATCTTCGTCAACCACTTCTTTTTCAGCAGTGCGTGGGTTTCAGCCTGTAACACTAGGATAATCCGACCGAGTAGCATGTATATAGAGGCTGCAAGGAGAGCAGGGGCGAGTAAGAGAAAGAGCGTCTGCACAATGTAAGGCCCGAGCGTCCAGTTTGGGCTTTGCTTGCTGGACATGGCACGTCCGATATATCCGATGATCTCAACTAGTAAAGTCAGCATGTTTCTAGGCTATGAACAGTGGGGAGTTTCATTACATATACCGCCTATGACAAATGGAATGAAGAACCATGTGCGAGACTTGACCATTTGGAAGACATGACACCCTGTTGTGCCAATGAAGAGAAGGATGAAAAGAACGGCGCCACCCATGCTGGGGTCATAGCGGTAAAATGCGAATTCATAACTTTCGGGATCCCTGGAGCCCAGCATTTTTGTGGTCAATGAAAAGTAATAAAAAGGAAATACAGATATATAAGATCGTGAAGGAGTGTGAGAAGAAAATAATAAATAGTAGTGAGAGAAGGAGGGCCTGAAAAATCTTTCGAAGGCCGGACGGGGAAAGTTCTCGCTATCAAGCTAGGTACTTATACTATCACTCCATAGTGACATGGGGCTTCGCATAACAGACTAATAGAAAATGGACCCGCACAAGCGAGGCTGAGGAAATGCTATGCAATGAACTTTGTGTATAGTACGATAATATGGGGCTACGGCGTACACTTCATGGGTACTATGGCCTTAGCATTGTTCGCCCAGCGAACGGGGTGGTTTATTCGGGTCTAGAAGTCGGTCGGATCAAGAAGCTTGAAACAGACGCTATTGTCTACAAAGTAGCTGCTATTGGATGTAAGCATCATATCCTGAATATTTGATGACCATTTCGCCGATGATCCAAGATCTATAGTGGGGGTCCACTCGTATATTCGTTTAAGCCGGAGGACCCTTGTTTCTATTTTGGTTCGTTTTCGTTTTCGTTTCCGCCCAACTTAAAAATTTAACTATCTACCACGGACCAGATTCCGTGAAAAGTGCATAAAGCCAGGAAGAATTTCTTCGTGTCCGAGATAATCTGAAATTTCCATTTGTTGCACAACAACATATGCCCCTTGATTTTATGTATGACAACTGCTGTTTCGAATTTATTGCTACCCTACAAGTATTCCACTGTGTGATAATCGAAGGCACGAACGACACATTCTACTGCTCGCTCTGATAAATGAATTCTTTGATCGAATGGAATTGAGGTGTTCACTACGGTCACGACAATGTACGGATGGCGGTTTCCCTGATTATTCTTTATATCCATTGCTTGTTCTGTCGACAAACAGTCCCCCTTCGCTAACGCGGTCCGCTATTAACCACTAACCCTTTTGACATGAACGTCTCCTACCAACCCGCGCATTTCCCTAGCAGCATGATAACTCTTTCAACTATCGAAATAAAAGTCAAGTCGCTTATTCCCCTCGTCCGTGGTTGTCTCCAAGTAAGTCGCCTTCTCCTGAGCCGTCATCTTGTCCCACTGAGCCTTCTTCCAACGGTTCCGAGACACATAATAAAACTTGGCCAACGCGTACATGACAATAGTGGCAACATTGATCGCAATCAGCTGTCTATTTCCACGGCGATACAAAGGCTTATCATCCGATCGGTAAATGTTGGAGGAGGCGATACCAGACAATTGAATCATGATGTTAAAGACTGCTGCACCAACGGCTCTGGTTCTGACACTGTTACTCAACCGTGAACACCAACTCACCTGGGCAGCTTGTGGATTCGGCCAGCCCAGTAGGATGAACGAGACGGCGTAGAGGCCCCAATTCGATAGGCTTCCTGCAGATGTGTACAGGACAATGAGGAGTGGAAGCGACCACAGCTGTGTCAGGAGGCAAACAATTGAGATTTGGCCCCAGAACTCAGATAAGAGCGCGACGAGTACAAGGTTAATAGCGGCAAAGACAGTCACCGGAATGGACAAGAGGGTCGTCTGGAATGTGGAAAAGCCGATCGCCTTTAGTGACAAGGTCAGATAGGACTTCGGAGGTGAAGTCGGGATTTCGAACATGATCCCGATGATATATATCGGCCAGAGATCGTAGTCTTTCAGACTCTTCCACAACATCCCCAGGGACAATGCTTGGCGATTGTGCATGTCACCCTTCGATGGATCATCACGCAGCACTCTGTTAACGATGATAGTCTCTTCTCTTTCCGAGAAGATGCCTTTGGGGTTCCACCACGTTCTGGTCTGAGTGGGTCCAGGGACCAGAAACAAGAAGCTTAAACAGCCGATCACGAAACTGATCAGCGCTTCGATTAGGAAAAGCCATCTCCATCCTTCCCGCCCGTCAACTCCGCGCATATGCAAGACACCGTACGCAATGAAAGATGCGATGACACCAGATATCGAATCAGTGAACCAGAAAAGTGCCAGGCGGAACGGCATCTCCGCCTTTGTATAGAAATAGGATAAGTACAAGATGGAGTCGGGGATAAAGCCGCCCATGAACAGGCCTATGAAGAAACGACACGCGAAGAATCCCGCTCGGTTGTGCATGAAGAATTGTCCTCCGGATGCAAAACTCCACAGGATGATTTGAACGGGAATCCACCGATCAGGACCGATTGCTTTTCCGAGCATCTGCGAAGGGATTTCTGCAATTAGGAATCCCACGCGGTACATGTTCTGCGCATTGTTGTAGTCGTTCGTAGTCAGGTTCAGATCGCCGAGAAGGTTGTCGGAGTTGGCGTTGCTCAGGTTGCCTCGATCGAGGTTCAACCCGAAGAACATAACCAGGATCCAGAGAAGAATTGACCAGTCTGTTTTACGTCGGACTTTGTTCTCCTCCCGATAGGTCCATCGTGCGCTGGGATCGAAGCGATGAAGATTCTCATACTTTGGATGTGGCTGGTAGAAAGGTGCGAGGGAAGGGTCGTCGAATACACTTCTAGTGGTGGCGATGGCGTCGGGGTCGTGTTTCTTGGTCCGACGGAAGAGAGAAGTAAGGACTGCATCGGAGCCAGGGGAATCATCCGGCTCGGCAGGGTTCACATAGGTTCCATCTTTGAGGTCTTGGCTTCTGTCCACTTGATCGCGATCCAGAGAAGACGCAGCTTTGGAGGAATTTCGCTCCATAGTCAGAGCGAGCCGTATACCAGACAAGAACAAGACGGTATAACAGTTAATCCAGGACCGACCGAGATAGTATGGCTTGTTGGAGATGAACGCACGTTGGTTATCTTGAAGTTATATACATGTGATGGGTACATAGGGCAGTAGCCCCTCGAGGCTCGAGTACGGAGGTGCGTGATCGACGATGGCGATGAGGTGATGGGCATTTGCCTTATCAAAGTACCACCAGACATACTATACTATCACTGCTAAGCAAAATTATACTAATGAGATAGTAGTAGAATTATATTATATTAATTGGACGACGACAGCAACTAGCTGCCTTGCAACTTGCTTAAGTCTAAGTTGGCGCAAACCGACCATGTGTTGCTGCTGCTGACCATCGTCGTCATGTAAGCGCGGATGACACAAGCTAGGGCTACTCCAATCATAGCCCACCCAGGACCCTGAACGCTGTCGGTGCCCCTCCTTGCTTAATTTATCGACAGTCGAGGCCCTGTTCAAATTTATTTATCAGGATTGGTGGGAAATTGCTAGTGCTGGTAGACAGTACTTCGACTGAGCCAGCTTTGGAATTGGCGTAGCTTGGTTACTCCTGCATCCACTTGCCGGCGGTGTGTCATTCTATGCAATATTTGACTGGGCCGATAGGAACATGTGAGAGGATGCTACGCGTGTTCGTGAAAGTGGAACTATGGTCGCGAGACCAGCCTTTCATTATCACAATATGTCATGGGGATGTATACTAGTGAAGGGAGAGAACAGTCGCTATCTTTCTCTTACAATCAAGCCCAGAAGGAGCTCGTGTCGAACCAAGTCTGTCTATACATTCCTTCCTGGCATACGCAATCTTCCATCATATAGACAATGAATCGGATGATCAACTAAAAGCTTCCCCAGTAATGGAGATTGTAGTCGACCCCACCAGGACGCCAAAGGGGTGCGGGAGTATAGACCGGAATAGGGGACGCCGCTGTCGACTAGTTAGCTTTCTGTTCAGCGGCACGAACACAACCATTTGACTTACTTCCGTATCCAGTGCTCGGCAAGGCCCAGGTTGGGGTTGACGGAGCTTGCCAATTGGTCGGAGAAGCCGTGATAGTATAGGTGCTGGTGTACGTATACGGCGACTCTCCAGACTGCAGAATTTCGATGCCGTCATTATCTCCATAGCTATTATCTCCAGTGCCAAAAATGTTGCTGATCTTATTCACGACTGTCGTACCAGTCTCAGTCCACACAGAAAATTGCTCCACGGTGACGTTTGTTGCAAAGGTCAAGTCACTTGCAAAAAGATACAACGGCGGGCGGAGGGCACCATCAGCAACCGATCCTATGTTTGTGCGTGAGTATGAGGGCTGACTTGACCGAAAAACTGGGCCGTAATACCTGAGAAGTTCTTGAAAACAAGGTTGCTCAATGTCACGGAGCCGGTATCAGGTTCCCATGTGTTTTGCCAGTATTGGTTGATGTCCAATCCGTACAGGCTGTTCAGGGACCGGAAGTTTTCAAAAGTGACATCTTTAACGTAACCAGACCCTCCAGGATATGTCTTGATGAAGGCGATGTTGTTGCCCTGAATAATGCTGATATTGCGAGCTTCCTGTTTCATATCAGTATCTGCTACGACCTATCATGAATGAACAACTGATGAGACCCACAATGTTGGATATTTCCGCAGATACGTTGAGACTACCGATTGAAACACCAGAGCCTGCTTGGTTGCAAACCAGGTTCTCGACCAAAGCATGGTGGGATGGACTTTTCACGGAGACACATTCGTCACGGTTTGTGACCTGTCATTGGTCTAATTGTTAGCCCCTGTTATATTGTGGAGAAATACACTTTCTACTTGCCTCGTTATCGTGAATGTAATAGTTGGTGCCGATGGCATCAATGCCATCATAGCTTCCTAAATTAGCACCGCGGATAGTAAGGTGGTATGCCTCCAAGTTCACAGCGAAGTCAAACACGATGTGGAACTTGGGACTATCCACAAGGATTAAATCATGCACGGAGGCATTCGTGGGCGAAATAAGCCTCACAAGCCGAGGGCGGTCGGTACTTGTGGAATTTCATTAGCCGTGTTCAGGAACAGGATTTCAATTAACTCACTTCTCCAAGTTTCGATAGATATATCCTTGGCCCTGGAATGCGCCCAGCCCGTTGGACGAATAAAATTCAAAATCGACAGCTGTACATATTGAAAACGAATAAGCCTGAGTAATGTCTTACCAAGAAACGGAGGGTAAACCGTACCATTCACAATGACGAGCACATCTAGTAAGAATTTTCCGTCACCCTCGCCGTTGATGGTAGAGTTTATTATTTGCTCTCCCGCAAACCCTTGGAGTATCAACTCACGGTCGACTGTCCAGTTTCCACCATATGCCGCGGTGATCAGACCGTCAAGCTGGAATGCCCAATTGGTTCCATTACTCAGAACAACACTTCGTTTGATCAAATAGTCGCCTTCGGGGATAACAAGACGACTTTTGGGGTTATTCAGCACACATTCGCTGAAAGTGGCTTCGATGGATGCTGCAACATCGGTCTGATTATCGGCAACGCCACCATAATCTAAGATGTTACACTCAACATTCTTGTCTTCAAGACTCGTAGTTGGACCGACCGGGCCAATCAGCTGACCAGCTGCGAGGCCTGCGAGCAGGGAGACAGGAATAAATGAGGATAAAAGCATTGAGAACTTCGTAATAATTAGGGTGTTTTCTACTTTGCGTTGAATTGAAGAAATATATTCTGGAGGGTGCAAGCATTCCTCACAAGAGTCCGCGAAAATCAAATACTTTATTTATATAATCTTGATTAATGCTACGAATAGCATCATGCATGTGTCTAGGCACTACGTGATAGCTCCTTTCTGCGATGACACAAGCTATCATAGCACAGAGTATACCAGAAGTGGACCCTGTCAGGCACATGCCTCCAACTTCAGCTCTTCTTCAGGGATTCCTAATTTAAGGGCGCATTGCAACATGAAAGCAATATATTGACTGTATAAAGTATATGGCGTGATTAATTTATATTGATATGTCGACTTACGAGATCATGATATAAGAAGTGTGGTTTTGATAAGGGCGTTATGGTGTTTGTGTGCCCGGGAAGCACATCATCTGCTGACGGAATTGCGTTGATGCAGCGGGTTAAACCGAACCTCTAATTACCCGAAGTCCAAGCAAGGGGGCTCTTCCTATAGGTGGAATTGCAGTAGTTACCTTAGGTGCTAACTCCTTGAGCTTATGAGATATTTCCTTATCCGCCCATGCGAGGGTAGGTGATCCTAAGCGGGGTTCAACAGGGGTCTTGGACAGCTTCCCACAGCACTCCATCTTCCTTTGGAACTTTGCATTCTTACCTTCTTTGTCCACGAGTTACAAAGGTCTTTGGCACAGCCTTACTTTATTTTGCTTCTCTCACAACAATGGCGAGTAAGAAGAATGTTCTTCTGTTGATCGCAGATGATTTGGGGAAACAACTCAGCTGCTACGGGGACAACACATCCCAAACGCCAAACCTCGATCGCCTCGCAGAGCAGGGGACCAGATTCGACTATGCATTCGCAAGCACGGCGTCCTGCAGCGGTAGTCGCTCTGTTATCTACACCGGTCTTCACACCCACCAGAATGGACAATATGGGCTTGCGAGCCACCGTCATCATTTCGTGACATTTGACCACGTGAAGAGTTTACCTCATCTATTGAATGAAGCGGGTTACTGGACGGGGATTCTGGGCAAGGTTCATGTAGGGCCATCTGCTGTTTATCCCTGGCAACTGCGCAAGGAGAGCGACACTCGCGATGTTGCTGTTATTGCCGACCAGGCCAGATCTTTTCTCGAGGAAGCAAAATCCAGCGACAAACCGTTTGCGTTGACTATCGGGTACCACGATCCTCATCGCGACCGAACTCGAGGTGGCTTTGGAAACACGGATGACTATGATCCTCGAATCACCAACCTTCATCTCGAACCAGAAGATGTTCCAATCCCCTCATTCGTCAATGATACCCCCGGTACTCGTTCCGAACTGGTCGAATACTACAAATCAATTCATCGTCTTGATCAAGGTGTCGGGTTTGTTCTTGATGCTCTGAAGGAGACTGGCCTAGAAGACTCGACCCTCGTCATCTTCGTCAGCGATAATGGCCCGCCATTTATCAACTCCAAAACAACACTCTATGATGCGGGTGTCCGACTTCCTTTGATTATTAGACAACCAAACACCCTTCCTGCCGTTAGCCCAAACATGATCTCCTATGTTGACATTCTTCCTACTATTCTTGACTTTGTCAGTCATCCCGAGGTCACCGATCCGGAGAAAAAGCGATTGGGCCGATCCCTTCTACCGATTCTTGAAACTTCCAACGGCTTGCCAGATTTCAACCAGACATTTGGCTCGCACACATTCCATGAAGTAACAAATTACTGGCCCACACGTTTCATTCGCGATCGTCGGTACAAATACCACCGCAATCTGGCCTGGCGTTTGGATTTCCCTTTCGCAGCTGACCTGTATGGATCCCTCTCTTGGGAGGATATCCGTAATTCAAGCGACACAGACATCATGGTCGGCGGACGGAAGCTAAGAGACTACTTCTTCCGCCCCCCAGAGGAACTTTACGACTTGGAGGCGGACCCTAGAGAGGTTCACAATCTTGCGAAGGATCCAGCGTACACAGCCGTTCTTGACGACCTCAGGTCGCGATTGGAAACGTGGCAATGCCAGACGGAGGACCCATGGCTGTACAAGGATGGTGTCTCTGTCTGGTTTGTTCGTTATCATTTACCAGCTGGTTTGAGAATTCCCGACCGCTTAGACTTTGACCCAGAGAATCCGGGCAATAAGAGCGGACCGGTAGTCCCGCATAATATCGCATGGGGAAGCGAAGTTACGGACTAGCTTTCGTCCAGTATCTTCTGATTGAGACACACCCTACTACTAGCGACGCTATTGAAGTAAATGCAAATTATTTCTCCTCATTCTTCCCTAGGTGTCATCCATTTGTATAAACCTATTCCACTTGAGAAGGCGTGGTGCCTTAACCTAGACTCATTTATCGACAATACATGAGTGCTATTTCATCTAAAGCAAGTTTGAGAATTGTGGTGGTTCATCTAAATATATTGAATCCAACCCCTGCATCATTTTATCATGTAGTACTCTAAGCTCGGCCTGCAAAATGGCTGTCCGCACTCCGCATATGCATGTGTATGTTATGCAGGATAGGACGACGTGGCACGTTCTGCTATCGGGCGCGAAACACTTCACACTCAAGCAGTACGGAGATAGCGTTATACGCCTACAGAGTGGCTTTATCATGTCAAGAGGTGGTCATTTTCCTCATCTCACCTCTCCGAACCAGCACTATGGAGACTAGAGAGTTGCTAATAATTCAGCACACCATAACCACACATCTCATCATGAGTCCGGATACTGCAGAGACTGTGTGCTACGAGGAAAGAAAACAGGTATTTGAGCCAACAGAGACGGTCTATCTCGTTACACTACACTAATGATGCAGCCAGATCATCACACTGCCCGATCGCCATGTCTTCAGCTACCGCATACAACTACACACATACGAGACATGATCATCCAGAATCCCCTGAACAAGTGGCTTTTCATTGATTCAGTGCTGTAGTAATGCGTTACTCAAGTTCTTCGTGCTCTGCTCCAAGAAATTCGCCATTGGGAGTCGAGTACCAGCATATCACTTATCTGTCCCATAGTGCCAGACAGATCTTCTCTATGTAGGAGAGATTGAGGATATATATTCAACACAGTGTATACATCACAATTCACAGGAAATCAGCAGCATATGAAATTAGCAAAATTGAAGGAAGTAGTGATGAAGTAAAATAAGTAGTATTTATATGAAATATCTAAATACTCAATGCAACAGCGAGACAGGACAGACATTGGAGAAGGAACGAATAAGGAGCATCAACCTTGGATAGTTGAGTGATATTGCTTGAATTATACTATTGAACGGATATTCAGTTCACTTTTTCCCACTACATTTCAATTCGATCTTCATTTTTCATGTATTAGGAGGTTGTCATTGCCGTGCGCGCCCGGGCCGCAAGGTCGAGGGGTACAGTCCCGCCCCTTCGCAAGGTACCCCCGAATGCGGATTTCTATCGGGGGGAATATCCGGGGCAAGAAACGATCGGCATCCCGGCGGACCCTGGCGGCCTTTGCCGGGTGGATGCCGGGGCTTATGCCAAGATGATTATACGGCGTCGTTAATCGTTATGACTTAGACTGAATCTGTAGTCCTCATTAAGTATATAATCCTCGTGTCTTTGAGAAAATGTTGACGACCATGTCATTTCAATCCTGTGCTCGCAATCACCCTCCCCGAAAACCACACGCCTGCCTTATCATTGAAGTAGGCTGTCTCCGGATTGATAAGGGGGACAACAACCAAAAAGGCCGATAAGTTAATCTATTCCAAGGCCTTAAAATTTCAGAAGGAGCAAAAAGTAGTCCCACAATCTATATTGCTCCCTATACCTTTTTCCCTTTTCAGGTACAATCTGCAGTAGCTTGCCCGCGACTGCCGGGGATTGATAGCTATCAGTTTCCACTACCCTAGCATAGCTTTTTCAACATGCTGCAAACACTTGTCCAGATCTACTTTGTTTCATAGCACAGCCCCATCATACAGTTCATCCAGTATGAACACCGGGATTTGCAAATATCGGGGCCCAGCCCCAGATGGCGACTGTGAGGGTACGCGGTTGGGATAAGATCTTCGCCGTTGCGGGGCCGTCCCCGCGGGAAGCCATTATCTCCGAGTCTGCAATATAGTTTAAGCTTACGCGTATGAGAAAGATCGCCGGAGCTGCCTCCATCGAATATCTGGTTGCGACATTGAACGCATCATCCCCAACGACCCGACCACGGAAGGGACGCAATCTCTGTATGAACATAAAATGAGAGCGCCCTCGCCCACAAATCCCATCAACTACACTCCGCTCATCATACAGCAAAAAAAGTCACTCCCTTAACTACAAACCTTGTCGCTCTTTGAAAAGTCCATTCATTTGACTTCAATTCTTCTACCATGCACTTTCTATCCCTCGCAGCACTGCCTTTCCTGGCGTCAGCAGCCACGGCAGCGCCGACCTGCAACCGCTGCCACCTAAACAGCACCGTCGGTCTCTACACCGTCCAAGAAGGCGACACCATGGCCAGCGTCTCCAACTCCGTAAACCGCGGAATCTGCGATATCGCACGACTCAACCGCATGGCCGATGCCATGATCCCCTTCTTGACAGGAGAACAGCTGCTCATCCCCCCGGAGACCTGCACCCCGGACAACTCTACATGTCTGCTCTTCCCCAGCAATAACAACAACTACGCCGACTGCGTTTCCGGTGGTCCTCACACCTACTACACTGTGAAGGGTGACACTATCCGCACTATCGCCCTGAGACTGAATATCACTGTCGACGCCCTCTCTGCAACTGCTCAGGGTGGAGTCAGTGATCCTGATGCACTGGTGCAGGTGAACAATGAGCTGAAGGTCCCTCAATGCAGTCCTAGTGCGTGTGAGGTCGAGCCGTACCAACTTATTTACGGCACCTACAAAGATCTAGCGGACAAGTTTGGCTCCACTGTGGGCCAGATCATGGCGTTCAACCCGACTTATAATCACTCGGATGTAGCTAGGGGTGAGGGTGCCGTTATTACTTTGCCCAAGAACTGCAGGAACTTGGGTGATAATGTTACGGTTATTTCTTAGGGATCGGGTTTTTCTCTGGTGTTGTAGGGAGGATGCGGGTATGGGTAGGGTGCGTTTGTACATAATGTTTGTACTATATTGTCTTTCTTTATAGAATATTAATTGGGACCATTGATATGGTGAGTTGTCAGACGTTTTTTTTCCTGGCCTCCATTATGCTGCTACGTCTTTTCTTGTTCATAAGAACTTAGAAGTGCGGGAGATTTGTGGTATATTTGGTTGGGGGGTGGCCAGCCGCACAAGGTAAGCTTAGTACTGGGGAGCTATTTAATGTTACATTACCGGAACTACCATATGAGAGTGATGAGAGAGTTTGAGAAACAGGTAGTTTTCTGTTCATTCATAGCCGGATTCTAAGAATGCTATTCACGGCCAGAATCCTACTCTCAATCCCAACACTAGTAGCTGATCTTAACAAGAATGACGCAGAGTAGCGCATCATCACAAGCAACTTGTGACTAGCAACGCCGCTCAATCGGAGCGATACAATATCCATCACCCAAACCGATTATCAATGATGAAATTCATGTAGTAATGCAACGACATGCCAGTATCGCACTCAACGATCCGCAGGCATCGGATAGCTATCCTCCGGAGGAGTAGATGTATATCGGCATTCCAAGCAAACAACATGAATGCAGCGATTCCTTCCGCCAACGCTTTCACCTACTGCGGAGGGTGGACCACTGCATACATAGTGCCGCACGATGTTTACCTGTCCACATTTACAGCAGGACCATCCCCTATCACACATGTCCTTCGTCACACAGTCCTCTCGAGTACAAAGTGCTCCAATGGTGGTAAAATGGCGCGTGCTGTGCTCAGAGCACGGTGCACATCGTCTGCTGCCTTGCATTGGGCGTGCTTTTGGGCAGTAGTTGGTGATGGATTGCCAGACGTGACCACAACGGTGAAATCTGATGGATGAGTAACACATTGTGCTTGGCCTTTTGCGAATAGTATTAGCTGTAGACGGGTTTTGCCGAAACTGGACCTGCGCTAGTAATTTCGATAGTGGGTGTGTTGGTGTTGGTGCTTAATTAACCAGGCAGGATAAACATTTATACAGCGATCGAGTGAGAAGAATAATGATCTCTCTTGCATTATTGTCGGAATATCCCGAAACAGAATTTTGATCGTAATAAGGTGGCTGCCGATCACGAGGAGGGATTTACCGCAACAGTTACAGTTATAATCTTCTTCAAGAGTTCTGGCCGCTGCTAGCCTATGGTGTGGTTCTGAGCACTTCACCGAACTAAATGAGTCAGAGGTGTGTAGAAGGAGGACTACAAATAAGTCTACAACAACCCTCTCCTGTTTGATTAAGTGGTTGTGGTCGCTAGGTTGTACATCCCACCGAAAGTGAACACATTGACTCGCCCGGTCGCCATTCAACAACCTACATGCTTTCAAACCGCCGCTCTTGCATACCAATCACTCTTTGCACCAATGGTTTCTGGTCAGCATATAGGACCCAAAATGACAGCCCCAAGTCCCGTCTGGGCAGTCCAGGACATCGTCTATGGTAAACATGATATGTGGGCGGAGCTCGACATTGCTTGCAAAGGCAAGCGTTTTCGAATAGAGATTTCCCCGGAAAATTTCGTCAACTCGCAGACATCTTTCAGCAAGTACGCGCGATATATTACCGACATGTTTGACCGAGGCTGCCAAACCACATACGATGAATTCTATAACTGGGTTGTAGCTCCATTCCTTCCTATTCTTGCTGAAGTTCAAGCCCCGCCATTGTATGGAGGAGCTTTCACACTTCGTGATTACCTCGATCCGGAAACATATTTCTTGCAGCTTTATTTTGTCGATGAGAGGATGGAACCCCGGTTCGACTATGATGTTCAAATGCCGCTACGCGAACCGGGTGTTTACATAGGCGACGTGGCCCTTCACCCCGGTTGGAGCGAATATACACCAGAAACAGTACAACAGTGCCTCAGCGACGGTCAATATGGATATTCTAAGCACCCAAGGAAGGTTTGTGTCGATGGAAAGTTATGTTTCTTCAAGGAGCCCCGCAGCAACCGAGAGCTCCTCCGTGAGTTGGACGTGTACGAGAAAATGGAAACAAAAGGACTGAGCAACAATTCGCAAGTACGTGTACCTCGGCTTATCGGTGTGGTATATGCTGGTCAGCACTGCCGTCATGCTATCGGTATTTTGTTATCGTTGGTAGACTGCGACAATCGCACCCTTTCATGTGCACTACATGGTGAAGTCACATTTGCGCAGCGGAGGAAATGGGAGGAGCAAATTACTACGACCCTGGAATTGTTGCATGAGGCTGACATCATCTGGGGAGACGTAAAGCCGCACAATGTGTTGATAGACAGGAACGAGGATGCATGGGTGATCGATTTCGGTGGTGGATACACGCCAGGATGGGTGGAGAAAGAGCACATGGAGACAATAAAAGGCGATAGAGAAGGCCTTTCGAGAATCAAGGACAGAATCTACTCGCATGATGGCAGTGAGGAAGGGGGACGAGCCTCACAAGGAGAGGAGAGCTATGAGATGGGTATTAATCGATTTAAGCGGGGTGTCGATTCAGATAAGGTCTAGGAATATAACCCTAATATATTATTCTCATTGACACACCGGAGCACGTCTTGGGTCATTGACCTCTACTAGCCACTAGTAGTATCCAGTCCAGGTTAAACTAACATGATTACTAAGTTAATGCAGCTAATCAGTTAGGCTGCGGAATGTGAGCTGTCACCTTGCCCCTCCGTTTCAAATAGAGACCCGAGAACGCTGCTATTGAACGCGAACAGATAGTCCCTTTTCTTCAGTACGTCCACCAATGAAGATATCTACTTCACTCTGCCAGCGATGCAGAGTTCTTCAATTTAATGATGAAGAACACGGGTCCGTGGTAGAATACAAAAGGGGGGAGCCCGAGATTATTTTTCACAAGTTCGACCCGGAAGGTGCTATGCCTCAGTTTAGGGATGAATTTCGACCACAGGTCATTCTCCTGAATTATCATCTCCTTGACAAATTGCCTGATCTTCCTGTCTTGTCGGCATCTAGTGCATCCGGATGTGGCATGTGCTTTGCAATGCGTGAGAAGATACTCCAACTCGAACGCGGGGAAGATCCCACGCACAAGAGTGTGTTGATCTACAAGCTTTACTTTCGTTACACTAAGCGTGTCGCGACGTCTCTTGAGTTCTTTTCTACATTATCACATCTTGCCGTCCATTTCAAATTGGTCGGTGATCAAGGTAGCGACCTTTCATGTACAGTCAGCTTCGATGTACAGGCTGAGATAGGTGGTACGCACTCCAACAAGTATCGGCTTATTATGATACGCCTCTGACCCACTGATAGATCCATGTAGCAGCTGGCTTCGCATTCAGAGAGTGCCTGTATCCCATCCTCTCTCGGATAAAAGCCGGTCACACTTACGCAAATTGGCAAAACAGTCATACAAATTATCCAAAGACCCACATCTTCCTACCCGGGTGATAGATGTTGGCCATTGGCTAACTCATTCAAAGATGCGCCTGGTAGTCAACCAAGGGTCCCACAAAGGGGAAAATCGAGGCAAATACCTTGCTCTCAGCTATTGCTGGGACAGTGAAGATGACGCAGCAAAGCAGCTCAAGACAACTAAGGCGTCATTATGCGAGAACATGAAAGAGATTAAAATGGAGTCTCTGCCGAAAACTGTCTCTGATGCGGTGCTCGTTTGCCGGGCAATGCGCGTGCGCTATCTCTGGGTGGATGCACTGTGCATTATTCAGGATAGTCACACTGACTGGGAAAGAGAATCATTCAAGATGGCAGAAATATATATGAACTCGTATTTTACCCTGTGTGCCTTACAGGGAAATTCATGTCAGAGTGGATTTCTCACTCAGCTACAGCGACATCTTATTAAAGTCCCGTTTCAGTCGACTTTAAACCCATCGATATCCGGCTTTTACTACATATACCACGTCACGGGGTACTACGATGAAGAATATGACAAGTCTCTCCTTGAAGGCCATCCTCAACACCCGGATTCGAAAGAAAATATCGATCTTGCACATTCTAAACAATCTCCCTTTGACTGCGATCTGAAGGAAAGTCAATGGAACACTCGTGGCTGGACGCTTCAAGAAGCGTTGTGTAGCCCTCGTCTACTCCTTTTTGGCGTACGAATGGTGCATTCGATTGTTTCGCAACTTCGGCAGTCACAGGATACGTCATTAGAAGAATTGTGTCTGCCATGGGGCCAGAATTTCCACATGGATGGAGAATACCGAAAGTCTTCCCTATCTACATATAGATGGCGCCGTATGATTCAAGGATATTCTACTCGCCATTTCTCGTATTCGCGTGATAAACTACCAGCAATATCTTCATTGGCTCGAAAGCTTTCGTCGCAGACTAAGGGTGAATATTTGGCCGGCATCTGGAGTGACGAGCTTGAGACCGACCTTCTCTGGGCCCCGCAAGGGTTGACAACACTAAAGTCCTTCTTGACACCACCAAAAGAGTATTTGGCCCCCTCATGGAGCTGGGCATCCCAGTCCAATTCAGTTAACTGGCTTGACGACTATTGCCTCAGCCCTGAATTTCAAGTCATATCGATGAGTACAACGACGGGACTGGATCGATATGGGCAAGTACAAAGCGGCTTTATCTCACTGCGGACCAAAGTTTTTGTGTTACCTTCATCAACGAAGATGTATCGAGGCCGGACAATAAGCCTCGGCCATGTCGACTTTCCTTATGAGCTTACATCAGCTGATATGGAGTACCTTGCTCATCTTCGCTTCGACTGGACAGATTATGCAACTTGTCAAGACAACCACTTTAGAGTAAGGCAGGGAACTGCCCAGCTTTCCATGGTTTTAGTCTCTAGCTATGATTGCCAATCCTTTCATTCGACATTTGATGATTTCGATGATTCATGGCGCAGTGTGGGCTTACTTGTACTGCCGGCGGAGACACCTGGCAGTTATCGGAGAGCAGGAATCTTTTTCTGTGGACCACGCGATTCGCAAGGTCCGAAGTTCTGGGATGGAATTGATACAACTACTATTATCTTGGTGTAAATGGGAATATGGAAATTCTACTCACAGCGTGGAGATATAACATGACTGAGGTGGTTGCTAAAGAAGAAAGGCCCCGAGAAGAATACCACATTCATCTAACCTAACGAAGATGTTGAGACATTCACTCCAGCCAGGGTCAGGTGGTCCTTCGGCACCTCTTCTATCTGCGTGGTTTCTGACCACTATCTCTTCCGACCATCCACCTCTTGAGTTTTAGATCAATCAAGACAGAAAGTGCCATTCATAGTTATAAGGGACGAGGTAGTTCTCGCTCGAGCTGGCCCCCGTAACCAAAATACTATGCACAGGATTTATTACGCGCAGAATCATGGTTTCTACCGACTCATTGCCACATTTTCTTTCTGAAAGGGGTTCTATACGTAACTATACCGAGAATATACCTATCAGTGCCTTCTGTGATGCCTGGTCACCTCACTGACCTCGACTAATAGGTGTACTGCATAACAAGACCTATAAGTAATACCCGTTCTAGGGTACAGTTATTAGAATAACAGTCAGTCTTTTACCTCGTTTTAAAGAATTCTCGATTATTGACGCAATGCGTGCCAGTTGTCCTTGAATATATTTGAGAAACAGGAAATGGCATGGTACCAAACGTGTACAGCCATGGGAATTGAGGAGGAATAGACCTACCCGAGCGTTATCAGCTTTGAAAGGGGCTACTGACCTTCTTTTCGTGGCCGATGTAGTGAGTCCACCAGATATTAGCGTTAGGCCAAGAGAAGTAAACAGAGTGCGAAAGCATGGAAGAGACTACTACTCCGTCCGAACTCGGAACGCTGTGTGCTACGCTACAATATGGCACTAAGGAGTAACACGAAAGTCCAGTGGCTCAACGTCTTACCAGCAATTGGTTCGGCTGTTAGTGGTAAAGCAAGGAACCACTTAGAAGCCCGGATACTCAACCTACAAAACCGGTTCTGGCTGGATGTCAAGATGGCGTGCGAAGTATATTGGAGATAATTTCCGTGTATTATTAGCTAGGAACGGCTATAGAGAATGAAAACTAGGAAATGATAGGACCAGGAAATCCATCCCACCACGTTATCGGAAAACAAGACAGACCGGAAACGTGGGTACTACTACGCTACATTCCCCGGAATGTAACCGAAGTCCACGCTAGTTGAGATTCCGATAGGCACACGGAGAGTATGAGTTTCGATGTGTTTCTATGGGCTTGCGAGATTGGGGTGAAAATCCTTTCATTCTACAGCAGCGGATTCTCCCGACCTGCTCGATCAACCGTGGCTGTTCTAAATTAATTCACTGGAAAACCAGCCATATTGTCTTTCACCGACACCAGGAATGCGTCGTGTATCTATTATATGGCGATTAGATGTCTGCCCAAGATGATTGAACATTTTGCGTTTCAGTACAATCTTTGTGTAACTTTGAACTGTGTTGCTGGGTCGGCAGCACCGTCGGAGTCGCCCGACTATCCCGGAAGTGGTAATGATGGCCTCCGTCCGACGCGTCGGCCATGACCAGGGCCCCCTGCTCAATGGGGCTTGGCGACACGCTATAATCTTATGGCTTGCCTTGGGCGATGCTTGATGCTGCATTAGCACAATCTTGGATTGATGGACATCGGGCGCACGGCAGGTACTGCCATGATCTGTGTCAGTAAAGCAAGGTGCATGTATCCTGAGGTATGTAGTAGATATAGGATAGATAGTTTTGGTTACACAAGTGGGAATTAGCGTCCAAAGCAGGAACTTTAGTTGGCTAGCTGAACCGTGTTACTGCCCCGACCTTCCTTTTCGAATCATGTTGTTAGTGGCCCAACCGAGGAAGTTACTCTGTGCGATTAGGAGTAAGAAGTGGCGTTATTGTACAGGGCAGGCTCGGATGTATACCCTATTATACCAGATCTGCGTGTATTGTGTCCATTCAGCAAATAAGAATTTCTATCACAATTGAACTAATAACCGATTGTGTTCACCGTGAAGCATACTGTGCACTGAGCCCCACAACAGATACGATGTCAGGATACTGAAAACCAGCTGAGGCTACTACGAAGCGCGCAGGATGCGTGACTGCGACGGTGCAGATCGCTCCGAGCCTTGTGCTGCGCGAATTCCTACCAGTAGGCTGCTCGGGTTCCGACACCACCCCAGTCGTAGGATAGTGAATCCTGCCGCAGAGCCGAGACGAACGCGTGTGTTCTGAGTTTCTTGAAGCCGAGGGACCGGCATGCATATGGACAGCATATGTTACGAGACTCGAATGCGACAAATAGCGCAATGGATTAGATATCATATGATAATCAACGCTGCAGGCGGAACCGGTTTGGATGGCTGTCTGCGTGGATGGGAAGGGGTGATGCACTGTGGGTCGCAACTCACTCAATGAGAATCGCCGATGAAATACTTTGTTGCGATCCACCGATTTAGTGCGATGGAGGGAGCGGGGGCGAGAAACGCGGAGCACCAAAAGGAAACATGGTTACGGAAATGTTGTTCCTCCCACTTGAGTCTCGACTTATCTGCGAATGAGGCTGCGTGGGATGATTGATGTACTCACCTATGGTCTCGAAGGCGTTGATAGAGGAATGCTGTCCATCTGACCGGAGGGAGAATTGGCGGCTATAGAAATTATCCGGACCATAATGTGCGTGAACCTTGTTGAGCCGTATCATACTTCATCCCCTAGACGCGATGTCGTTCCTCGGGTCGACATTAGGTGTGGCGTCGGGTTGCATCGGGAGGCCGGGATGCGATGCCAGGCGGCACAAGAGAGACGGAATAGCTGCATGGTTCGAAGCCGATAGAGGTTGGTCGTGTACGGATTAGCTTCACAGCCAAGAGGCTGGACACCTGATTGCAAGGATCGACCCGATATCATCCCCAATACCATGAGGGAGAGCATCTGGCAGCGACTAAACGGACCATGACGTTGGGGAAAGATATCGAAGCGCAAAGTGACGTTGTCAGTTGACACGCGAGCTGAGCCCTGCGTCATGGTGGAGGAGAAGGACATTTTGGAATTGCCGTGGAGGGACGCGGAGAAGGGACTGGGGAAATGGAGGGTGAAGGAGAAGGAGGTGGACGACTGAGTCTACTGTTAGTGTTAGTAGCAGACTACTCTTACTTTGGACTGTGTAGGATCCGGCCGGAGAAGGGCGGCAGAATGCAGGCAGAAACCAGTTGGCCGCCTGACTAGACCTAATTGGGAGGATTGCCAGAAACATACCGCGAAATCATTGGTCTTCTCGTAGGTGAAGCCCTGACGTCATGGCTCACCGCCGGCCCCGGCCGACAAAATGTCGTGCCGATCGGGTTAGCCTGAGCAGGTGACCGTGCATTGCTTTTCCATCTTGTACTACAACGGAGCGTGTCTACTCCACAGCCTGTCGCGAAGTCCAGGGAAGCCGCCTGCATGGCCACTTTCTGAGCCATTCGGAAAATCCTGTCCTGTACCTTGAACCTGGCACATCGGGCTGCACCTCGGCCGTATGGTATGTGTCTTTCCGACCTTTTCCCGCCTCGAAGGAAACCGACCCCAGTGGTCGCCACGCAATCAGTACTCTCACACAATCACAACAACCCCAACACCTCCGATTTAGATGCATATCCTCTCGCCGCCGTGGCCAATTAAACGGGATTTGCTGTGGTTAATACAAAGTACTCTTGTACTTAGCATGATGGTCCGAGCTGACCAATTTAGAAGTCCCCGCCTCTGATTGGGGACCCCAGCTCCTCGTCTGACGGGCCGGAACTATGACGCCAGCGAGGGGAGAAGATCTCTTCCGCCGAGCCCCGACTGCCATCGTTATCAGGCTTCTTTAGCGAACGGCTTCTCGGATTACCCTTTTGGGATACCCATCCTTTGCCATTTGCTAATGAGACTCCCATGGGTAAGCCCTCACGTCATGCCACTGATGGCAGAGATCCGCTCCGCACTTCAGGTGCCCCAGAGGAAGAATAATGTACCGGGGTGCAGGCAAAATACCTTCCACAAGAGATCAACGATCTATAAAGATCCCTCACATCCCATCTGGCAATCAATCGTCACTCCAGCATCATCCTCAGTCCAATCAACCTCCTCTCCCTCTCACCTTCCCGAGAAACTGATTGGTCTTTTCTACTATCTTTATTTCTACCTTCTCCACCCCGCATGACAAGGATTCTCATACTATCCTAGGGTGCGCCTCCTACTCCATCAGCATGACGGCCACTGAGCCCACGCCGCAGAACGGTGCCCCTGCCGATCAGAGTCTGTATGACGAGAAGAAGTCTGGCAAGACAGACGATGCTCTCAGAAACCTGACCCGCCGATCGGAATCGGACGATCCCTTCGCCCAACAGGCTGAGCATGCCTCGCAGCCGACATCTGGAAGCGATACCGATCTGTCCAAGAAAGAGCGATCTGACGGCAAGCGGGAGCTAACTGAGGACGATTGTTACGACAGACTTGGCTTTTGCTTCCCTTGGTACAAGAAATGGACCATCCTAACTGTGGTCTTCATGGTTCAAATGTCCATGAACTTCAACACGGGCGTGTACTCGGATGCTCTCACGGGCATTGAGAATGAGTTCAATGTTAGCGCTCAAGCGGCCCGTGTCGGGCAGATGATTTTCCTGGTTGCATACGCCTTCGGTTGTGAGTTGTGGGCGCCCTGGAGTGAAGAATTTGGGCGCTGGCCGATCATGCAGCTCAGTCTATTCTTAGTCAATATTTGGCAGATCCCTTGCGCCTTGGCACCTAATTTTGGTACCATCGTGGTTTGCCGTTTCCTGGGTGGTCTGAGCTCTGCTGGCGGTTCCGTCACCCTGGGTATGACTGCAGATATGTGGGAAGTTGATGACCAGGGGTTCGCGGTTGCATACGTCGTGCTTTCTTCAGTGGGCGGGTCTACGATTGGACCCGTCTTTGGTGGATTCATTGGGCAGTACCTCACGTGGCCATGGGTATTCTGGGTGCAATTGATCGTCGGAGGCTTCACCCAAGCTCTGCACTTTGTGTTGGTTCCTGAAACTAGGGCGACCATCCTCTTGGATCGCGAAGCAAAGCGCCGCCGCAAGTCGGGCGAAGATCCCAACATCTACGGCCCTAACGAATTGAAGGAAAGCCGCCTGAGTGTCAAAGAGGTGTTGAGGATCTGGAGACGTCCGTTTGAGATGTTCATTCGCGAGCCCATTGTCCTTTGTTTGTCACTCCTATCTGGTTTCTCCGATGCTCTGATTTTCACCTTCACCGAATCCTTCACACTTGTTTTCGATCAGTGGGGCTTCAACACCCTCACCAATGGCCTAGCTTTCTGTGCCATTCTCATCGGCTATGTCATCGCATACCTTATTTTCCTGCCGGATGTCTGGCGGCAACGACAGATCCGCAAGAAGGAAGGCAATGCTGCCCGTCTTGCTGAGCGCCGTCTTCTTCTACTCTTGTTCCTAGCTCCCCTCGAGCCCATTGGCCTGCTGGGTTTTGCATGGACGTCTATCGGCCCTGCCTATGCTCCTTGGATTGCTCCCCTCATCTTCGCCTGTCTGATTGCCATCGCCAACTACTCCATCTACATGGCTACGATTGATTACATGGTCGCTGCGTACGGTGCCTATTCTGCGTCTGCGACCGGCGGCAACGGGTTTGCTCGTGACTTCCTCGCTGGTATTGCGACCATGTATGCGACTCCTCTGTATGAGAACATTGGCGGCAAGTTTCACCTGGCCTGGGGCAGTACCCTGCTGGGGTGCATTGCCGCGTTGGTGGCCATTCCGATCTACATCTTCTATTGGAAGGGCCCCGAAATTCGTCGTCGCAGCAAGTTTGCCCAGACACTAGCCGCCGATCGCGAGAAACATGCTGGTCGTCGGGCCAGTCGCCTTCACCGCGAGTCGCAGCCGTTTCCTGTTTAGCATCAACATTATATTACGAGAATTCTCCATTACATATTACGCGGCTACGAGCACATTATATACCCCGCATGCAATACATCTTGTTATCATATATACAACTGTCAAAAGTATAGTATAGATAGTTTATACCCCGATTGTGCAATATAACGTCTTTGATGACGAATTTCTTGGACTTTCTGCGTGAGTAGCGACGTAGGGTCTCGGTGAATAATTGATAGGCCCGAAGTGATGCCATCCTGGTGGGAAATCACCCGGCGGGCAAGGCCATTAATAATCCCGTCGGACGTGTAAGCTTTCTTCCTCCCACGTTTTCCTCCCCGCCGGTTCCATCTGCCGATGCCCCGTTTCTGCCGGCCTTTTTATACCCGCCGGTCCCGCCTCTCGTCTTCACCACTTGACAGCTGTTAACTCCCTTAATCGATACACATACTCATCATGTCTTCCCCCAAGATTATTCTCTACACCAATCGCACCTGCCCCTGGGCTCATCGCGCCCACATTGTTCTCCAGGAGCTTGGTCTCCCCTTCGAAGAGGTCACCATTGACTTGGACACCCCACGCGAGCCATGGTATCTGGAAGTCAACCCGGTATGTCCAACCTGTATATCCACCTCCCACCAATGTTAGCTAACCCATGTTCTCCATAAAAGCGCGGCCTCGTTCCCTCCCTCTCTTACAATGGTGAAGTTATCACCGAATCCGGCATCGTCGCTCAATTCCTCGCCGACGCATACCCCTCCCACCTCGTGCCCCCTTCAAACACCCCCGAGGGTGCTCTGAAGCGCGCCCGCATCGCCTTTTTCGTCGACACCTACTCCAGCAAAGCTGCTCCACACTACAACGCCGCCCTGCGCGGTGCTACCGAAGCCGACCGGAAGGCCGGCGTTGAGGGCTACGTAGCTGCTATCAAGAAGGAGATCGAGCCGCTCCTGTACCAGGGATTGGAGGGAAAGGAGCACGGACCTTTTTTCGGTGGTAGTGACAAATTGACTTTGGTGGAGGTGCTGCTTGGTTCGTTCCTAATCCGTCTGCACGCGTTCGCGGATAAGGAGGCTGGACTGATTGATCCCGCAATCTGGGAGGGATTGGCGGAGGCGAAGAACTTCAACCGTTGGGCGCAGGCTACTCGGGAGCATCCTAGCGTCAATGGTATCTTTGATGCCAAGGCGTGTGCGGACAGGACGAAGAAGAAGCTTTTGGCGAGCAGGAAGTAGATGTTATGTTGAGCCATTGTTAGGTCGATCACGAAATATATACCTCCAAAGAATCGTTACAAAATCCTTCAAGGGCGAAGGCATGTTTAAATGCCAAGACATTGGTGAATTACTTACAAGTCTATCTAGTCTCATGAAGGGCACAATACTTGTGAGAAAACAATGGTATTGTTCGTATAGTAGGCTGATCAGGTGACTGGGAGACATTTGTTGTTTCCCGACGTCGGGTTTTTTCAACTCTCCTCTCCGTTGCCATCACACCTTCAGCCTTGCATTGGCACGGCATGTCTATCAACCTTTTGAGGTATTTCTCTCTCGATTTTGCTTGACTCCTCTACTTGCCAAGGACATCCTACTCAAGCCCAATATTTACACTCCTGGTATGTCGGCCCAGGGAAGCCTTCATGGCCACCCCGTTCATGCAGCAAAACCAACAGCTCGGCTCACTTCGCCACAACCGTCCACCAACCCCCCACAATCAACACGGACACAAAACCCGCAAGGATAAATACCACCACGTCAGCCGAACCTGGCATTAGCGACGTTGCAACATACCTCCCCGAAGCACCGCCCAGGATGGCCATCCAAAAGACAAAAAATCCGACTTCCCAAATCTTAACACGCAGCTTGGAATGCCTCACCTCCTTGTTGGCTCTCATGGTCGTTCCCCATGAATCGTGCAGCACTGTAAGAAAGCTCCATACCTGAATGGCGGGCAACGGCACATGATAGAACAGATGTGCGGGCAGACTCCACATCCACTCCTTCATAGTTGGTCGGTATGGATTACGAAACACAAGGTAGGAGATTGTCAGCCCCAGACGGTGGGTGTAATCCTGGAATGAGAAGGCTCGAATTAGGAGCATCCCAGAACAGAGGTACAGGACAACAGTTAGGGGCACGACAAAGGCGGCAAATTGTCGCCGCAGGGCGCCGAAGAACAATATCGGAGAGTGCATTAGGTACACGCTCGGTCTGTGGAAACTTTCGACGTGCACCGCTCGGCCCCAGCGAACCTGGGTATATTAGTATAATGCTTATCATTGGGGCGGGGCACATTTGTTTGGACACATACCTGCTGCAACAGCCACCTCCTGAATGTTGTGGGCGACTCAGTGGCCGTCATAACGTCGGATGCAAAAACCACTCTCCAACCTTTCAGAAGGAGTCGTGTGGTCAAGTGTCGATCCTCGTTAACAACCTACATACTCAGTCTATGCTCAAATCATGGCTTGGAATATCCTCACCATCCAATGCCCGAACACACTTTGCTTGTACCAAGCCAGCAACTCCCCACTGACTGCAGAGAACCGAAAAGCAGCAGACGGTCCACTTTGGCAGTCATTTGCAGCAACAGAGCCAGTAAAGGAACGTGCCAGATACAATTCATTCAGGTAGACCGCGTTTCCAAGCTGTGTGAGAACTGTTTCATCTTTGTTGTGGATAGTGAGTGCCGTGCTAGCACCTCCAATTCCTGGATCTGCAGCACATGTTGCCATCGTACGCGTTAATGTATCGGGCATCACAATTGAGTCTGAATCGGATGTCCACAAGAATTCGATGTCGAGGATATCTGAGACCACCAAGGAGATTATGAAGGAGGTGAACATGATTCCCTTCTTGTGCATGTGCGGCTGACTAACACACAGTTTCGAGATCCCCTTCTCGCCGACCAGAGTGATACCACTCTTCTCGAGAGCTCCCCTGGCGACGGAACAGCATTGTGCGATAATCTCAGCATCGGTTGTCTTGGAGGTCCTTGCTCGATCCATCTGCATGGCAATCTCTGCTAAAGGGATATCTAGGTGCATCAATGCAGACCTTTCCGTGTAAACCTGGCCAAGGAATGTTATAAAACTATTACACAGACAGAGGATGATCACTTACATCTTGAAAGACCTCAACCATCTCCCGATCCTCTTCTGTATCCCCGTCGATACATACAAGAAGGAACCTGCAATTCTGGGCCTGCGAATAGCTTCCCAATGCCTGTTTCCACAGGGTAGGCTCCTCCCTATACCCAACAATAGCAGCAACGCAGTCCAACCTCTGCTCGCTTGACTTGCCCTTCTCAGCAAGGCCAAGGCTACCGTTCTCCTCCTGTAGAGCTGCATCTCTGCGTCTCTTGTTGTTTCTCCATCGACAATACTCGGCCAGAACTATACTGACTATCATGTCAAAGGTCAAGGGTTGCTTAAGATACATCAAGCCATAGAAGTATACCGCGGCTGCAACAATACAACCAAGGAAGTTGAGAGTTCGTTCGACCAGGGGCACCAACCGCTGACCGGAGCCCATGCCACTGTGTGGCTTCAACGGCTTGGGTAGGTAATACATGATGGAAAAATGTAAGTCTCTAATAGCACAAAACGGTTCAGGTCGTGAGACTGAAAAAGCGCCAAAGAAAAAGTATTCTCTCAAGCGTAATGAAAAACTTGTCCTACCCTCTTGGTTGCAATATATGTGATTTGAGTCACTGCCTGGCCATGGTCCAGGTGGCAATGCTAACCACAATATCTAGAACAGTCATGATCCTCAGCACTCAGTCTTTGACGGCTCATGGCGTGTCAACTTAGTGCTGATGCCAATGCATCCTACCATCCTTTCATGTTGGCAGGATGGTGATGTTTTGTTGCGCAGTCCCTGCATATGGCAGTGATGGAACTTGCCGTGTGAACGATCGGCCCATGCTGGGACAATCTACGCGGTCTTCAGGCGGCCGCAGGTAGCAAACTTGCATCCTGTGTTTCAGTACCTGTACAATGGTTATCACATAAGCGTTAGGAAATGAGTTGTCAAGGCGAAGGGAATCATACTCATCCAGCTCGGTGGAAGCTACGATTTTCCACATCTGATCTGTATATGGGTTTACGAGTTTTGACCTCCGGCATTTCAGTCGCCAACCGTGATTCTGAGCCAACAACAATTATTCATTGAGATTGGGTAAGGGCATCATCTATCTCGGAAACTACGCCCAAACCAGCAATGAATGCGGCAGGTACGTCTTTCCATCTTGTCTAACTCCTTCGGGTTCCAATATGGCTCATTGCCTATTTCCACGTTAATGTAATAATATATTTGGATATTTGCTATTCCTGTAAAGGATTCACTTCTGTCCGAAGTGACCCTAGCAACATGGACAGAGGAATCTTGAGCAATCTGGTTGGCTACGCAAGAACCCGTTGACGATGTGCTGAGGACACCGATATACGACGAGGAAGATGATAGATCTGTGATCTGCATAAGCTGCGGGGTTTCTACTATTTACCTCGTATTCAGACCCTGCTGATAGGTTAGTGCTTATCTCACTAGCAGATAGATCATGCTGGTCGCCACGAATGATGCAGCCTGGGTTTAGTGGCTTCGGGATTTGGTATCGGATGGCTCCCCGTCGGACTACGGAGCATCATCTCCGGGATCTTCACATACCCGTCCTATCACGAAGAATGTCACCAACCTTGTGATCCTATGTCGGGATATGCTAGGTACTACACTGCTTTGTTACTTGATAGGTGGGATTTGTTTGCCTACTCAATGCAAGGTCGGTCGTGGTAGGAGTCCGAGTTTCGGGGCTGCACCTCGGCCATGCTTCTTAAACCCCCCACTCGACCAAAGTATTACAGCACACCTGGTCCTCCTGACTCTAAGTGCGTCCCCCAATTCCGGTCGTATACTCAACATGACATCAGCAGCTTCGGCCAAAGCTCGACAAATTTGGCTGGATGGCCTGCGCGGCATGGCTGCGGCTATTGTCGCCTGGTTCCACTTCACGGTGGGAGAAATGAGAGCTCCCTATCGATCATTCTGGGCTGTCCCCGCGGCTGAAAATCGCCGCTTCTTCCAGTTACCGCCATTTCGCTTACTGTTTGCTGGACAGTCAATGGTTCTTCTCTTCTTTGTCATCTCAGGCTATGCCGTGTCGACCTCCATTATACGAGCCCGTGATGATGCTCCGGCTCAGTTCTATCGAAAACTTACATCTTCCGTCTTTCGCCGTGGTTTCCGACTTTACATTCCCGTTTTGATCCTTTGCCTCATCTCCCATTTGGCTTATTACATGGGCCTGATTGACTGGACGCCGGGTGATCAGGAGGGCTGTCCTGGAGCACAGCCCTGGTCAGCGCTGCAACCTCATCTCAGTTGTCTTACCATGACCTTCCTGACGACTCTTCAACTAAGTGGACCGTTTTATGTGACAGGGTATAATTTCCACTTGTGGACAATCTCATACGAGTACCAATGCTCACTGGCGGTTTATCTGGTCCTACTCGGCCTTGCATCCATCAGACCTATGGTACGGCTGGTGGCAATCACCTGCCTGAGTGCCGCGTTAATGTGGTTCGGCTCACCTATATTATCGGCCTTTCTTGCTGGTCTCATGTTTGCGGAACTCGATATACTGCGTGAAGCGTCCCGGGATTTATTGATGGCTGGGCAGAAGAGAAAACCGACCACCCTTGTCACAAACTGTGCACGTATTCTCACCGGCCTGCTCTTCGTGAGCGGGATTTACCTATTGTGCCTCCCACAAGACTCCACTTTTCCACCTGACTTCTCGTTTCAATCCTCCCTCAAGCTACCATTCTATGTAGATCCCGAAATCCGCATCCGGGGATGGCACGCTGTTGGGGCGATCCTTGTTGTTGGAACGCTCAGACATCTTCGATTTCTGCGAATTCCACTAGAGACTCGTCTAGCGCAATTTCTCGGGATAATTTCTTTCTCACTGTATCTGTTTCATCCTTTATTCATCATGGTCATGCGCAATCGCATCCTGCAGGCTGTGTGCCATTTTCTGTGGGGGACGGATTTCTGGCAGACACAGCAGGATGAGTCGGCCTGGCATGTAATAATCCTGGCGTGGACTGCAGCTGCGTCTGTTCTCTTTCCGCTGTTAATTCTGGCGTCTAAGTATATGTCCAGGATTGTAGACCGGAAGTCGGTTGCTTGGTCGTACCATGTGGAAAACCTAGTCAGCCGTGCTAGCAGGTGACCGCAGTGGGTCTTCAGATACACACTACAATTTGTTTTTGTTTTGCCGAGATTGAATCATTCAGGACAACTTCGAAGGCTATCAGCAGGAGGGTGGCTTTGAATTGGGATCAGAAGATCTTACGTGGGTTGGCGTTACTCGGCATTCTCCCGCAGCATGAAGATCATCACCTAATTTAGTAGATCTGCACTAGTTCATGCCAGCTTTTTCATGCATTAGCTGTTGACTGCGATCATGATTGGCCGGCCTTGTCAGCACAACTGGATTACCCTCTTGACTCAGCTTTCATCCTACCATTATACTCCCGGCCTGGTCGGCATGACTCTTAGAGTAGTTTCCGTCCCTGACCCTGCAGATTAATGCATAGTATCACCGATGTGATCAGCACAGGCTCGTAACCAACTCCGAGGTGCCGAATCCGTGTCCAAGCAGGAGCCGCACATCAGGCGTGCCAAACTGTAAGCTGACAGGAAAGGCTCGGCAGAGGATCGAGCACAGGGGCAGTGCGTGAGGAGAACTCAATAGTAAATGGAAGGTGAAGCGATCAATACGATAGCCTGGTCTTCAGTTAGATCTGCAGTGGCCAAGTACGGCTATGCGTCATCGCTGGGGCTCAGCATACAGAATTGGTCTACTAGGATAAACCGTTATGAACAGCAACAAGCTGGATATCCAGCAGCGGCTTACCGAACTCCACTGAATATACCTGGGAATCATTGAGGGTATACTGGATTCCCCAATAGCTGCTGCTACCACGATGCGGCGTATTCTATTGTCGCTTGTACTATCTCTTTCACTCCTCTTCATTTTCTACAAAACCAAGCACATCGGAGACTACACCGTTCGAGTTGCCACGCCTGGGTTGAACCCGGGGAAGCATATAACTGTATCGAGCTCTAAAAGCGACCGATTTCGTCCCCTCAGACTGACCGAATGCACCGACTCAACCCCCGGATACTACGCACCATGTGTGGCTCGGACACTATCCAATGTAGTATCCGCTGAGGAGCTGGTCTACCCTGCTTTTAGCATAAGCCCTCCAATATTCGCTGCGTCCCGTCCTCAAGATGCGGAACGGTGGTGGAACACAACGTGGATGATGTGGGAGCGAGCTTATGAGATGAAGGGTCGAGTGCGTTATCCTGAAAAGCACGGTCAGATATATGTGAGTGTACACATCCCTGCACAAGAGACAGATACTTATATTGCAGGTATTTGAAAATGTTACCTTGTCTCCGTCTACACCATTCGACCAGTGGATAATGCAAGCCTGCATGTCCGGCCTTGCTACAACCTCCCATGTTGTACCTAGCAGCGACGAGCCCACCCATGACAGCGTGCTGCTCGCAAACTTCCCAGACTCGTGGTCGATGCAGCACTTTCTCGACCGTGGCATGCGGGCAGTCGCTCAGTCGCGGGACCATCAGACGCAGTACGTAGCTACCGGGCGCAAGGGACACAAGTCCGTCGAGGAGTTTTGGTCATACCTCGGATATCCAGCAGACCAGGTGTTGCATAGCGATACGAGCTTTGTGGCATCGCAGCTTATATGGAGCTGTCGTGCACCGCTTATCCACCCGTGGCTGACAGAGAGGTCCCTTTCGCTCCTCAGTCCTGATAGTCTCCAGCCTGTGGAAAAGTCAAACCGGAGAATAATTTTATACATGACACGATCGAACGGGCTGATCCTCAATGCTGGCAGGGAAGTCCTCAACGAAGATATTCTCCTGGCAGGTATCCAATCACTTCTCGATAAGAGAGGGAAAAGGGAAGAACTGAAGATCTTTAATCACGAAGATTTTCCCAGCACTGACGCGCTGATGCGCTACGTTCATCAGAACGTGAAAGCCGTGATTGGTCCCCACGGAAGCGCTCTGCATAATCATTTTTGGGCTGCAGAAGATACACTGTTAATCGAATTCATGCCAATATCCAGGCCGGACTTTGCTTTCTATGAGGCCGCAAGCATGCGGGATCAACCATATGCGGTAATTATGATAGATCCCATCGATGATCAGCATAATATGGAGGTGGATGTGCCTGCTGTGCTGGAAACTTTGTCGGAGAGGTTGGACCAGCCACTGGAGATCGACGAGAGACTTAAGGTAGCTTATGATTGGGAGGCGGAAGAGCTGGGAGTTAATTAGCTTGTTCCTGCGTGTTATACCCGGATCACCCGAAAGTAAGTTCGGTTGTCATACAGTCTAGGCGTCTTTATGTTGTTTTGAGTTTACGTTTTCCTGTTGCTCTTTGACCTGACCCGTGGATACCGAGCCCTCTCTCACTGTCCTCCCATTTGCTCCATTGTGATCAATGCCAGAGTCCTTGTGTACAAAGCTTATGACACCCATATGGCTTACTACACGACATCAACTCGCAGCTGTAAAGCCTAAAAAGTCAGACAATCCATTCACTTCTTCAAGCACCTCCTCGCTAGCCTTATGGAGCCCCCCACTGCCATAGTAGTCGGTACGAAGTACAGTTACCTCCCTATTATCTTAATCAAATGCTGAACGAATAGGTGGTGGTGCCGGCGGCGTCGCTGTCGCAGCGCGCCTCGCCAAAAAGGGCTACAAAGTGACGGTGGTCGAGAAGAACGCAGACATCGGTGGACGCTGTTCTCTAATGCAAGAGAATGACTACGTGCGTCCCTCTCTATATCCCAAGATGATACTAACATCTGTAGCGCTTCGACCAAGGCCCTTCCCTCCTGCTCATGCCGTCCTTCTTCCACCAAATCTTCCACGACCTAGACAGCTCCATCTCCAATGAGGGCATCACACTACGCAAATGCGAGCCTAGCTACCGCATATGGTTCCCAAATCACGACCACATTGACTTGTCCACTGACATTCCATCGTTGAAAGAGCAGATAGAAGCCTGTGAAGGACCCCGCGGATTCGAAGGGTTCCTGCGCTTCTTGGTTGAATCCGGTCGACATTATACCTTGTCCTGTGAACATATCCTGCACCGTAACTTCGCGACCATCTGGAGTCTACTCCGATGGGACCTTCTCCTAGCTTTACCCAGACTCCACGTCTTCGAGAGCATCTATACTCGTGCGAGTCGGTACTTTCACTCCGACAAACTCCGCCAGGCGTTCACATTCGCCAGTATGTACCTGGGCATGAGCCCGTTTGATGCTCCAGCGACGTACTCTCTGCTTCAGTATACCGAGATGACAGATGGGATATGGTATCCTGTTGGAGGATTCAGAATTGTGCCCCCCCTCCCCCCCAACTTCTATATTAACTCCATTATACATGATCTTAGCTGAAATGTATATATAGATCCTCGACGCCCTAGTCAAAATCAGCATCCGCCACAACACGACATACATCCTCAACACGCCCGTAACCTCCATCGCCCTCAGCGACGACCACAAGCACATAACCGGGGTGCATCTCTCCAGCGGCAAATTCCTCCCAGCAGACATCGTAATCATTAACGCGGACCTAACCTACGCATACAACAACCTCCTCCCAAAGACCACCTACAGCGAATCCCTCCAAAACAAACCGACCTCATGCAGCAGCATCTCATTCTACTGGGGGTTGGACACCACCCTCCCGAACCTCCAATCCCACAATATATTCCTCCCTCCCTCATCAAAATACAAGTCCAGCTTTGATGCTATATTCAAAAACCACCAAATCCCCGAACATCCCTCATTCTACCTACACATCCCAAGTAAAATCGACCCCTCAGCTTCACCACCAAACACAGACGCTATCGTCGTCCTAGTCCCCGTCCCTCACCTTCTCTCACCAACATCATCCTCCTCCTCCTCATCACCAACATCCCCATTAAACCCCCACAACGCAACCGCCTACTGGCACACCACCACCCAAACCATCCGCGCCCTGATCCTCTCCACTATCCACGACCTCACAGGCAACGACATCGAACCACACATCGTATGCGAAAGGATCGAAACCCCACTGACCTGGAAAGACAAATACAATCTGGATCGCGGGGCGATACTCGGTCTTTCGCATTCGTTTCTTAATGTCTTGTGCTTTAGACCCAGGATTCAGCATGAGAGTATCCAGGGGTTGTTTTTTGTTGGGGCCAGTACGCATCCGGGGAGTGGGGTCCCGGTTGTGCTTGGGGGGAGTGGGGTTGTTGTTCGGGTTATTGAGGAGTGGGTTGGGAGGGTGAGGAGGGGGGGTGTTAAGGAATGGAGGAGGGGGGAAAGGGGTTGGGTGTGGGTTGGTGGTGGTGTTATTTTTTTGGTGGTGTTGGTGTTGGTGGTGATGCGTGTGGAGATGGGGATGGGGATGGGTGAATGGTTTTGTGGGCTTGAGGAAGCGTGGATGGAGAGCGGCGATGAGTCGACTTGGCGGATGTTGCTGTGTGCTATTCTGGGGATTGGGTTGGTGCGGAATTTATGTCTTGCTTGTACCGGTGTACCTGCTGAGTTGTAGACTCTTCTTGTCCTGGGTGGTGGGAATAGGCAGAGTGTGACTGTGTCTGTCTTAGGTATCACAGTGTAGTTTTGTGGATGAGTATAGCAGAATATATAATGTAGCTAGCCATGGTATAGCTGAATCAATCTGCAGTAGGACAATTATATGTTCAGTGCGAGTGTTATATGTACATCTACACTCAATATTATGATTAAATACACTATAGTCATACACCTTGCAATTATAAATCCGAAGAAATATATACCACATCAAGCATCTCGCGTGCCACGTTCACACTTGAAACCGTGTACCGCGCATCTAGAACAGACTCAGCGCAACCATTGCACCGACTGCCGCGAGGACCGATCCCTCCATCACGCGCTCACCATACCCAGACGCGGCACTCTTCTTTGCGCTGCTGTCTCCACTGCTACTGCCGCCGGTGCTACTGGCTCCGGAGCTAGATCCAGAGGCGGTAGCCGAATCCGACATCTTGGTGCCAGCAGTCATGTTCAGGCCAGTATCCTGCAGGTTGTAGAGCACGGTGCTGTTCCCCGAGAGCTCAATGGTGTCCGAAAGACCGCTGTCGCTGGTGTACACGTAGGAAGTGTCACCCTTGTCGATAGTTCCAGCCGGGGCAGGGTAGCACTCGATCGTGATGTCTTTGTACTGCGCGTAGAAGTAGCCATACTCCTTAATATCCGTGCTGTCCCAGTCGATCAGACCACCAGCCCATTCAATGGTACCCAGTCCCTCGGCTTCCGAACCACCAGGCCAGATTGACATCTCCAGCCGAGACGGCGTCTGGGGGTACTGGTAGATACCCGAGGTTGCGTTGTAGGTTGAGTTCTTAGTCAGGGTGCGCATCACGGTGCCATCGATGAGCCATTCCAACACGTCGGGCTTCCAGTCGATGGTGTAGGTGTGCCATTCGTCAAAGGTGTTGCCGGTAGACACGGCGGCATTGACCTCGTTGGTATCTAGATTGTCAGTTTAGAGAACGGGAAGGATAATCTGTGAACATACAGTTCTCTACACCCTGGAAGTAGAAGTTGGTCTGCGCGCTGGACAGATTGTATCCAACCCATTCAAGGTCGATCTCATCAAAATCATCCGACATCAGGATGAAACCCGTCACGACACCTTGCGTCCGGCTGCTCTTGATCTTGGCCGACACCTTGCCATACCAGATGTAATGGTTGAGGGAGTACAGACTGCCCGTCGTGCCGTTGGGCATCGTCAACCACAGACTATCATTCTTGATCTTGGGGTAGCCGCTGTACACCCAATCGTATTCGGACGCGTTACCAAGGTAGTGGTCGTACAGGACTGCATTGTCCATGCTTGTGAACGAGTAGGTCTGGTTCTTGCAGATGGGCTCGGGCGTGCAGCTGTCGAGCGAGTACGATTCAAGAGGGTTGCAACCTCCCAGGCAGTAGGTTCCTACACCACATTGTCCACCTTGAAGATAATATGTCAGGATATGCGTGAATTACGAGGCATGGTGTGCTCACTGTAGCAGCACGGGTACTCTTCCGGACACTTGCTGTCGGTGCTGCAAGTCGGGGCAGAGGCCGAGGCGGTGGCCGCAGCCAGACAGGCCACGAACCATGCAGGAATGTGGCGCATATTGGGTCCGAACAAGAATGCTATGCCGCAGTCAAGGGGTGTGGCAGAGGACTGCCAAAAAGGACTGCCGGGGAGAATACACTGGGTACAGTGAAAAGATGAAACAACAGCGTAGTTTCAGTAGCAAAGGAACGGCGGGTTCAGCATTATATTGAAGGAAAATCCCGCATGTCATGGATTCCCCGAACCGACCGGTCAAAAGGGGGAACGTGTGGGACAAGGCGACAGCCAAACGATAGCAGACCGAAAGCCCGCAGATATCGCTTAAGCATATTGAAATTGGATAATCGCATACAAATTTTAAGAGTAGGACGGACCAACTAACCCGAAAAGTATTGGTGAACAGTGGCAATGACGAGTGGTATCACTTTATGGGTACACTAAATGTCTTGGAGAGGCCCGCTGAAGATAACATGTTGATGGCGCTCGGCGATACCATGGTAGAGACGGGTCATATCTGGGTCAGGTCACCGGGGGGTCTCATCACAGTAAATCACAAAATCATAAGCGAGCTCGCAGCCCTCCATATCCGCTAAGCAGGGACATTTGCACTTCATTGTGGCCTTCGCCGGTGATCGTACGTCAGAGCAATTGGATCGAATCTGCACGAATGGCAGGTCTTCATGCCGGGGGAATTGTTTCAAGCCTGCCGAGGGCGACCAATCCGAGCTAGGCAGCAGGATTCTCCGGCGCCATTGTTGGGTCAAGCTTTGCTAGTGCCAGCGCTAGTACAGACTAACCAGCGCCATCCCAGGGGTATTGCGCGTCCCCGTCATTTGTTATCAGAAAGCGGTGATCAATATTTAATTCTAAACAGCGGCGTAGGAGATGGACTGATATGGCATGTAGCCCCTGCGCCATGTTATTTCGCAGAGTGTTCGTCTCGGTCCTGTAGATCAACGGGGCGCCGAAATTGAGTTGTCCGCTTCCTGGGGAAATATTTAATGCCGAAAACAGCCGCTATTCCGCACGGCTTGCATTTTTCCACGGTGGGTCTGGCCGTCGGACCTCATTGGCGATGATTCTTCAGTATTTATCCATGTCGCACCCGGGATCAGCTGGTCAGAAGATGTCCCTGATTCTCTGGTGTTCTAAGTCCCCGCCCGAATCCGGTCACACCGTTAGCGAGATGACCCTGGAAGAATATGCAGCCGGGGGATGTACTAAGTAATCATTCACCGTAGTGGGCCAAAGATCTCCTAACACCAATTGGGTGTAACTGAGTAAAGCCATGCCTGATTCATCCTCGTTCTTGACACCTCGTGCACCCCCTTGTCAGCTTTCCATGAATCATAATTCGGACCAGCTAGGGACTCCGGATGCGATGCCGAAAGCCGTCCCAAAGCTTGGCTAAAGCTTGTCTCAGCCATAAAATCAGTCAGTTCCTGATGTCTCACAAACATTCGTTAACCGTGGAACCCAAAATAACTAAGACATGTTCTACCCACGCTAGTTCGGCATGTCATAGGCAGTGCTGAAAGACAGAGTAGCATGTGTTTCGCTTCCTCCAATAGATCGTAAGATGCTGCTAGCTGTTAATGACGCTAAAACCCCCCTCGTCGTCCACTCAAGCTGTCCAGTTAAGGGGCAATATAGAAGATCAAATATAACTAGTTTTGAAAGAGACGTGCCACTAGTTGGAAACCAGTATCTTCCTCCGATGCACTCCGTAAGTTGCGGGGAACCAGAGGAACGCCTGCGCGTCTCCAATTAGCACAGCATCTGCTCAATTTTTAGGCTGCAACTATTTCTTCGAGACATGCCCCTGGTCAGCAATTATTTGGTTGCGTATCGGAAGACACGCCCCTATGTAATATGAACAGCTTCTTATTTGCAAACTCGTCCTTGAGAAGCGACTCTGGTGGAATGAAAGACAGCCCCTCGTGATAGCCCAAATATTTGAGCGATCGCAGTCCAAACATCGGACCCGGTAAACACCGGGCTTGGAGTGTATGTAGTAGGATAGCCAGGGGCATGTGTATCATTGAACGATGGAAAGCCAAAGATGAGGTAGACGGAGGTGGAGATGAAGTGAAGGGAGGACGGAATATATCAAAGCATCGTCGCCCTCGTGACTCGATCACCTGCCGATCAGGTGATTCCTCAAACAAATTCTACCAACATCAACTCATTGTTGCCAACAATCATGTCTAGCTATGGTACTTCTATCATTAAGATCCTTTGACCATGCATTCCACTATCATGTATGGGCTAAACCCTATAATCCCAGAGTTCAAAAGAGTACCACAAATTGCCAGCCTGACCAGGGATTCCTAACCAACGGTAAGCACCGTGCAATGGAGGTACTAGAGCTTGTTCAACGTGTGCCATGGCCAGCAAGTCCATCCCTATGATCTTCCCAGATGTGTACTGACACTTGGAAGATATTGTCAGAAACCTATAAGCTGAAACAACATTCTGGGAGTATATGCACGAGCTTCATCAAGAGATAGAGGCGCTGTTTGCTGATGAAGACAACGGGTGTGAGGAATAGCTATCGTCAGCATGCAGTTGATAAGCAACTTCATCTGACTCGATCGCTCACCCAATTGAGATGAGATATGTCAGATCGGCCACAGAGGAATCTTCTCAACGCTTTTGTTGGTACCAATTTCTGTTGGATCCACTTACCCTCCGCATGTCCCCGCAACCACTTAAGATCGGGCATGCGGCTGACGGCCCGGAATAAACTCTCAACGTTGAACGCCGTCGCTACAGGTTTATTGCTGGTTGCAAATGGTTGTCTATTCATCTTACACCTATAACGCTTCAATCTGCTGTTCTTATCCTTGGAAATAAATGTTGTCCTTAGCGCTTACGGCCCAACAATTCTAGTTGTCGGCATATCGGCATCCCGTTCTTTCCGACCGTCAGATTATATACCAGTGTCCCAAGACATTCATTTTGGAGCATTTCGACCACACCCGAGGGTATATTTGCAACAGAGTCGCGCAATCATGAATATACCTCTTACCACTCCCGAAGTACCGCCACAATTCCTCAAGTCGGCGTTTCTCGTCGGACACATTCCCCAGCGCACTGTGGCAGCTGAACCCCGCGTGTCCTACGCCCTGTACATCCCTCCCACACATTACAATCCAGACCCCAACCGCACCTCTCAAGAAAGCCCTTATGACAAATCCAAACTTCCCTTGCTGGTCAATATTCATGGTACCAGCCGCAATATCTCCATCCGACCAGAGCAGGCCTCCTTTGCGGAATCCACACCCTGTGCTATCCTTGCCCCGCTTTTCCCCGCGAATATCGATGGACCGAATGATCTGGACTCATACAAGGTGCTGTGTTCAGCGACACTGCGCTCCGATCTTGCGCTTCTGGCAATTCTAGATGAAGTGGCTACAGTATGGCCTGGAATTGACACAGAGAGGGTCTTCTTAGCGGGGTTTTCTGGTGGAGGGCAATTTGCGCATCGGTTTCTCTACGTGCACCCTGAGCGATTGGCGGCCGTGAGCGTCGGTGCCCCGGGCAAGGTGACAATGCTTGATGAGCAACTGGCATGGCCGAGTGGGATTGCTAATTTCCAGGAGGTGTTCGGTAAAAAGCTAGACAAGGATGTGATGAGAAACGTGCGGATTCAGCTAGTTATTGGAAGTGAAGACGTGAAGGTCCATGGGGGAAAGGAGTTCTGGGACTGGGCGAAGAAAGTGATGGCCCAACGAATGGCTGCGGAAAAGGCATCCGAGAAAAACAGTGGCAAAGAGAAGATGGGAAAGCGGGAGGTAGTGATGATGGACCAGGGACGATCGCAGTCGCTACAGCAGTTGCAGAGCAGCTGGCAGGCAGACGGTATTGAGGCTCAGCTGGACGTGGTGGATGGAGTGGCACATAGCTCGGTGGGAGTGCAGGAATGTGTATTGAGCTATCTGCAGCCACTGATGCGAAAGCGCGGCTGAGAATGCAAGACGAAATACGATAACCAATCTAAAAGGTGGGATATTACCGATATAAAAACTAAGCGAACACTCGGAAGTGTATCTCGGGAAATGGCCGGGGATCTCCTGACGCGGGGATTCCCGTTCCCCGCATGTTGCTTCGCTTTTAGCGCGCTTATCAATCACCTTGCCTGTTAGCCCATTCACCAAGTCTCTCGCGCTCCTATATAAATACCTCTAAATAGCTATTGTGCAAAAGTACACTTCAAGTACGACCTCGAGCTGACCTGGCAAGAACCTTCCACGCGGTCTGCACTCGAAATAGCACAGAATACCGACCAGCATCTCACCAGAATGGCCACCCCATCAAACACAGCGCTCGTTGTCCGCGTGACAGATGGCAAACCACCAAAGCTGTCCAAAGAAGAGATCCCCCTGCCATCTCCAGCCTCGAATCAAGTGCTAGTCAAGCTGTCGCATGCTGCACAAAACCCGACCGATGGTTGGTCCACCACCCAATCCCATCCTACCTGTCCTGCATTCAACCCCACTCACACACTATAGTGCAATCCTTCGATAGTAACGCGTTTGGCGATGGCGCAGTTCTTGGATGCGACTTTGTCGGCGAGGTTATTGAGATAGGCCGTGAGGTTACCCGACTCGCCAAAGGTGATATCATTGCTGCCTTAGTCTGGGGAGGTATTTAGTCACCGCATTCACTTCAGGAATTACTCTAACGCGTTCCTCGATACAGGTGAGATTAAAGGTCTAGGCGCATACAGCCAATACTGCCTAGCGGACGAGCGGATCTCATTCAAGCTACCTACCAGCAGCAACATCTCGCGCGCAGAAGCCAGCACTATTCCCCTTGCCGCAGCTACAGCATGGCTAGCTCTATTCTCCAAAAGCTGTCTTGCACTCAATCGTAAGTCAGCCAAGGGTACCCGGATTCTGGTATGGGGTGGTAGCTGTAAGTCTCCATGACACTGGACCAAGCACAATACTGACTCAGTTTAGCAAGCGTCGGCCTATACACCATCCAACTCGCCTCTCTCTGCGGCTTCGAAGTAGTGACAACATGCAGCCCCAAGCACTTCAACCTGGTCTGCGCATCTGGTGCCAAGTACGCCTTCGACTACAAAGACAAAGATGTTGCTGAGCAGATCCGGGGACTGGCGCCGGGTCTACGCCATGTCTTTGATACCATCGGCAACGCGACTTCCTCCGCTACAGCTTCACGCGCGCTTCATCCCGGGCTTGGCAATTTGTGTACCGTGCGCCCTGGAAAGGCTAATACGAAGAATGTTGTCCCAGGAACGCGCGTCACGGATGTGTTGGTTTGGACTGCTTTCCTCAAAGATCATAGCTACGGAGAGTTTAAGTGGCCCGTGCGTATCACCATCCCTCCTATCATATGATGTGCCCCGCATGATGAATTAGGCGTGGAACACAGCTGACTTAATCCTTTGTTAATGTCTAGGTGTCGAAAGATGACCACGAGCTTGCTAGCGAGTTGTTTGAGAAGTTGCCCGGCTGGTTGGAGAAAGGTACACTGAAGCCTAATACGCCGAAATTGCTCAAGGGATTGGACGCGGTGGCGGACGGATTCCAGGAGTACAGAGATGGGAAGATCTCGGCGTACAAGATAATTTATGAGATTTGAGTCTACTATGAGCTAGAATATTGATGATGGGATAATGATGGCTTTATTATGATAACATGATACACAGTGGTTAATATCAATCATCAAGACCATTATCCATTAATGCCAGTCCACGGTTTTATATCATTCCTCCCACCTCACGTAAGCATGTATCATGTATCAACATAACCTCGTTGTAATGGCTCAATTGTCATCCATGAGTCAATAATACGCCCGTAAAACTACCGGTATATGACACCCAGGGGCAAGACATGAATCCGTCTTCACCGGTTCGCTTTCTCTTTTCGAATCAGTTTCCCTTTTCCATGTTGATGTAAACATTTTCCAGCACTGAGTGCGTCGAAATGTGCGCCCTAGCCATAGGCAAAAGATTTATGGACACTGCTAGCTCGGGTCGTGTTGGTCAACATTTCCTGTCTCAAACACGTGGGCGTCCTCTAGCATCGTGTGCTATTCCAACTGAAGTCTTCTCAGCACATGGGCTATGTGTGAACCCATAAGTCTGTCTGATGACAATACGATATCGACATTTCACATCATGTCTCATCTTCCACATCAATAAATTCCATAGCGGGTAGCTTTATGGCCCATGACTCTCTTATTGCATCTCATGCTTTGCCATAAAGAGCGCATTGGGGTTCGAAGAGTTGGATATCAGTCTGCATAATATGGCCTGCATTGAAGTAATGCGAGTTATCCATTACGCCTTGTCGGTATGTACCAAGTATCTCAAATGCGATACCCGTGCAACATCCTGGCTCATCGGACAATCTTTTGACAGATTTTCAATGTCCCTTTTGCTGCATTTTTGAGAAACGAAATACTGCAGATAGCGCTTCACTAGTGTGTGTAGACAGTACCTCTCCTTCGCCCGGAAAGTACCTGCCCATACGAAGATCTTCTCGTAGAGGAAAGCAGTAAAGAAGGAGAAACAGGAATCACGGGCGCTACTTTCTTGCATTCAAACATTGTTCGTATGCCCAGTTATACGCAATTTCTGGAATGTAGATTTTAAAAGGCGACTCATGGTTATTCGCCGCCATAAATATGCGGCATGATCTGTTGGCGTTGTGGTAATGGAATAGGTAAAGAGCTATCGTAAACGCAGTCGGTTAAAGAATCCGTAATGATTATTATTTGGTCGAAACATGCCCCACAGAGGTCATGCTTCTTTGGCAGCATCATGGCAGCACCATATGCGATATCGAGGAAGAGGTTGCGCAAGTTCATTCTCTGCTCAATTCGCACACTTCGGATCCTCAGTATTCCCTGACTCTCTCTTTTAAACTTCATATGGCCGAATGATAATCTGTAATGGCTGAGGCCGGGCACATTCGAGTTTACCAGTCCAATGCGTTATTGACAGCTTGTTTTCATCTGTGCGCTCCTTCATAACGTTGCTTCCTTTCCAATAACAATCCTGTATCTCTGACAGCCTTTTCAGCGTTGCTTTGTACTCTTCTTCCCTACTCGAGCTGTTCACCTTTGGCAATATGTCATGCTCGTGGGGATTCTTTCGTCCCTGTACGTCTTCTCAACGGATCTGGCTATTTCGACGAGGTTCTTGGTATTGTGCTGAACTAAATTGAACCTTCATAGTCTCGAAACCATTCATTTGGAATGGTTCTTGTTGCACTTCGACATAAATAAATTCACGACAACCCTCAGGATAACCTCCCGGTTATCCGGGTGGCCTGGACAGCACATAGAACAAAACGTGTAGCAAACCAGAAAACCAGCACTGGCCAGTGTCGACAGAGAGGAACCGCAACTTCCTCCGGAATAGGCACCATGAGTATCAGTCGAAAGTGATCTGAGTAATGTTTTCTTTGCAGAGTTCTTTTTTGATTCTGACCAGTTCATAACGACAATTAAGCACCTTTCTTAAAAAACTGTCATTGGGGAAGGTATCCGTACTGCAGGGAAGGATAAGTGCTTGCTCGCACTTTTCTGCGAACATCTGCCCCATGTAATAAGAATCGAAGCCAATCCTATATGATCGCCCATTGGACACAGTGGTAGAGTGGACCCAGGAGTTGATTCTTCCTTGAGATCTTCGTAGTGGGCGGTTCGCACAACATGTCCCTGCCAATCACTCAGCCTTAGAACAATTTGCCGACGAGTATGAATTGTCGAGGCACCATTTGTACCCTTCATTGTTACTGAAGGGCAATCATCGCTCGTCTGGCTTACAGAAGAGATCGTCGTAGATATCAATATCCCTGTCAGCCATATTTGTATCATGCTTGTCTTCATTATGATAGCACGTTCGATCCAAACATGATGTGAGTAGATCTTCTGCAATCACATACTAGATGGGGCGATTTTCCAAATTTGGAAGAAACGCAGAGTCCGTCCCAGTCAATAGCTTGTCCTGATGGTTTAGAATTGCTCCCTAAATCATGTGATGCTTCAAAAGAGCTCGGATATCGGGAACTGATGCCAGTGATGACGACATGTCCTCAGAATATAGACAGGGCCTCTTGACTCGCTCATTTATCTTCAGTGCAATCTGGAAAATCTCGAGGACGTGATAGTCACGGCTTGCACTATCCCACTCTGTCTGCTCCATTTGCCCTGCTGATGGCCTGTTTTCTGGGGGCTAAGCCAGAACTTGGCATAAGCCGCGATGCTTTTAGATCCATTGCTGATGTTTTAGATATGAGGTTTGCAGCCGCAGTGAGCTGTCGGTTTCTGGTCGCCACTCCGTTGAGCTGTTCATCAGAGGACTGTAGGTTCCTGAATCGTAGGATGGATCGCTTAAATCGATATCTGTAGGAAGGTAGTGAGGCATCTGGCGTTCTCATGTCTCAAAAGAATGGCTATCGCAAATTGCCAGAACATGTTGTCTGAACCCCGGATTCCCTCTCCGTGTTAGGTTCACTTCTGGGTACCTGAAAGTAGAAGATAAAGATAGAGCAAGCCGAGACAGACTCGAGGAAATCGTTCGCAATACCCAGTGATGGATATTGCAGCAATTGCAAGGCAATGCACAAAGATGATATACCAAAGTCTCAAGACACCAGTCTAGTTCATTCCTCGGTACCGCATGGCCACGATATTGCGTTTGATGCCTCGGTGAGTTATAAGCCGCGCTAGTGATATAGTTCCCCGGCGATGCTGTGGACAAATAGATAACGATGGTGTCTTCTTATTAGAGTGATCAAGTAACTGTTTATCCAATGGTGGATACAATGAAGCTTCGGCGGCAGCATCTCTGGGCCAGACATGTTCTTGATAAGACGTTGTGTATCGTCACTCCCGGGATTTGAGATAGGAAGTATTCAGATAAATGACCACGTGCAGGAGAGAAGGTATTTTCATCATTTTTAGTTTTCTTGTAAGCTCATTTGAACCTTGAATAACCTGTTAGAGCGGTCTGGCATTCTCTCGCAGTGCGGGATTGTTGTTGCTGGGATCCCGGTAAAGGGTTTCAAAGACTGGGCTCGAAGAAGACAACACCAACCCTGGTCTTGTCCATCATTATGGTACCCATATAGTTGAGAACTCTGGGTGTAATAGTCGTTGAAAACCACACAATCTTCTTATATCGTTTGCCAATGATAAAGTCCTTCAGAAAGCGCAGAAATGGCTGGTTGGCCATCCGTTCTTCGAGATATATTCTTCAATAATTGACTTTTTAAAGCATCTGAGGGGGCTATTCCATCGTGATATGCCGACTTGGATCCTCTTTGGCTTCCTCTTAGGTGATAGATCCCCCGCAGCGGGTAAAAGAGTGCCTGTCGATATTGGAAGGCTCAAAGATTAGCAGTCAATCCAAAGCTTCCTAGGTTTTCCATGTAAATAAACTTACTCTATAATTCGCAGAACTAGTCCATTCTCTTCATTAGAAAAGCCGCGTAAGAAAGCGAAGCACCAACAACCAAGCTGGAAGCAGCCAAAATACGGCCCCTTTCCTGATCAAAATTAACCATCCTCTTGACCCGAGTCGTGTGCCTCATCCATTATCTGACACTTGGAACGGGACAGAGGCTCTCGCTTTTTCTGTCATCTCAAGCGCTGACGTATCGACCTTCTGATATACAGAGTGTATACCAGAATCAGGATATGGCTTGTCACCAGCCTCCTCTGGTTAATACAAGAAGCAGGACCACTGCAGTATATGTTTCCAAATTGTGGCATTAGCAATGCAGCCGATGAGTAACACGATTGTGAGTTTGTAAAGAACCTCATCTTCATGGAGGTAGACATGCAGCGATTAGTCTTTGACTGTGTGTTTATTCTCTCTTATCTGAGTGTCAGGTTGACGCGCAGGTTTTGATGTTGCGATCAATGATATGATGGCTAGTATTCTTCTTTTGGATGAGGATATTATCAACTTAGTTTAGAGTTATGTAAAGGCAATTGAAAGATTTATAGGTGAGGGTTGAATTTAATCTCTGGATAGAAAAGAAGAGGGAAGAAGAGGTAGAAGAGAAGCCAGAGTCTTTTTATATCGAGATACTGAGAAGGCAAGGTGAATCATTTTACGGTGACTTTGCCAGCTACATTACCTCTAGGCAACGACGTGCACTGCAATTACTAAATACACCTTGATCAGATTGAAGATCGTGTTACTTGTGAGTCACAATCGCATCGTTCTGTTCGTAGGATTCACATCGCCACGGCGATGAGAGCTTCAAGTAGAGGAGAATATAGGGCACGGCGGGGTGGTAGACCTCTGCTGAATTCACATGCAGTATGGCAGTTATGCACTTCACATTACTGCTATTAACTATTATCTAGTGATAACTGTTCACTACAAGCACTCAAGGGCATCAAAATGCTGGTTGTATGAATAACCAATGCTATGCAAGTCTAGTCTATCTAATCCATCTATATGCTATACGAAACATCACACAAAATGCCCACCCCAACACCTCACGCTCTCTTAGCCTTCGTCTTCTTGTTATATGGCCTGACACGGAAGACATAATAGAACACAATAGCCGCACAAATGTTAAACACAAAGTAAGCCCAGAAGATACCATAATCTCTCCAGCGATCATCCCAGCTAATCTCCCGACCGGCCAGATACTGATCAGCCGAACGAAGCGAGCAATACTCGCAGCTCTCAGTCGCGTTCTCATTATACAATCTGCCCGAGGCATTAGTCAGATAATCAGCGAGATATTCACCGCAGGTCTGACCAGACGGGGGATTGAATACGCTGAGCTCACTATCCGAGCAGACGATCGGACGGCCGTGCAGGGCGGTACCGGCGATACCGCCGATGTAGTACGACAGGGGAGAGACGCGCCACATGAAGATCCAGAAACCGGGCAAAGCAGACGGGGGCTGCATGACACCGTTGAAGATCAGGGAGAGACCGAACATGAAGACGGCGAGCATACCACCCAGTGCGGGGTCGGGGAGGGCGCTGATAATGAACTGGGCGAAACTGGAGGCGAAGATGTAGAATTGGATGACGAAGAGCAGGATCAGACCCATGCGGTCGGAGGACTGGTCGGCGCCGAAGACCGCAAAGTAGAAGGATGCCCAGGCGCAGACGGCGAGAACGATGTGCCACGGGATTTCGGCAAGGAATTGAGCGATGATGAAGATCTTCCAGGAGTAGACCTTTGATGGTCTTTCGCGGACTTCGTAGAGGGCGCGGTTGGCGACGAAGTGGGGCATGATTCTGATGGAGTTAGTGTAAAGTCCGTCGTAGGGATGGTGGTAGCACTCACTGGTTAACCAAGGTGGTAAAGATGGTACACAGCAGGAACAAACTGAAAAGAACATTCTGGAACCCTTGCTGGGAGTTGTCGGACTGCCAGAAGGAAAATCCGATGAAGAGACCGGACACAATTCCGAGAACAAATTTGGCCAGGACGTATTCGGGTTGCCGGTAGTACTGTTGGAACACACGTTGTGTCACGTAGTAGAACTGACTAGACAGAGGCATGGCAAACTCGGCGATGGTTTCGTCGCGAGGCGGCAAAGATGCGCCCTTTTGGCAGATGCGGTCCAGTTCAGCGTGGAGTTCCTTGCGCTCGGGACTGTTATTCCAGGTCTGGACCCAGTCGATGGTTGACTTTCCAGACGCACCCGCGCCGATGATGTCCAGCATGTATTCAGCGGGCTAATAAGGTCAGTTTGCATGAATGAAATGGCAGGTGGATGGTATAACTCACGTTTTCAGTGACTTCGCAGCGACGGGCGCCGTTGCTTTGGAAATAATTCAACAATGTCTGAGATTGCTGACCAATGTCGCCAAAGTACACTGTCTTTCCACCCTTGGCAAGGAACAGCAGTCGGTCAAAGTGCTCAAAGAGCAGAGCACTAGGCTGATGGATCGTAGCCAACACAGCCTGTCCGTGGTGCGCAAGCTTCCTCATGAAGGTACAAATAGCCCAGGCACTCTGGGAATCCAGACCAGAAGTAGGCTCATCCAAGAAGATCAACAACTCCGGCTTTGCTGCCAACTCGACACCAATACTGAGAAGCTTTCTCTGGCACACGTTGAGGCCATTACCGGGGTTTCCGACCACAGCTTCGGCAAAGTCTTCCATATCCAACATCTTGATCACTTCTTCCACGTAGGCGTATTTCTCCTGGAGGGAAACGGTCTTGGGCTGTCGCAGAACCGCACTGAAGCGAAGTGCTTCACGAACTGTCGATTGGGCTAAATGCAAATCCTGTTGCTGTACATAGCCAACTTTGCGAGGGAAACTTGCGTTCAAGTCTTTGCCGTTGACGAATAGCTCGCCGGTAATGACTCCAAGGGAGGCCCTCTGCGCCAAGACGTCCAGTAAAGTGGTTTTACCTAATATTAATTAGTATCAGTCATGAAAAGAGGCTATAAGTCAGTCAAACATACCAGCTCCACTGACTCCCTGTGATACAATTAGCAAGAATCTTCATACATAGGGAGAGCAAGACTTACCATAAGAGCCGTCAACGTTCCTGGCTTGACAAATCCACTAACTTCATCGAGAAGCCTCCGTGTTCCCTCCTTCACCGGGATATCGTATGACAGGTTTTTCCAGGTGAAGATTTCCTTTTGTTCCGGAATTTCAGCAGCTCCGAGATCAGACTCTCCTGCACCTTCGGTAACGGCTTGCACAGATTCCACTCCAGTTTCTTCATCATTCTGAAGATTGGCGGGCACATGTCCAGGATGGAAGACCAATGCCTCAGCAGTGGGCTTCGCACCGGGAGAGAGCTCGGTAATGGTGAGGTAAAGTGCATTGAAGAATACCAAGAACGCAATCAAAATTCCGTAATTCCGCCAGATGTGTGAATAAGAGTATTCATAGTTCAAGGAAATGAACTGGTCTCCCGAGACGGTTCGTGCTCCGGCGACAGCACCAACAGCAGAGCAGATGAAGGAGTCTCCACTAAGACTGGGATAGCTAGGGATGAACTCTGAGCACTCGAAATTCCGTCCATGGAATTCGTTTGCAACCAAACCTTCGAACGAGTAAAAGATAGGGTTGATCCATCTGATCCAGCTAAACCATGGATGCATGTACGGCTGAGGCAGGGTAAAGCCCGTGTACACAACCATGCAGATGACGCAGATACCTGCCAGCGCCATAGCTTGTCCAATACTCTTGGTAGCGGAACCCAAGCTTCGGAAGACACCGGACATCGTGACAATCGTAGTGATCAGGAATAAGATGTAAATGAAGAATTGAGAAGGTTCACGACGTAGGTTCGCCATAAAGTAGAGAATGATACTGAAGCAGATACACCTGAAGAGCTTAATGGGAAAATCGAGGATGATTGACGCGAGAGCTTCAGCAAACGGATGCACGAATGCATACCCGGCCTGCTTTTCGACGACAGGACGTTGGGCGTAAAGGGACATGATCTCGTTAATAGTAATCAAAGCGTTCATCAAAACCGAAAAGTAGAGGGTAGCACCCCTTTGGAAGAAGCCAGCCGTTGCGGCGGGTGTGTTGTAGAAAATCGAACCGATAATCAACGAGAGTGCGATTTGAACGAAAACGGTAATTAAGGTAGTGGGAAGGTCATTTCGTGTTCTTTGATATGCTCGTCGGAGGCAGATCCGGATCTGCATGGGAATCGAGAGGAGATAAGGACTCTTCGGACGAACGTGTTTCGCTTGCTGCGCCTGCTTGCTTTCGCCAAATCGCTTCTCGAGCTCGAGTCCGGGCGCATATCTCGCCTTATAGCTGTGCATCTTGGCTTTGAGAGCTTGGTATTGTGGGCTCTTCTTCCAGTAAGCTTCAAATTCAGCTGGTGTCCGGGGAACTCTGTCTGCCATGTCTTTTCTAGCGATTCTCTCGCGAGGATTGGTGATGGACGTCAAGAAGTCAGGGGTGATCTGTTTCAGTGGTCGCTCCCAGCCCATTTCCTCGAAGTATTGGGCTGCCTCCTGCTGCGGACCATAGTAGATCTGTCTACCTTCATACAGTACCACAACCTGGTCGAACAGCTGGTACATAGACTCGGATGTCTGGTACGCGGCAACAGCATGGCAGGAGCCGACGAGATCAGAGGAAAGACGAAGAGCTTGAACGAATTCGAGGGCCATGGCAGCGTCGAGGCCGCGTGTGCTGTTATCCCAGGCACCAATAGGAGCACGCGATAGAGCCATCTCGGCAATACTAAATGGTTCAGTAAGCTATACCATCGTGGGACCTTTGGACCGACTTACCTCACGCGCTTCTGTTCACCACCACTAACACCACGGATGAAATCGTTGCCCACTTTTGTGTTGTACGTATGCGAGAGACCGAAGAATGCCATGATTACCTGGACCCTCGTCTTGACGTACTCTGCCCGACTCATACCACCGATCCGGTTGTGTGGTGCTCGTGCGTGAGCAGCGAACTCGAGGGTCTCGCCAACGGTCAGATGAGGGAAGTGCTTGTCGACTTCTTGGTTGTACAGGACTTCACCGCGGTATTCTTTGATCATCTGGTTGAAAGCGATACCTTTGTACTGCACATTGCTTTGAGGGTCCAAATCCAGTCCGTGAAGGTGTCCACTGATAGTTTTGAGGAAGGTAGAGCAACCGCTACCAGGTCTACCCAGGACAAGCAACAGTTCTCCACTCTCCAAAAGACCATCATGACTGTGTAGAATCGTGCGACGTGTGCTTTTCTTGCTGCGGAATGCCGAAGTAGCCAGTTTGAAGGGACTCATGAGGGTGGACAGCACCGTCTGCTGCAGATGAAGCGAGGATCCAGATCCATGGACCGAGAGATCCTCGAACAGGATACCTTGCTGACGGGCATCGATATCCTCGGCGTCCAAGGCCCGGATAGTGACCTTGGCCCATTGATACGGGTCGAACTGGGGGTGGCTTGGATCTAGAGCCTTCTCCTTGGTGATGACAGCGGCCAGCGACTCGGTGTGTAACTCGGAAGCGATGTTGGTGAGAGCACGACGTTGCTCGTTGGTGACCACACTGGAAGCAGTCTGGGTCTTGGTTAGTTGCAGACTGAGATCATTCTCATCTGCATCATCCCGGTGGGATGGATCCATGATTAAAAGATTACACGCCTTTCAGCGAAAAAGAATAACTATAGCAGTATAAAGAAGATGTAAAAAGGTAATTATAAGCCACAACAACGGGCATATATAGTTGTAGTTGAGATTAATAGTACATGCTTCCTAAAACCTTTCAACTACGCACAGCAGCGACCACGCCCCTTGATATCTTGTTCTCCAACGTGGTGAGTGGAGCCTGTCGAATCCCTACGAGGTCCACCTGCACGGCGAAATCGGTGACAGATTTTGATACAACCGGAAGTGGTCGCCTCCGAGACGAGAAGCAACAGGCAGTGATACCAGGTTATTGGCTCCCGCAGTGGAAGATGGAGCATAAGAAAATTTATGTTTGAATTGCGGGCGGAAGCTTAGCCGCCGGGGACCCCATCGGCATTCGGCTTTGGGCAAACCGACAACGGATCCAGCAAATGCCATGGTCAGGCACATCTCAAAGTGCCTTCCTACTGGCTGGTTTCTTTTGGTTGCCCCGAGGGGCTCAAAGTCTGAAAGGCTTATGAGTCCTAGTTATCATCTATTTCCAGCAGTCGGCGTTGGAAATCCCGTTTCGCCGACTGTGAGTCTAACCATCGTTCACCAAACAAAACGCTGACAACCAATCCGGTGGATCTGGTTTTACCCTGAATTAGCAATCAATCAAGTTATGGGGCCTGTATTTCGGATTTTAAGTCACGGAGTTAACAGGACATTACACAGGACGGAGTATACATCTGCATAATGACGCTGCATCTGGGTAATCCGTTTCCTCTGCTCCCGGCTGATAAGCAGACAAAATGCACAACCCTCCATAACAGTCAACAGATGCCCAAACCAACATGGTGACTCAGAGACATTGTTCCACCTGCTAGCGATTCTCCGAGTTGGAGCTGACGTACTCCACGTGGTGTTGTGTTTCCTTCTGCGAAGGTTCTAGCCCCTGGATGACTCCTCCCAGCGGGTTGGCTTCAAACCGGCCTTTGTCGGCCCACTCCGTTCGGGCCACCAAGACCGAAGTCCCGTAGAATATCGCGTCGATCTCCTCGAGCCGTCGGCCGGTAGTCTCCGGATATAGCAGGTAAATCACCGGCACAAAGCAGAAATTGAACACCGTAAATACCAGGTACCCCTTCCATCCCTGCTGGCTCATCAGTGAGGGAGTCATCATGACGGTGGCAAAGTTCCAAATCCAATTCGAGGAGGTCGTCAGAGCTGTCCCCTGGGATCGCAGATGAAGAGGCATGATCTCAGCGTTGTACAACCAGGGTATCGCCAGGTATCCCAGTGCGAAGAAGGTGTAGTACAGGAAGAAGGCAACAATGCAGACAATCGAGGCTGCAAACGTGCCCGACCGGATCGTTAGTGACATTGTCAGGAAACAGCAGCCCATGCCAGCAGCGCTAATCATCATACACCGCCGCTTGCCGAGATGATTGATCACAAAAAATGGGATGAATGCTGATAGCAGATACCAAAGACCGTTGAACCCGGAAAGGAGCAGAGACAAGTTGTGACTGAGACCGACGGAGACTTCGAAGAGGTATGAAATGTAATAGCCGATACTGCAGACGCCGGACCACATCACCATGAACATCAACCTGCATATGATGCATCTAATCAGCCGAAACATCCCGCGGTGACTGATAAGCGAGACTTACCACCACCCTAGCATGAGACGTCGGAAATTTTGTGTGCGTGGCTCATTCTTAAATAAATCAACCCATTTAGTCGCTCCATGTCTGGCTTCAAGCTCCACAGCTTGCTGGATTAACTGGACTTCTGCCTGGACTTCGCTTTGCTGTTCATCCGATGTTCCATGCATTCTCATCAGGGTACACAAGGCTTTGTCTCGGTAGCCGTGGACGAAGTGCCATCTGGGGGACTCCGGCATCAATGGAACTACACACTATAAGCTGTGTACCAAGCATTATCAGTGAAAAATACATGAGAGACTTACCAAGGCACATTATCAGCACAGCAAATACAAGCTGCGCCGCGACCAGGAAGCGCCATTGGAAAACACTATTTGCAGAATAGGACAGAGCATACGCCATCCAGTAGCTGATGGTGGTGCCTGTGCAGACCAACACATATTGGATGGCTCCGAATCGTTCTCGCTTTTTAGCTGGAAGGGTCTCGGCCTGCCACACTGGGATCACAGACGTGTTCAGTCCGGTTCCCATCCCAGACACGATTCTTCCGACGATAAATTGAGCTGGCGAGTATGCGGCTGTTTGAATGACTGCGCCGATCGAGATCAGGACTGTGCCGATTAATATAGGCTTCTTACGACCAATCTTCTCGCTGAATGATATACTGCCGACGCAACCGAAAAAGCACCCCAGCGTGTAAAGACTAGACAGTAGTCCTTGCATAAAGGTTGATGGCTGGTCCATTGTCTGAAGGTAATCCTCGGCGAGTCTGCACGCCAGTCAGAACCATAATTCGAGCTAGGTGATGACAGCATACAGCACGCCTGACATGAACCCCTGGTCATAGCCATAGAGTAAGTACGAGATGCCGCATGTTATGGTCATCAATATACAGAGCACTTGGCCCTGATGTTTGTTCATGGTCTCCAACAGGTTGTAAACCGCGCACTTGGAAATTAAACTGCGTCAAGAGTAGAGGCTTCTCCAGCTCTCCAGGAAGGTGAAAGGTTCTCGCAGCTCAACATATGCAATGATAAACCTGCACCCCGCATTTTCCCGTTTCCCCAGATCATCATATTTACCCCAGACCCCGGATATCGAACCTCATCGCAATAACCAGGATATTTCTCCGACGCCTCGGACGATCGGCACAGTTCCGCTGAGATACGCGCGGCAGCATGACTTGCTCTTCCTTGATTGACCCCTGTGAATTGAACAAAGTGCGGGGTTGATCAACCTGAAGAACAAGTGACGAGACCCAATGATAGAAACAGGCCAATATACTTAACTTCCACGGTCGGGTGTACTCCGGGTGTGGTACTGTACAAGTTCCTACTAGAAATGTTATGCTGCGACTAATAATCAGTAGGTCGAAAAATATATTCGGCGGGCTAGCCACGCCTTTGTCTCCCACTTAGGGCCCTAAACTCTCAGGCCGCACTCCATACGTTTATCCATCAATTCATTTGTTTACAATTCATCTTGGAGGACGAAAGACAAAGCGAGGGACAAATAGACAATAACTAAATAAATGAATGAAATAAATCCATATGACAATCATAATTCGTTACAGTCAGGCACTATGTCTCTCCGCTCGGGGCATTAGATAGCTGGCATTCTTTCAGATGGCTTTCACGACTCATTGACACCATCTGTCTACCGTCAATAAATAGATGTAAATTAAGCGATAATCTTTGTTATTTGATTACGGAAATACTGAAAATCACTACTTTCGTCTAGATACTGCGAGTAGTACCGGATTCATCAGTTCCTCCAATTTTGTCTTCAACAATTGAAGTACGGCCAATCCATTTGCTCCATCCTGACCAGATTATTCCAGCGATGCTCTTTCAAAAAGGCGTGGCGGTGCCGCCGAGCCTCCGGTAACCCTATAGGCCAGCTGCCCGTCTCGTGCATGATCTGATCGATTATCTCTTGAGGCAGTCCCGCAGCGCTCAGATCCGCACCTACCGCTTCTGCCCACCAGTGATGCTGTTGGGGCGGCACATTTCGGGTGGAGCAGACGCGATAGTGAGGGTCGACCAGATACAGCTTGATGTATCTAAAATGCCCCGGACGAGTCCGATCAGCTAGGGAGAAGGGCTCGACACGGTGCTCTAGAAGGTTGGGAAATGCGATCAAACGCCCTTGCGAGACCGAGACTACACCTTTATCCTGCCATGTTCTCGTTGCGTGGTTATCAGTATCGAGGTCAATATCCGAATAGCCCAGGATTTGCGCCAGTTCATATAAATCGGAGCGGCTAATCTTTCCCCATCTGTGCATCGGCCATTCGAAATCCCACCATTTCGTTTTCTCTTTATGCCTATATTGGTAGAAGCATTGATGCATTTTAGTGTTCTGACGAAAGGCGATCTGGGGTTCGGTAACATTCTCGTTATCGTATGCAAAGATGGCGACAGCTACGAGGTGCTCGTTAAGCTGGCCTTCCATATGCCAGTCTGTTCCTTTGTAGTCCGAGTTGTCAGGGGTAAGCTCAATGTTTTCCATGTTCACAATTACTTGAAGTCCTTGCGAACGGAAGGTCTCCTGGAGCCGAATAGTATATGGTTTGTGGGAAGGCGTGACAGGTTTGTAGGGCATATCATGCCAGTCGTCCCGCTTACTGACCATGTTAACCACAGCTCTTTCGTTGTGACGTCCTGTTTTCCACTCTTGGCAAGAAAATGCTATGCCTGGCTCCGGGTGGCGGAAGCGTTGTATTTGCCAGGCCTTTCTTATGATATACCTCCAGGTGTACTGCTGCCAGTCATCCGGGACAGGAACAGGTGTGGTTGATCCATCCTCGGGGATTTCAAGATACTCCTTTGCGCGTTGCCAAAGGTTGGACCCTTCGGCTGGCAACTCCTTGTCCCCGTTACCTAGCATGTCTGAATAATATTCCAACCATTTTCGTTCGTATTCAGACCTTTCACGGCGATTGTCTGTGTTGTACCCCGTCCTATTCAAGATCATTTCTCGAGCTTCACGCCTCTCCTGCCTCCTCATAAATTTTGGGACTCGGAAGGCAAGGAGGCATTCAGGAATCACATTCTCCCATTCTATTCCATAGGTGATAATCCGTAGTGGCACCGGCCCCAGCTGGCCTTGATTCAGGATATCTCTCCAGCCGCGCTGTCCCTGCACCAGACAGTCGTTCCACAACGGAATCGCCCGGCCTACCAGCATTTCGATTGCACGGTACAGGCCCTGGTGCACAGGGTGCAGATTATTGACATATGAGGTGAGGCGAACCTGCGTCGATCCTCCATCCCCTACAAACTTCACTTCAGATGGCAGAGCCTGATAATTCGCGCTCCATTGGTAATGAGGTGCTGTTTCACGGTCGACAATCATTGACCAAGACAGCTTTCGCCTCTCATCAATTTGCCTCTGAAGGTCCGCCGAGTCCGTCCTCTTGTCGACATGAGTAGGCGCAGGGGATGTCGCCCCCTGATACGCGCCAAGCACATTCGCTACTTCCACCCGACCACCATCAGTCAAGACCAAGCTATGCCCATAAACCAGCGGAAACAAGGTCGGGTCGACGATACTTAATCTATCCCTTGACCGCCAATCCAACAGCCCGGATTCCATGAGGGATCGAAGCACCGGTTTCACCGCGCGTCGGAACTCGCCGGCTAGCTCCCCCGTTTGAAGCGCGGGAACATGATCAGACTTGCAGACACAGGATCCAGTGTCCAACACCCGGATATGCCCCTTTTGCTGAAACTCGGTGGCTTTGTCGCGTAGTTCCTGCACGCACAACTCCCAGGCCCGGTCACTCAAGAGGGGATTCATAGCGATGGAGGCAGTGCTGTCTTGCCGCCAGCGCGCCACGGACACATCATCGAAGACATCGACATGCCAGTTTGGACGGTCGGTCATACGATTCATTACTGCAGTCATGGCCAGCTCACATGCCGTGACGGCTGGCGCCTGGCGCCACTCTTTGATTCCATGAGCAAAGCGCGCGCCGGATGGAAGCTCGTAGTCCAGAGGGATGGCACCAAATCCGGGTACCCGAAGCGGGCCGTCACCGCTGTTATCAAAAGAAACGATTGGGGGCTCGTGGGTGGACTTCTCACCCGTGGCAGTCGAGGAAGGAGATTCATCGTCCATGATGTGCAGAGAGACAAAGCTGAGTTGACTAGAATGGAATCGGGACGGTGGGACGATGGTGTGAGATAAGAGGTTTTAATAGTAAGTAGCACTTAGCAGTACTAGTTCAAAGATGGCAAGCCTGACTCAGAGAGTCAGCTGGTTACAGGGATCAGGAACGGCTAAGCTCTTTTTGTATACATACTAGTAGTACTGTAGCTTGCCATGATGGTTGAATTAGTAGCCTATGAAGTAGTACTAATTGGTTAGTAGTACGGCTTGCCTCGGTAACTGGATGAGGGCTGATAGCGTAGCAGTAAATATATATACAGTACCATAAGCGATGAATAAGTTTATCCCCGTTGTCAACACTGACACTTTGATTACCGTCGCGTCGAATCCAAACCGTCTAGAGCAGAGACATGTTCTTCTCATTAGATATCAGGTATGTGGTAAACAGAACTGCTCGAAGATAAGTAGGTTTGGGGGCATCTCGGATCAACTCACTATCCGAACCCATAAACTCTAGTGGCCCATAGAGGTTAATGCGGAGAAACACCCGTCCAATTCTCGCGGGATTGTGTACTTCCTCCACATTTCTCCCAGTCCCGTTGAACGGCTGATCTTTCCAGGTTCAAACTCCGACCATGTCCAATCGACAACGGGAACATCTCCAACTCTCGAATGAGTCCAATTTGTCAAGCAACACAAGCCATGTCCGCTCCCCTTTGCCGACCCGAGTCAGTAATGCGTGTGAAAGATGCCGGCGCCATAAAACTCGGGTAAGCGTGATACTTTCCCTTTAATAATTCTTTGCCAACGGGTACAAAAAAATGACGCCCATTTATCTGACATCTACAGTGCGACCCTTTCCGACCTTGCTCCTTATGTGCACGGGCCAAGGTAACTTGTCGTCAGCTCCCTGTTCCCCAGAGGCCTAAGGATAAAAATCGCATGTAAGTCACTCCATTCTCATGAGCATGACAAGAACACTTCCACTTCTATCTCGGAGTCACTGCACCTTGCATTCACTAACACTCATTAGCGCGAAAGCGGCTGTGCAAAGCCGCCAGCGGCAGACAAGGACATCAGCAGCAATTATCGATAATGAACCACAATATACTGATGGCAACTGCCCATCTACGTCCAGAACTGAGAGAAATGACACACAGCTATCTGAGGAGATGCATCAGGCGCAGTTCTTGATGGAATATGGCGAAGCCGAATCTACAATGGGTATCGCCCAAAAAATCTACGAGCTGGATAAGCAGGTCATCGATGAACAATCCACCTCCGCGATTCCAGGAGCCCGGACTAGCACGGATGTTGCCAACCGGCGCACTGTAGCCGGAGGGCAGCGACGTCCTATCATTTCGATCTTAGGTCGACACCTTCCTCCCACAGAAGTTACCTACTCTTTGATCGAGGAATATTTCGATACAGTTCACTGGTTCTCTCTCGTTATCTACGAGCCAACCTTTCGCACAAGACTGCACTCTATTACTGATGGGTTCGCTCATCCTTCTCAGAAGTCATTCTTACTTCTATTGGCAGTCATGCTTGGAATGAGCGCATGGTATCGATCACAAAGAACCGTCACAGATGCAGCCGATAGTAGTAAGTGGCGGAAATTGAGTGCCGATCTCATGAGTCTTGTCGAATTGCATGTTGTGGAGTTAATGGACGAGTCTTCAGTGACGGCAGCTCAAATTTTAATTCTATTCGGGTCGCACCATGTTTATCATGGTCGTCCAAACTTGTCGTTCTCTCTGCTCGGTGCAACCATCAAGATGTCCCAGGCTGCGGGTTTACATCGAGAATCTCCTACAGGAAAGCTTGAGGAGATTGAGGAGCGGAAGCGAGTATGGTGGACAATATATACATGGGACCGATTTGCTTCCATCACATACGGTCGGCCATTGGGAATTAATGATAAGGACTGCAATCTCAGCATGCCGGCGGATAATTTGGAAAACCCATATTTTACTGCACCCGGTTCGGAGCAAGGATACGCCATCTGCTATTCTCCTTATCAAAGAGAATTAAACACCCTCTATCTGATGGCATCTCCGGCTCTGGAGTTCATTTTCGGCTCGCGCACTTCAGGTTCCTCTAAGGCATTGACCGGGGACGTTTACATTGAACTAGTGAAAGAAGCGACCCAGAATCTCCAGAAGTGGCAGAATAATCTTCCCGACTACTTGACTCTGGACTTTGACCGAGATTTCGAACTTGATAGTGGGCCGAGTGCAAGAGCGCATGCTCTACAATCCCTGTCGTTGCAATTAACCTACGACAATGTCCTCATTGTCCTCCACCGGCCGTTGCTGGCAAGGCAAGTCAGGCATCTGTCAATAAGTCATCCCACTTCTGGGGCAAGGCTTGGAACGGAATCTCCCATTTCACACCCTGAAGCAGGCTCACCAGCTCAGAAGCTGTCACCGTTCGAAGCCATGTCCCCGAATGAGCCGGTCAAAAGTTCAATGCATTGGTGGAATGCTGCCCTTAGAACGTCACGTGTCACCGAAGTGCCGGTACTTGCTCAACTCGCAACAGATAGCCATCTTGTCGCCTTTCTTGCCATCAATATATTCCATGCTGCAATTGTCCTGGCAGTTATGGCTCTATCAGACCCATTATCAGATTCAACCCAAGTGGCAAAGCGTACTATCACCCGGATCTTACGTCTTCAAAGCCTTTTAGGTGAGCGGTCAGCTTTATCAAGACAAAGTACGACCGTTCTGAAAAATGTGGTCACTCTGATTCTTCGCCGTGAATCGGAGGCCATCCTGGCTCCAGTCACAGGAAACCGTCAACAGGAAGGGCACATATCTTCAACGGGATCTGCGTCCATATCCGTGGAAGACACTCTACGACTGCCCTTGGATGCCCCGATAACACAGACCGACAGTTCATTGCAGCGGCCGACATGGCCAGACTATGGCAGGATGCATCGGTTGAATGAGAGTCTAGCATCAGTTCAGAACGGTGAGCGCAATGCAATTTTTCTATCCCTATGGCATGTTCAGTGACGTTGATTGTATTTTTATCCATTAGTTATTCCTTCTGGCAGGGATGGTAGCCTCCATGACACACACGGCACAAGAGACAGTCAAGAACAGCTGCCTGATACTCACGAGCACGCCCCAGCTGAGAGCTCGTGGCATGGGTCGTTCGAGAATAACTGGAATGACACTAGCTTTCCCTTGGAGGTTCCAGATATCGCCTCAGATGCCTTTGGTGACAATGGACTGTACTGGCTATGGGACATGTCATGGGCCGGGGGGGATCCATGAAGCTAGCAAATCTATCTAGCACGCAATGCGCCTTACAGTTTACTAATACAGAACAATGAGATGAGATTGGCTTGGTTTATGCCGTGGTTGCTTTCGCTGCATTCTCATCTGCACCGGGTCCATAGATGACCGTCTTGATACCCTGTCGGTTGCCGACGTTCTTGAATGCCTCTTCCGCCTGTGTGAAAGGGAACTCATGGGTAACAAGGCCCTCTAGAACAACCCGACCCGACGACAGCAGCCCAATAGCTGTCCGGTAATCTCCTGGGCCATACCGAAAACTCCCCCTGAAAATGGCCTCTTTATCACAAATTTGGCCGACCGGCAGTGAGGGATTCGGTTTGCCCAAGCCGACCTGAACAAATGTTCCACCCTGCGCAAGGGCTGAAATACCACAGTTCATACAAGGCTCAGCGCCAGTGGCATCTAGTACGATATGAGCTCCAGCATCCAGCTCCGATTCTTCCAAGATTCTGATGGCATTGTGCTCGGGGGAATCGGCACTCATCTTATACGTGTGCGTGGCTCCGTACTTTTGTGCCACGCTAAGTCGATCCGAGTTGATGTCTACAATCACGACTGTTGACGCACCGAATGCGCGTGCAACGGCTGCGCAGAGCAAGCCAACAGGACCAGCGCCGAAGACAACGACCGACTTTTGCTGCATATCTCCTGCCAGGCGACAGCTGTGTACCGCCACACTGAGCGGTTCGACCAGTGCTCCGTGTTGCAATGACACATGTGCCGGCAGCTTGTAGCAGCATTCTGCAGGAAGACGGTAGTAGGTCGCCAGGGTGCCATCATAGGGTGGTGTAGCGGCGAAACGCATCGCGCTACAAAGATTGTATCTGCCTGCGCGGCAATGCTGGCAGGTATTGCAAGCAATGCCGGGCTCCAGGGCCACGCGATCACCAACAGTGAAGCCTGATTTGCTTCCGCATTCCACTACAATGCCGGCGGACTCATGGCCAAGGACGATGGGGGCTTCCACCACATACCGCCCTATGCGGCCATGCTGCCAATAGTGGATCTAGGTCGATGGTAAGCTGCGGTCCAGGCTAGAGGACGATGAATGCAAATGAAAACTTACATCAGAGCCACAAAGACCAGTCACGATAACCTGGACGATAACGTCGCGATCCGTCTGAAGATTGGGTATCACACGCTCTTCATAATCGAATTTGCCACCCGGATGTAAAACGAAGGCCTGTACAGACGCCGATCAGGGACGTCAGTAGTCGATTCTTGATGGAGATATTATAAAAAATGAAACGAACCTGATTGATTCCTGAAGGAGCCATTTTAGCCAAGTATTATGTACAGATCAACCAGATTCCAGGGATTGGTCAGGGCTTTTAACAGGGCACTTCTGGCCGGGTGGTACGACGGTGGAGGTCATGCCATCTATGATGTCGGTTCCGGCGGATTGTCTCAGAAGCTCACCCTATCCGTATCCACCAAAAGAGCCATTTGCGTTACCAAAGGAGCCAGTTTGTTGAGACCAGGAGACCATTCCACGGCGGCGAATAAATGCCTCGGAACCGAGTGGGGTCGGAACTGGCCAAGCTGGACTCGGAACCGAAACCACACGGAACCGGTGAGATTACCCCAGAACCCCTACATCCTCTAGCAACCAAGCATCGATATTACATTATGAAGGCTAAATTCTGTCCCGGAAGTCGACCGTGACTACGGGATAGTGAGACAAAATCATTGGCTGAGACCGAAAAGTTCCCATTTCGACGGAACAGCAGGTTTCTTGCAACTGGTCGGCACTCACAATGGTCGCCGAGCTAGAGCAACACGAGCGCGCCAACCCCGGATGGCCGACTAGAGTGGCTCAATCCCGACAACCTACTCCACTTTCAGGGCCTGGAGAAAAGGTCTGCTTCCCCACGGGACATGATGCTCTGGGGTAGAAATAGAACGACGGCCACAACTGTTTAAATGTCTCCGTCCGTCAGAATCGTGGAGTCAACCTGGCACTGCCTTTTGGCTCATTGATGGTGCCCATCTGGAACTATGGCTACCAAAATGTCCTCTGTACCGGCGGATAATGCCGCTTTGACTCGCACGGCACAGGCTGTGGCTGCTCGGGAAGTAGAGCAGCAGAGCTGGCTGGAGCGAAAGCTGAAGCCGACGAAGGTGAGAGCTTGGTATCCCTTCAAGGGAACCCCATTGCTCTATGCGACATGTGGTTTTGGCAGTCTGGGAGATGCCCTGTTTGGGTACAACTCTGGTATAATTGCCTCCTGTTTGGCGATAAAATAGTCATGTCACTTCGTGTCATTGCTAATGGCTGTGTTCGATAGGAATTATGTCTGGTCTTCTCGTCAATCCAGCCTTTGTGGCTCGCTTCTTCAAAGACTACGGAGGTGCTGACGGCTCAACAACCAGAGTCGATCCTTCAATCACCGGGATAGCTGTTGCTTGTCTACAAGCGTCCGCCGCAGTGGGTGCACTTCTTGCAGGACGACTAGGCGATATGATGGGGCGCAAACGGTGTGTCCGTCTTGGCGGGTTTATCTACTTCTTCAGTGCGTTCATTCAGATCTTCGCTCCCGGCTTTGGCACCTTCATTGCCGGTCGCACCATTCAAGGTCTTGGTGTTGGATTTCTGTCTATGACAGTACCCATCATTCAGACCGAGATTGCCGCCCCTCATCGGCGTGGTTTGATGGTGGGAATCGAATATACCTTTCAGATAGCAGGTTATATGCTTTCATGTTGGGTAGACTATGGTTTCAATTTCCTTTTGCCCAGTGAAATGTCGTGGCAAGGTCCATTCATTATTCAGATTGCTCTCTCTTTCATCTTGCTGGCCATGTCGTTCTTCCTCCCGGAGACACCTCGTTGGCTGGCCAAGAACGGATTCATGCAAGAAAGCTTGCAGACGGTCGCTGATCTGCACGCCAATGGCGATACTCAGGCGGAACATGTACAGCAGGTGTTTGTGGAAATTGAGGAAGCAGTTATTTTCGAGACCAACTTAGGGAAGTCTTCTTGGATGGTGAGTTCTTTTTCGCTTGTCGTGGGCAAACATTCGAGTTCAAAACTGACCATGGACAGGAAATGTTCACCCGATACCGCAAGCGGACCATCGTCGGAATCACCGTGCAGATGTTCGCGCAACTCAACGGCATCAATATCATCTCCTTTTACCTTCCCAGCACACTTGCTACCGCAGGCTTCGATGAGCGTAAATCCCTTCTGTACACTGCAGCCAACGCACTCCCTTACACTGCAGCTACAATCTCGACTTGGTGGTTAGCAGACCGCTGGGGACGGAAACCATTGCTCATACTTGGAGGTGAGTACATTGCCGTCCTCTGACACCTTCCTATACACTGTGGGCACTCAACTAAAACACGTACCAAACCAGGTCTCGGAATGGCAGTCCTTCTCGGCATCGTCTGCGCCTTCACCGAAGCCGATCTAGACGTCCAGGTCCGCGCCAAGGGCCAATACGCCTTCGTCATGCTCTACAACATCCTATACGGCTTCACCTGGGGCCCGATGCCGTGGCTACTACCAGCTGAAATCTTCCCCTTGCGCGGCCGCAGTAAAGGAATGGCTCTGGCTACTACCAGCAATTGGATCTTCAACTTCATCATCGGCATGGTCTCTCCGGATGCGTTCGCCGGTATCAACGGATACTTCTACCTTGTCATTGCTGGATTCTGTCTCTTCTCTGCGGGATTGGTATACTTCTACTATGTCGAGACGGCTAATAGCACGCTGGAGGAGGTTGCGGAGTTGTTTGGTGATACAGCGTTTGCGGATGCTGATGGGGAGGCGAGGGAGGCTTCGGAAGTGCGGATAGATTATAGGAAGGATGTTGTGTGATTGTTCCGTTGCGCACTACATAGTATGGTAGGCCAGCTTGGATTGAGTTGGCTATGCTTACTGTCCAGCTGATCAGCATATCGGCGTGGCGATGCACTTTTCATATTACCCTTACGAAGTATGCTTAATGCTTACGAAGCGAAATCATAGTGCTAGCCTATTTCAGCAGCGATAAGACTCTTATACGATGACTATGACGATAAATACGATATTTGACTTGTTAATTACTCTATCTCCAGATACTATTTCTCTTATGCGTTCCCTAAGTTGTAAATTATCAATGAGCGACAATGCAAGCTTTCTATAATCAACAGACAACTTTCAGATAAATGTAGAGCTAGCTAGATACCAAACGAGCGCGATAATAACAATAATTGACAATGAGCAACGTAAACAATCCTGACGTAGAGACTCACAGCTGACCCCAGCCCGCATTGACACAAGACCATCGGCATTGTTGAAAAGCACGATATAGTCTCAAGTCTACGACAAGCCAGAGAAATATCCAAAACAGCCCAAAGTGCTGATAACTGATTCAAACAGGAGTCTGGCAATCCACCGTCTTATGGTGGTCATCGTATTCGCAGTGGTGACGATCAGTCTTGCACTGTATACAATGTTAGCACACATCATTTATCTCGGAAAACAATAGGGATTTATGTAGGTACATACCCTCAGATTCGTAGCCGAAGGACAGCTGACGACGTGGTTCTTTCCGTCCTTTCGGTATGTGCAAGTGTTGTGCTCAAGGCTGCATTCCTGTAGAGTAATTCATAATAATTAGCACTATTTCAAAGTCCTATAGATTCTATGATGAAGAACTTACACCACCGTATTTACTCAGCTGCACGTCCCGGGCAAGAAGGTCGTCCGACTCAGCCGCGATGGGGTTTGCAATGGCGCCCATTGCGGCGAAGAGGATGATGGCGATGTTGGTGAGTTGCATTTTGGAAGATTGGTTTGCTTCTTCTGGGGAATGATTGTTATACTGTGTTGAGTTGTTGGAGATAATATTCTTTAATTGAAGCGTCGTGGAGTTGTCTTATATACTCTGGCAGTTCGGGATACTCTTACCATATTTAGCAAATACTATCCTCAGTTTGAAGCAGTCATCATTGGGGCTATCGCTGAGGGATGGCCTAAGCTATCCAATTAAAGATATGCCTCATATATTCGAGGAGACATATTGACTTGGCAACTGATATGATATCCTAGGTGAGGTAGTCGAGTCCTTAGTAATACGACTGGGGCGTGATAATCAGCGCAGAAGGATGACCGTAAGCTACTTGATAGCAGGAAATTGAAGTCCTGGGTGGCCCTACATCTTTGGGGATATTCGAAGAAGGAAAGATCTCCTGATCCTCGAGTCAATGAAGATATTATTCATGTGGGGTATAGTATAGGGCTCAGTGCTAAGAGTGACTAGTGAGTTCGCTCAAACTGGTCAAGCCTTGAACCCTGCATACACAGCCCTGTAGCCTGCGGCAGGGCTGGGGCGTAAATCCTGCGGATTAGGGCGGACATGCGATGTAACGCTGTAAGCGTCAGGCACATGTGACGTGAAGTATTACTATAGTCATGAATATACAAGACTCAGGGGCTGACTGGTATAGCTGTAGCGTCGCCATATGTTGGCGAGAACGTTTGAATGAAAGCCTCAGGGCAGTTTGGTCTATATCGGATTGCAGTACTGAGTATGTATGCAGCATGTTGGACTAAAGTATAGTTCTCGAAAACTACGATGATTAGAATAGTTGAAACCCTTGTTTCTTCTGCTTGCGGTAGTAGCTTCCTCTAGGGTATGTAGACTTCATCATGGTGAATAAGCACTAATGCCTTCTAAGGCAACAAACAATCATCGGCAGTTCATCCACAAGTCAATTCCCTTCATGCGCCAAGTGCTTTGCCTTCCGGCCCGGTCCGAATCCAATTGATGCTGAAATACTTTGAGGTCATGCTTGATAATCAAGTATGTCTGATGAGATTACCCAAAGTGGCTATCACTGTAACTCGACTGCCATATCTGTGCAACTGCAGCGAAAATGGTTCGCTAACCCCATGATCACCCGAGCGGCTCTCAGGCTAAGCATATAGTTCGTCACGTTGGATGTAACATCAAACAATGCTAATGTATGCAGGGCAACTCATCACATCCCGAATACGACTCAGCCCTGCAAGCCGTCTTACTCACAGCAATGCGGGGTTGGTGACCTGTCCCTGCTGGATAGTTGCATGATCAACAGCTAATTCTGTCTTAGCTTCCGGCTGATCGACAAGCAAACAAAGAAACTAGTTAAGCCCGTCAGCATCTACACGAGTCCAGATTCACATCTTGGGCTCTCAGCCTTGTTAGGCGATATGTTGCTGCCTAAGATGCAGGGGTCCAGAAGGTTTCCCCACGGGAGAGAATCCCCTGCTTTCTCGTAGATGTTAAGTTTACAACAGTTCGTGTCTCAGTCTGATTCTGTCAACTTCTCTGATTCCTTGCTCTCTTCTATCTCTCATTACAATCTAACTGAACCATCATTATCACCTCTCCAAAATGGACCACCTCCGTGACTCGCTATTGAGCTCTCTACCCAGAGACAGCCCTTCTACCGCAGCAATCGACCACGCTCGCAGAGACCAAGAAGACACCCGGCAGGCCGTCGCACGTGGTGAATACCAAGAAGTCCGAGACATAGCCTTCAGCAACCGGACCTGGGTCGTGACCAGCCGATACTGCGACATCGGAGATGGCGTTGACTCTCTCGAGTGTCACATTCATTCTCTATGGTACATGTATTACGAGCTGGCGCGAAGTATCTCCTCCGACTCACCTGAGCACGAGGGACTAGTCCTCGACATCCTCCGCATACAGGGAATGGGTCCACTGACAAGACCCTCACGGGGTGTCAACGGCATCGATATCGCACGAACAGTCGATGGCACACTATGGAACGACCTCCCCTTCCTTGTTGGCGATATGACCGATTTCTGGATCAATCACAGTGCATCTATGTCGGGAGCACAACGGCTTGACTTTGCTACATTCCTGGCTAAACTTGCCTCTACGCGTGTCGCTAAGGATAGGATGTGCCAAGTTGCTCTTTTGATCTTTCGCTCTCTGTTTGAGAGTCCCTTGCAGCTTTGCTCGGGGAAAGAGTCTGACGAGGAAGATGTCAACAGAGGTACAAAGCAGCTGGAGGTGTTTCATCTATTACCGTCTGCTGTTACTTGGTTCAAGATAGCAGGCCACAACCTGCTTCTGCTCTCTGAGGTATATTGGAACGACTGTCCAAGCCACATCAGCAAGGGTGGTGAGATATTCGTTGAATCGGAGCTCGGACAGCGGTCGCCTTCAGGGTTCTCGCCATGGAGATACATGTTCTGGCTGAGGCGACTGCATGAGATTCAGGATGAGACTAAGGAGGTGGGTGACAAACATCTGGGGGAGCTTGCTGCTGATAATATCCAATACATGGTCAATACGATTAAGGAGAGAAATTCTGAGGTCCTCAGGGCTTATAAGAATGGTGGAGATGTCTTGCATCAGGATAAGTATCTTTCGTGTCTGAAGACTCTTGCTCGCGTTGAGGAGTAGGAGCTGTGGAGATTTGCGAAATTCTGGTGGAGAGATTCCTCCTTCGTGTCCTTCCTTCTCAGTCTCTTCTTAAGACCTTCAAGATGAATGTCAACTTTTTCTCCAGGCTTCTTATTATTCGTTTTTTTATAAAATTCTCATCTCTATTTTTCTTTGTCATGAAGGTGTAGTATAACCTGAGGAACAGAACTATGGTCACGCAACGACATACACCCGTATATTTGTCGATTTGTACTAAACTGCCTCCAACAATAAGTCAGCTTGAAGAGCTCAGTTACAACAAGGTAGTCCTTCCTCCATTAACAACGACTACATTATACATCAGAGCCGGACGTAGTAGTAAATCCCCTTTAGTAACATGGTCAGCAGTCACGATCTAAGGAGTCATTCCCAACATGTACAGCTAGCTTCAAACCCTACAGGTAAACAGTAATTGCCATAACGCAATACGCCAGTGACTTGTATTCTGTTATGTCGATGGTTTCTGGAGACTTTATTTTAATTTGAGCACAGGAATATTCGTATCTTCAGATCAACCATGTTCTTTGGCACGCTCATAGTATGGTACTTTTTGCTGAAATGGGTGATGCATGGCAGAGGGACGAGAAAGCCTTCTCTGCTCCGAAAGTGGAGTTCATGGGCTAACCAACGGTCGCTTAGCAAATCCACAGCACTTGTGACTACATTGGTGGAGATCAGCATGGGTATGTGAGTGGGACGGCACTTCCTGCAACGGGAGACTAGCGTAGCGCTTGTTGCTGCAGAATGAGACAACTAGGCTGGGGCATGGGAGTGACAATATTCGGATAGACCGGATATTCGATTGCGGGGTAGAAGGGTTGATACTCTTGGTATACATGTTGAGCTGTCTGTGAAATAAGCCTTAGGGGTCTATTAGTGGACGTGGGATTCATAAGCGTTACTATATCTGCCACACTTGAATGTATTTTGACATTATATTATAAGCGTATCATTAAGTCAGACATCGGTGGAAAAGAGTCGCTGTGCATAAACCAGATAGCAGGGCCGGTAATCAATGCCTTCAATTGGCTTTGATCTCGGTGGACCGTTTCATGCCGGATGTCATCACTGGTGACTGCAGCACCTTGTGCCAGTCATGCAGCATTGCCGTGTTGACAGTAGAGAGGCCTACTTCACTTCCCGCGCGGGGTATCATCTCATCTTCATATTCTTTAATAGCGTCAGCCTGCGTCGCCTCTCCAGAGACAATCCGTCGCACCGCTTCCACCAAATTGGCTGCGTCGGTGATCGAATGATTCAAGCCCTGGCCACGCTGATATGTCATGGCGTGTGCTGCATCACCAGCCAATGTTACCCGTCCCGCTCGGTTATCCCACCTATGGGATTGGTCCCGCGGGTCAAAGTCGCTCAGGCCCATGTACCAGACTTGCTGGTCATCCGGCAGCCATTCAAAGGCGCTCTTCCAGGGGTCGGTGTAAGTCTTGGCAAATGTTTGGACTTGCTCAAGCCTTTGCGCGTTGCTCCAACCAGCTGTCTCCCGCTGCTCCTGCAGGGAGGAGTGCCATGATATGTAGAAGAAGAATGTCCAGGTTTCTGGTCGTTCACGATCTGTTGCGTCGTGTAGTCCAAAGAAAGAGAAATACCCTGCAGGGTTGATGCCAGCGATGTAAAGAGGGTGGAATTGGCGTAGGTATCGAGCACGCTCTGCAGAGTACTGGGCCTGAACGAAGGTCGCGCAGTAAGGAAGCCGGCGGACATCCCCTCTGCTAGGACCCAGTAAGACACGCCGTGTCGTCGAGCGAGCTCCATCCGCGCCCACGATAATCCTCGCTGCAATTGATGAGCCATCATCAAATATGGCGGTGGCATATACGCCATCAGCAGAATACTGGATGTCCTGGAGCTTTTTGCCATATCGGATGTCCAGCCCCTGTTCCATCAATCCTCGTAATTTCCGACGACGCAAGCGATAGAAAAGGCGAGCAGGTATGGACGCCATGGCCTCTCCTGACTGTCCGTTGAGGAAGTTGAGAGCGTCCTCTTCTGCTGTGGGTTCATTAGGATCGACTTGAACTGACTGGATTCTTGACCATTGCTCTTCTGGTAGGAGAGTTTGCAGGGGACTTGCACCCCAGTGCAAGCCCATGTTCCAGTCACGGTCATAAGCATTTAAACTCTCATGTTTTTCTACCACGATAGTAGGGATCCCAGCCTAGAACGGTGTTCAGCCAGGAGGATTTCAGTAGTAGGTGTTATAGTACCTTTTTCAATCCCTGAGCCAAAGCAAGTCCAGTTGAACCTAGCCATAATCAGCTCTGTGTGTCTGGATACTCAGTGCCTGGCTTCTGCGTGGGGTAAGTCCAACGCAACTACCAAAGCCTTACCTGCGCCCACCACGAGAACCGTGGTTGTGAGTTTCGGCTCGGGGAGAACCATCACGTTATTTAGAGTGTGCAAAGCTACAGGCCTCGAGTGGGTACAAGAAGGAAGCTCGTGGGTTGACAGGAATATGGCCCGACTATGTACGGTGGATTGGAAGGATGAGAGAACGAGTGGAACATGTCAGAAAAACCATCATGACGAAATCAGAAATTCTACGCGTGCAAGGGTCATGATGGGCCTCCGCGACTCATGACACTCTTGTGATTTGTCCACTGAGGCTTCGCCAATCTGCGGATCTCACAGGCGAACCCCAGTGGAACCAGGAAAAGTACTCCGTACCACATTTCGAATGTGCCGCGCATAGTGATCATTACCGTAAAATAGTCACATTTTCCGATACTGCAAGATAATTCATGGGCAATTCAAGTCCCGGACAACCATGCACCACGGCATTAAGCAACAAGTGCCGAAATTACTGCATTGCGTGTGCTAGTCTGGGCCATTGATAAGCGGCTGTTATTACCCAAGATGGGTAGACCACACATTGTGGGTAATTGGACATCATCACATCCGTAGACTATGCATTTTGTCACCAGTCATAAACCTTATGCATAATATAGAGGAGTGTCGAACAGTCTCTAAAAGTGACAGTTGGTTCGGGAAGACCGAAGTCAAGGGAGAGCCGGACTCGAGTTGGTGACGTCGAGAACGCAGCATTAGTGCCCTGATAAGCGGAGACAGGCAGACGCCGGTGGGAGGGGCACCATCCCCATTGCCAGATAGTTGCAGGCCTGCAGAGCAGCCAAAAAAGGAGACGAGGATCGTCATGACTTGCACGTTGTCTGCCAATGGAGTGGCTGCATTGCCGCATTCTGCAGCCAAATGCCGGCAGCGTGACTAAGCCCCCCGTGCAGGATCAGCTGGACAGGCTAAACCCAAGACAGTCTAGTGGGTGCATCTGCAAGCCATGTGACCCGCATTCTACCGCATCCGAGAACGAGTCCGGAAAGGAGCAAGCAGCAAAACTCAAACCAGCATCTGCCACCAATGACAGCGTATGAAAAGCTACACCGCCTCGGCAGGTGACCCTGAGCCCGAGCATCCCGAGGCCCTCCGATACGGCCGAGAGCCGATCATCCACGGGACTAAACCGCACTGGGCAGGTACCATCTGTCCGTTCAAACAGCTTCACCCTCAACACGTTCCACACTGCAATCAACAGTAAACCTTCATCTCCAGCTCGGGGCGTTGCAGACCGCTCAAACTCAGGTTCCGCTCTCTTCAGCTGTACCTGATGGCTTTCCCCCTTTCTTCTCGATCTTTCCGGTCGAATTTCTCTGCCTCCTTGTGCAGCTTCACCTTATCGCAACCACCACACTGATCCCCCAAATCTGAACCCCGCTTCTCCTTTTCCAAAGGTGCTGGGTCTTCTGCATTTGGTTCATGGGATATCACCCCCCTTGCACTGCCCCAACCGTTCGTATGCCCCGTACGGAGGAGATCTCCGCAACCGTCCTCAGATCTCGGCACCCGATCGCCGCCATGACCTCTTCCCGCTGCGAGGAGCATAGCCTTACCACTGAGATCTCTTTGAGCACCGAATTAGATACCCCACACCCTCTTTATTCTTCTGTCGACATGTCGAACCGCATGAGCGATGGTGAGGACAACATCGCAGATGATGACTCCGCGTACGGCGAGGACTCCTTGATCGGCGATGACACAATCACCTTGTCCACTTACATCACCGACTATCGATATGAGTATGGTCGTCGTTATCACTCGTATCGCGATGGAGCCTACTGGGTGGGTTGTTCGCTTTGAGAGCGTTGTCCACAGCTGTGGGCTAACCGGTTACGATTTGTCCTACAGGGCCCCAACGATGACATTGCCAATGAACAGCAAGATCTAGCGCATCATATGTATTGTCTGACCCTCGACGGGAAGCTACACTTAGCTCCCATTTCGAATCCACAGGTATGCCTCATGACTGTTGGCCAGCGCGGTTCGACAAGTGTCTAAGAATGCATCGCAGGAAATCCTTGATGTGGGTACGGGAACCGGGATATGGGCAACGTGCGTGATTCTATTGTCTCCTCCGATTGATTCGAACTATAGACCTAGTACTGACTTTGGCTTAAGAGACATGGCAGATGAATATCCCAGCGCCAAAGTTACCGGAGTAGACTTGTCTCCAATTCAGCCCGCGTTCGTCCCTCCGAACTGCATATTCGAGATTGACGATGTGACGCTCCCGTGGACCTATGCGGAAAACCAATTCGATTTCATTCACGTGCGGGAATTGTTCGGCTGCATACCTGATTGGGACGAGTTCTTCCGGCAATGCTGGCGTTGCCTCAAACCTGGAGGCTATATTGAGGTAGTAGAGCATTCGGTCGAACCGGTCGCGGATGATGGGACCGTGCCCCCAAATCACTTCTACCGACTCTGGGGACAAACCGTCATTGGTGCGGGTGAGCAATTTGGCAAGACCTTTAAGATCTGGGAACAGAGCGCCGCACGCCTGGGTAATGCAGGTTTCGTTGGCGTTGTGGAGAACAAGTTCCAGTGGCCAATGAACGCGTAGGTCTTGCTCCTCTGTTCTCATATTTCTTTGGCTGACGAGTACAACAGATGGAGTGCTGATCCCAAACTACATGAACTTGTAAGTGGTTGTTCGTTGTCATGTATTGCTACTGCTAACACTGTCTAGGGCCGTTGGAACCAGCTTCGACTGCACGGTGGGGTAGAGGGCTTCATGCTTCGTCTTCTCACTTCCACGCTGGAATGGTCATACGAGCGAGCTCAGGTGTTCCTCGCTCAAATGCGCGCATCTCTGCGCGACTATCAGACCCATGCCTATCTACCAGTGACCGTTGTCTACGCTCGGAAGCCAGAGAATGGTGCTGTATTCCGCTAGGCTGACGATGACTGGACCACTGACCTATGTATTTGTATACTTCGCTTTATACCCCATGACTGATGTACAATATGATGAATAATGAGTTAGCAGTTAATATGAGGATATGTACTAACTATGCTTGATTGGATCCAAGGCCGAGTTGCTATTCGTAATCACCCGACGTACAGTCGAGTATATATTCCGTGTTCAAGCCGCGAAACCCGGTAAGATAAATATAAAATGTACCATCCATATTAATACATCGAAACTCCGATTAGACACGATCGCATACAGTCCGTAATACTAGTAATCATCCGATGACACATCCTCCCATAAAAACTAACAGTAGACTACTTTGTATGCACTACTAGTAGAAAATGGTAAAAGAAAAACCCGCGAAGATCCCTACCACCCCACGTGTTCACTGCATTAGCGCGACGCACTCCCTGCAGGAACCTTTCGTAGAAAAAAGAAAAAGCACATCCTGCTTTGATCTTCCCCCCTATCGCACTAGAATTTATTACTATTGAAGATGATTTGATCTAGTCCTCATACAACCAACAGATCCTAAATCGGCCTCTCAATCAAAGCCTTGGTTATATAACATATTATTGTTGTGGTTTTCAACAACATCCGATATGGTGTAGTGGCTAACATCGCCGTCTCTCACACGGCAGCCGGGGGTTCGATTCCCCCTATCGGAGTTCGAATTGTCTTTTTGTTTTTCTCCATCTCTTTCTTTCTACACATGATTGATTTTCCCCTCAATAACCTTCTGAATTTGCTTTTCTTTTTGTGTGTGCAATTTAATACGGGCGGGGCGGGCACGATTCGGTTTAACCTCTACCTACTACCATACCACTATACTACTAGATCATCATGATGGCTTCTTCGTTCACTGTAATGCTTAATTACTAGACTAATTAATAATATATCTAGTTTTATTATCACACGAAGTTCATGCAATAAATTTTCCAACACTGTGTTAAGACGGTGTCTCCCATCATTATATAAAATTCATTCGTGTCGAAGTATGAACAAATATATAGTATACTACCAACTACCGTAGTATGGCTGATGTTTAAAGATTATAGTTTGCGACTATAGAATAGTACTACTACTAAGTAAGTAGTATCTGGTTAAGTTGATATGAGACTCTACTCATTATCAACTAGTGACCTCTCTGACGATCATTAGTTCCTCTCATATTCAGTTTGGTAGAGAAACAGATCGTAGTAGAACGTCAATCACCAAGTTCCTCTCTTCTTTCTGATCGTTGATTCCAAGCCTCGTGCTTGAGGTAGAGACTAATTATGGCCCTGGATATGTCAAATGTCATATACTGGGATATATCCGATCGTGCAGACCACTACTACTACTGAAAGCCTAACACACCACCAAGCCGCGCCAATCGTACATCATATTCATCATTATTACACATAATCTTCTCAAGTACCGGATCTAGCAGCATTACCCAGACCATTCATCAACTGACACAACCCCTGAACCAACGGGGGAAGCGCATCCTGAGAAGCATCTGCCCGCAGAAGCTCCTGGGTGAGGTCCATAGTCTGTCCCGGATCAGAGACAAAAGCAGGACCTTGTCGACCCTGCAATGCTGGACTGCCACATCCGAGAGAGATGAATTTCTGCACGTCGGTGGTCTCGTCTCCGTCGAGGTAGATCGTTGGGCCGCGGATGGTGGAAGGGGGACCCAATGGGCGGTTTTCCGAGGCCCCCATTTTATTGTTCTTGGCTTTGAGCACCACGCTATACGACCAAAAGGCCAAGCTGGCATAGTATACTCCCACCGCTAGGAAGCCGGTCACGGACCCCGCCGGAATGGCTTTGGCTGCTCGGATGACTTGCCCGGCATGCCATACAGCACGTCTGGAGTCGATGCTGCTGATCCATTCGAGTGCACTGTGGTACACTCGTCTTGCCTCGCTCTTGTCTTCCTTTCCGGCGAATAACTGTAGATCCTCTAGGGACATGTATAGTAACATCGAGATCATCTCGTATATTAGGATGACTTCGGGGATGGGAAAGTTGGGCCATTCGTAGCATATCATGCGAAAGTGCTGCAAAGCTTGTGCTAGCTCTTGGTGTCGCGAGTTGGTCACTAATGCATTCCAATGCTTGGTATTGCCCTTGGAAATGAAGCTGAAACGGTGGTACTCGTTCACCATAGCCGAAAAGCCGTGGAGGAGGATGCAACCGGCCAGCTGCAAATCGACAGCTCCTTGTAATCGGGACATGTCCCGCATGGCCTCGACTAGAGACGGCTGTCGCTCGGTTGAAAGTAATCCAAGGTCTAGGTAGGTATCCCTCCACGCTGCTGCTGACTTGGCGTCCCAGAGTGCGCGAATGGATGGCAGCGGAAGCTCTAATTCAGCGTACGATATGAGTGGACTGACATTCAGCATCATCGCACACTGCGCATCATGTAAAAATAAATGATGGACGAGTCTGGACGTGTCAGTTTAAGTCCAAAATGGAGAAAGGTGGTCTCACCTTCTGAAAGATTCCTGCTCGATCCAGGCGTGCCATTTCTTTTCCAGCTCTTCCTCGTTGTCCTCGGGACTTGGCACAATAGTTGTGTAGATAGTCCGGCGAAAACGTAATGCCCTTCGGAGCATCTAAGCCATCGTTAGCGACATCCTTTCTGGTGCAGGTGTGAACTGACCGTCACCAGTGGTTGTTGGAAGCTTTCCGCTATTTCCGTCCTTCGACCATTGCCGCTCCATAGACCAATGTCAATGACGACTGCGAATGTTTGCGAAGGCCGAAGATGGCGTGTGATGCGGTTATCTGACTCGAACTGCCTTACATTAGCATCTGTCAGTTTGGTACATATAAGGCAAACATACTGTAGTCGACATGTGTAGGCGTGCAACTTCCATCAACGCGTAGCCCAGTTTACGGATGGTGGGTATAGCCGAGCGGACCGCACCAGAGGCAGCAAGAGCTGTTAGCATGCCGGAGCTCTGTTCATTAGGGTAGAACGTCGGACCATGAATGAATGGGTCAAGCTTCTGGCTCTGGTAGGCAAAATAGTCCTGAATGAGACCATCTAACAGCTCGGTACTCGGGAATGACTTTATTATACGTGGAATCATGGCTTTCTCGCTCGTCTGTAAGACCATTCCGAATATGAGATCGCGACTACCCGGGGCGAGTCTCTCCGGTAGGATCTGCCGCTCTCCTCTGATGCTGGACCCTGGGCTATCCATAACCACTGGGACTGATAGATTATCTTGGTCAGCAAAGACATGGTCATGCTGTGCAGGTTTCCATGCCGACAGTGATGACCGTTTGTAGGCCTCAGCACCAAGCGCGATCCGACTATCCACATCGGACCGATCGTTGGGTGGATCGGGGGGCTGAGGAGCAAGGTGTGATAGCCCCTGGGAATTGAAGTAGTCGATCAGGCCAAAGTCGACTTCAGTCAGATCGAAATCAAACTGCATGTTGGTATTAAGAAGGTTATGGCGGTAGTCGGGCGTAGGGTTCATGGCATTCAGGGGATCTAATTCGTTCGGACGGGATAAGGATGGTATGAGAGCATCGGGAATGAACTCGGGGAAGAAGGTTCCATCGACACTAAAGATACCACTTTCATGATCCAACGCGGGTGATATTGCTTCGGCGAAGCTCGATTAGCACACGCTGCACTTCGATTACGATATAGGCGGAACTTACCGCCATAGTTGGTCGACGGGGGATTCTCAGGAGCGGGGTCGGGCGGGTCAGGCAAATAGCTGTTTACAGCAAAGTCAGGGGTGGTAAATGAAGGATTATCGATAGTAGCTGGGTAGTCGCCCATTGGCGGTATTGTTGGCGAGAACGCGGCATGCGGTTGAGGTGGCTCGGGATACTGGCTCTGGCCATCAGGGTCATCGTACCCTAAATCGCTCAGTTATCGGATATACCGGCTTTTCCCAGATGAACCAACCTTGCATCAGAGACCCCGGGGTCAATTCATCGAATCCGGCGTCGTGCCAGTCGCAAATAAGCTTTTTGTCCCGACAACGCCGACAAGGCTTTTCCTCGTCGCATTTGAGCTTTGATGTGGCGCATGCTTTGCACGCCTGGGAGACCCGACCGCTCTTCGCATAGGACGGGGGACGTTTGCGCTTGCCATCTCGTGGATGGTCATGACCTGCAGCGTGTCGCTTCATCAAGTCCCTGATGCGGAGCGGTCAGAACCAGAGAGAGAGAGGATGGCAGAGACGGATGAGGACGGACGTACGGCCTGGCGAAGCCTTTGTTACACACATGGCAAACATATGGTTTCTCGCGGGTGTCTGCACATAGAGTTAGAAAGGAAGAGATACGTGGGCATCAAGAGAGCGACATACGCGACCGGACGTGTCGAATTAAATGATCTGCCCGATTGTAGTGTTTTTTGCAGAACCCACATTGAAAATATCCATCGCGCGCTTTAGGGAGTGGTCGTGATGGGGATTGCGCGGGGAATGATGGAGAGGACTTATCGAGCATGATGGAGGCGATACATTGGTGAAACTAGACATTGAGATGGAAGGGATAATAAGGTGTAAAAAGAAAAGAGGAAATAGTGTCAAATAGACTGAAAGTGAGTTGGAATGACGGACAGTGTGGGGAAGTCACCAAGCGTTAAGCTCGGGATGGCAAAATGCGGGGGACGGGGTCCATGATTGGGAATATTCAGAGGGATAGTAGGGACTAGTTCATTATTCAGGCTATCTTTCCCTGGGAACTAAACCAATTTGAAGAGTGTCTACGTATTTCGCAGAGAGGCGAGGATGGGGCTGGCCAGTCTGGTGCTCGAACTGCGCCATAAAGTTGGCTCCAGCCCTGGATGGCGCCATGACTAAGCGGCAGAGGAAGTGCAGGGTTTCTTTTCTCATATATGGGATCATTCAGGATGTGCAGGAATGCAACCCGAATACTACCGGCGATCAACCAGCTAGTATAGGCAGACGAGTTTTACGAGCACGCGTCTCCCGGTCAGCCAGATGGGCAAGTGAAAGGGATGGACCCTCGCGATGACCAGTGAGGTGGCTTATCAATTGCCTTTGGACCCTTACAGCGTGCTCGGGATGTGGAGGACCCTAACCGAGGCCCCTTCCTGAGTCTCCATCCTGGATGATCCATCTCCTCCAGCTACCAACACTAACAGGCCCAGACTAGTCCAGATCCTATTACTCACCAGTCCGTTGTTGGAAGTACCAACGATGAAAGCCGAAGCCGGATGGCACAAAATGGGTATGTCCGCAAAACCCCGACCGGACCCCAGTTGGCAGCAGCTATAGCAGATCCACTCATGCCGCTAGCTACTAGGCCTCACCCCAGTCCACTTGTTCTCCCATGGCTCTCCGATGATGATATACGAAACGACCGAATGCTCCAACTACTGGCGCAAATGTGGTGACGAAGCACGAGCACACAATGTGAGAGGAATCGTGATGCTGGTGCGTCTTCTACCATTCCTACACCATAAACACGCGGATCCACCCGTCACTCTACACTACCCAGATTGGGGAAAAGACATCCACCCCACGGACGCTAACTAACACCCAATGATGACCAAATCAGAGCTCCCACTGGGTAACACTAGGAGACGGCATCGAAGTGGCCACGAACCCCGCTCCCCAGATCAGCCCCGTAGGTATCGTCCCGAGCAACGACTACAAGACCTACCAAATGACATCTGACTTGGCCACCTCACAACGATGCATCGACCTCCTCCAAGCACAAGGGTTCAATGTATCCGGCAACCCCAACTACAACTGGATAGTAGACGTGTTCACCATTATCCAAAAGATGTTCCCAGAGGGGAACCCCCCTCCGGTAACAGTGGTGTCCAGTAACGCGCGATACGATCCGCACTACCATCTGAAAATAGGAAAGACACTGCGCCAACTCCGAAAGGAGAACTACCTCCTCATTGGCACAGGAGGATCAGTCCATAATCTCTACCGCAATCGATGGGGACCCATGGTCAAACATCGCGATTCCCTAGCCCAGGAGATTCCCCCGGAGGGATGGGCACTGGAGTTCAAGCAATCCCTGGAGGATGTGATGACGAAGACATCGGGATTGCAGCTGCAGCGGGCGGTAACTAGGCTCATGAAGCATCCACAATTCCGCGACGCGCACGGCACAGACGATCATTTCGTGCCGGCGGCTTTTGTGGCGGGAGCGGCGGGGGATGCGGAGGATGAGGGCTGTCACGGGGTCTTGGGCGCGGAGACTTGGGAGTTGTGTAATATGGCTAATTTGCAGTTTACCTTTGGGAGGTGGCCAGAGCAAAAGCTTGTGGCTGCTTGATGCTTAGCTTGATTATAGTATAGTAGTTGTATTATTATGATCTTGTGATTAGACGCTTGGTCATCGAAGCTTTGTATAGACTGAGGATCATGTTCATTTTTGACCAACCAATTGTCTTGGTCTACCTCACTGCGAAACTATTGCAAGACGAGATGGACTTATCATACTAGCCAATAATCCCGGATTTATCCTCCCTGCAAACAGTATTCACACATAATGACACCAAGTCTCATATCTCACAAGTACAAAATCTGACCCAAGATCACAACAGTGTTAAACTCACATGCATACCATGTTACTCCACCTAAAGAAAAACACCACTCATAACCCCCTCCACCTCCTCACAGCCGCATACCCATAAATCCCCATCGTCGAGATACTCGCCACAAACGTAAACAGCGTAATCACCCCACCAGTAATAATCCCCTGCTCAAAGAACCCAATTGCCTTGCCACTGCGCTGCCCGATAGCGGGCAGCGGCACCAACGCCTCGCGCAATGCGTCGTTGGATTTGGATGCAAAGCTGCTCACTATGTCTCGAACTAGAGCGGTGTTGCTGGTCTCCGTTACGAACTGGGGTCGCGGGACCTGCAGGGATGAGACTGAGTAGCGAGTTTCGCGTGAGGGCTGTTGGTTGGTGGGGTATGCGGGGCCGACTGGTTTTGTTAGAAATTTCTGTAGAGGGCTGGGAAGGGAGTGGGAAACTTACTGAGCATGTCGACGGGAACGTGGTTGATATAAGAGGTGTAGGAGTCGATGAATTGGGTTAGGTATTTGGCTGCTGCGGGGGCGGAGAAGGCGTATGTTGCTGCTAGGGTTCCCATGCTAGATTTCGGTGAGCTTTGGGTTGATTGGAAAAGGCTGGGTAAGTGGGTAAAGACATACGATGTGCTCAAATCAATAGCATCGTCCAAGCTAGTCACCGGATGCAGGACGAGCACTTTCTCGGATACCTTCTTTTGCAGAAGAGATGATTTTCTAGGCTGTCAGCATGATTCTTCCTAGTATGCAGATATAGAGCTTACCGGTCGTGCACCTCAACGACACCCCATTCAGATCCAGATACTATCACCCGTGCGCTGGCGTCTTTATACGCCGCATCGAGCAACGAAGCGCCCGAGCTCGATCGTCGCGGATTGACGGCCGTCTGACGAGCGTCTCCATTTTGACCTGCTAGATACTTAGATGATCGCTGGATGATAGCTTCCACGAACTCCTTCATGGCGAACTCCTGTACGAGTACAACGTCAGGCGAGTAAGTGGAGCGACCGCCAAAAGCGAATCGCGCGGACACCAGCGCATCCGCTGCAGCGGAGATGTTGGCTGTGCGGTCGACAATGGCGACGGTTCTGGCTGAAGTGGGCGAAGAAAGGCTGTTGGAAGAAGGAGTAATAGAGTCACTTTGTGCAATGATACGCGTTTTGTTAAGGAATGCAGTGTCTGGTCTCTCCTCGCTGATGGCGAATGTATCTGCGTCCAGGGTCTGAGGCAGGATCTTCTTGAGCACACCCGGTACGGCCATGGTGGTTTTCGTCAACTATTAAAGTTAGCATTAAGCCAAATAACTCGTGGTGTTGCACCCACCTCAAGAATCACACAGTTCCCGGCCGCAATGGCAGCACTCAGCGCCGCAAGAACAGAGAAAAACATAGTATGCGAAGAAGGAACAATATAGACGATCCCGGCTCCACGCTTCCCATCATAATTATCCTTGCCATTGGCAACACGATATTCCTCCTCCAGGTCTTTCTTCAAGTCCAGCGAAGCATAATGAGTGCGAATCTCCTTAAAGGCAAGGCAGATCTCGGCGCGAACCTCCTCCGACGAATTTCCCGAATCGGCAGCGATCGCATCTTTGATCTGCTCGATATTCTGTACAAGACTGGACTGTAGACGATGAAATTGATCCTGACGGTATCTGATATTCAAACAGCGACCGTCTATCTCAGCAGCGACAATGCGCTGGAAAGGCTGTGTTGCGACCATTGTGCGTAGGTAGTAAGCGTGCTTGGTGGCACTCCGTTACACCAAGGTCTGGAATCTAGATGGATATAGTAGCAGGGGTTAAGCCGAAATCACGTCACACAAGTCAAACACGCGATGTGGACAACACACTGTTCCTCGGCAATATAGCCCCAGCTAGTGATCCGATCATGCGGACAGTGGAAGAGTGTGCGGGGGAAATATGGGGGAAAGATGGAGGGAGGGGGTTGGGTTGAGTCTGGGCGTTCGGGATGTGGAGGAAGCAAGGGATGGATGGGATGAACAGCACATCCCTTTTGTTATGCAGGTCAGTTCGGTGCACTATCCACCGCTAGTCAAGAGGAACATCATCTGTTCTAACTTGCTGTTATTGTCTGTGAAAGTGCTTGTTACACACTCAAGATATTATCCCCATCATGTCGTCTACTACAACTACAACAACTACAACTACATCTAGGGCTGTTGACGCCAGCACGCTTTCTATCCTCTCCGACTACGAGATCCACCACACCGGCTCAGAGACCCAGCCTCAGCCCCGGGTTCCTCGTGATGCTGTCCCTGTATCCCAGCCTGTGGACTGGCCTTCGCACTATAGACGTATCCCTTCATATCGACCTGTGAATCGGAACTTGAGCTACGAAGAGCGATCGGCTGGGACGAGTCCCGTGGAGTATATGTTTATCCAAACCATGTTGCATGGGGTGTGGTTGAATGCGGTGAGCATCTATGCTAATCTTCAATTTGGATGATTCTGATACAAGTGCAGTCTGTTGCGCGTCTCTGGCGCTTTACTGGGGGAAGGATTAACGATAAGATCTTCCATTATGAAGTTGGAGGAGAGTGGTGATTTAGTATAGTTTATGTCTGATTAAATTCAGTTATGCGTTCTATTAACATATATCAAATGTATTGTACTACCTATACGCTATATCAATAGCTTACTACTATATGCTACGAATATCAAGTTGCAAAGCAACTACCTTCTACCCCTGTAGTAAATGTACCACGTGAATAGTAACGATATAGCACTATATCATCGTTTATCCTACACTATAATAGGTCAATAACCTGTACATCCAACAGGAATTCAGCGCTCACAGATCTCTTAATGTATCTAGACTCTCTACCTCTTATGTATCTGCATGACAGCTATAGACATCCTTCCATTCCATCTAGCACTCTAAATACACCCTATATCAACCACCAACCCACCACCCATCTCATCCCCCTTCTCCCCCCCCAACCCTAGAAAAAAGGAAGTCTAAGTACTATCCCTAACCTGAATCCCGCCCAAATCCTCCTTCAACCCCTCTCCCAACCCCTTCGCAGGCAACAGCACATACAACATCCTCGCCCAGCTCCCCTCCCCATTCTCCCCATCAGGAGTAACATTCCTCCAAGCATGATTCGTACCTCTCTGCACCGCCACATCCCCCCTCTTCAACAACCTCGTCTCCCCCGAATCCAGCACAAGCTCAACCTCCCCCTCCAACACAACCCCATAATCCACCGACACAGTGCGATGCATCGGGCTCAGCGCATGCGGCGGCATATCCACAATGCGACACACCGAGCCCGTGGAGATGGTGATGCCGGGCGGGTTGGTCAGGTAGGAGGCGTAGGCGGGGATGTCGGCCTCGTCGGTGAGGTTTGCGGGGAAGGAATCGGTCGTGTAGGCGAGAGAGAATTGCGCGTTGGCGGAGTCTTGGATTTGTTGCACCGGCATGGTTTCTGAGAGGGTGGTGGAGAAGATGGCTTTGTTGGTGGTGGGGTCGTGGGTGGTTATGTAGCGGGAGAGGGGGCGGATGTTTTTGGTGTTGGTCATTTTGGCGGTGTTGGTTTGGAGGTAATTGGGTGGTAAATGGTTGCAGTGTAGGATGTTTGATTGGAATGTAATGAGGAGTTTTTGTTTGGTTTGAGGTTGGTATACTGCTTTGGATGGGATGTTGTTTGCTATATAATGCTGTGTCTATACTAGTAGTATACGGACGAGGATGGCATCGGGACCACATCCCGATGGAGTCAAGAAGGTGGTTCAATCGGTTATTCGGCTCTCGCATTACAGAATGAAATTCAATTCCTAATTATCTCATCTAAGTTATGATCTACTTCCTGCGGAGTTCCTCCAGCCAGCCCCGCGGGGGAATAATCGGCAAAGTGACATAGTTATCTCCGTGGCCGAAGTTGATATGGTTGAGCCCGTGGAATCGCTCCGGGGATCTGTCTCTGTCAGCAATGTAGTCGCTAGTACAACCTGGGATAAACTTACCGGTCTACAGGAGAATTGTGCTGGAATATTCCACATCCTTGTGTGTCGCCAGATGCGACCTCGAGGATAATCTTTCCTCCCTTCTCGACTACGACGTTGGTCGGCCACACCTCCACATCGACCGGGTAGACCTCGCCCGGAATGACCGGGAGCACGTCCGTGGAGTAGTAGTTGCGATGAGGGAGCCAGGGACGGTGGCGAGGATGCTCAGGGTCTGTCTTGCGCAGACTGACACGCTGCCAACCCTTGCAGAGAGGCACTGGGTCTCCAGCTGTGCCGGTGTAGAACACCTCCTTGCCCTCGGGCGAGATGTACCGCAGCGTGATGAAAAGGTCGATATCTTGCGGAGTGGGAGAGCCTGGCTGGGGGCTCATCGACACATTGAGATGCGCGACAATGTGTCCGGTGATCTCTGTTTCGCTCTCAAATGGCGGAGTGGTGAACTGCACCAGTTGCGGGTTCTCCAGATTGCCAAGAGCAGGGTAAGTGATCTTGACCGGGCGCTCTTGCGGAGCAGTGGTAACCAGCTCTTGCTTGGAGGTCAGATAGTATCGCGTGTATTGCGTACGCGCAATGGGCCATTCATTTTCAGTACGGCGAGGGAATTGCTTCTCCGCTTCAGCATTGTTGAATCCGACGTCTCCTTTGCGGAGAACCAAATCAACCTTCGGGGCTGTTCCAGTGGACCATCCCTCGCGATCCTCGCCCTTGAGGAAGGCGTCTAAGAAGCTGCGCTGGACTTCCACTTCTTCCGAATAGTAGAAAGGCAGGTCATGGCGACCGGTGATGAAGCGCAGATACTTCAACTCGCTGCCTGCTTGGGTCCAGCCCTCCACATTACCCCGCAAGTGCAGCAGAATGCCACCCCAGTTGGCCACGGATAGAAGAGGCACCTGAATGTCGGACATAGTGTACTCCTTACTAGCATAGTATATATCATCGCGGAATCGGTTGTTGACATTGTCGATTGTCTGGTCCTGACGGTTCGCTTCCAATTCCTCCTCGGGAAGATCACCCTCGATGGTATCAGGACCCCAGTTACGGGCAGCACGACCAGGCCGGCCGTACTGGTTAGAGACGACCTGACGGTCCCACCAGAATTTGATGAAGGCGTTCGAAAGGATGCCTCCGTGGCGACAACGATCACGGTAATAGTCGGACATGCCCTCCCACGGGATAATACACGACAGGCCCTTGGGTTGCCGCGCACTGACTCTCCATTGACTTCCAGCATAGTAACTAATTCCGAGCAGTCCTACTTTACCAGTGGACCATGGCTGTTCGGCTGCCCATTCGACCACATCAAAGAAAGCCTCGCTTGTTTCACGGGACATGGTGTCCAGCTTTCCGCAGGATTGGCCAGTGCCTCGCTCATCCGCCCGAACAACTGCATAGCCATGCTTAGTCCAGAAGGCAGGGTCGGGAGTCTCCCAGGCTGAATGGGCAGAGTGATGCTCAGGGTTGACTTCGCTGTATGACTTCGGATGGAAGTCCGAGTATGGAATATCTTTGCCGTAGGGGCCGTAAGTGACTAGCACGGGGGCCTTTTCCAGCTCCTTGGGCCGGTAGACGTTGCATCGGACAAGACCCGATTTATCCTTCAAAGCAATGGTAACATTTTGCTCGAAGATGTAGGGGAAGGATGTATCATCCCGGGTAGTGATGTCTTCGCGGATGGGATTCGGCATGATGGTGATACTGTACCTCACCAAAAAATAATAGAGGGTCAATAGCGAGGAAGTAAAAACAATGTGTAACAAATGAACTCAAAATCGGTGTGATAAATAGGTCGTTGTTATTTACCCCTCACGGTGTTTTGCGTCATTTCAACGGTTCCCTTGCATCCGCCCCCGAACGTGGAGCCGAAGTTGTTGAGCCGAGGATTGAGATCACGACTCCAGACCCCAAAATCCGTCCGGCATTAACGGTGGACACACATGACTCATCCTGGCAATTTGTGGGGGGTGAATGAAATCATGGGGTTGTCTCGAAAGATATAATTGTGTAGTATGTCATGGCAACACTCCGCTCTTAAGTGGCGAGATAACCAGTGTGTCCCCAGTCTGCAACCTTTAGCCAAACGAGATACACTGCCCTATCTGCAACAATGGGGAGCATTGACCCACGCACAGCCCAAGGAGGCCTTCACATTCTTATTGCCGGCGCTGGTATTGGAGGCCTGGCCACTGCCATCGCTCTCAGGCAACAAGGTCACCGTGTTGAGGTCAGTTACTCTTGCATCCGAACTTCAGGGTGTAGACATTAAGTTTAGACTAAAACTTGGACGCAGTTGTTTGAACGCTCCCGCTTTGCAAACGAAATCGGGGCAGCGATTCATCTTACACCCAATGCAAACTCTGCGTTGCTTAGATTGGGGATCGACGGCACCAAGTTTGGGGCTGTAGAAACTGAGCAGGTACCCGCTGCCATGCTTGCTCGCTAACCGAAAGATCATCTCTGACCTTGCCAGTTACGCATATACACTCCTGGTGGAGAGCCTCTGGGTATAGTCGACAACAAAGCGCATGCAGACAAATGGAGACACGTAAGTAAACTCCTCCTGCTTGGCATTCAATCGTCATGACGCTTGATAGAAATGGACACTTGTTCACCGAGCCCATCTGCATGAAGCTCTGAAAGTTGCCTCTCAGGCACCTGGGCCCGGTATACCAGCTCAGCTGCACACTTCGAGCAAGATTGTAGACATTGACCCAAAGAATGCCACGGTGACTCTTGAAAACGGGGGAACTTTCAAGGGTGATGTCCTTATCGGAGCAGACGGTGTCCACTCCCTTGCGAGATCGAAATTGCCTTTCGCAAAGGACATTAAGCCTTTCAGCTCTGGCAAGAACGCATTCCGCTTCCTTATAAAGCGCCAAGACGCCCTGGAAGATCCCGAGACCCGTTCACTTGCTGAGGTATACGGTTCAGTGGACATGTGGGATTCTGATGAAAAGCGTGTGGTCATATACCCTTGTGCCAACAATGAGTTGCTGAACTTTGTTTGCATCCACCCCGACACAATGAGCACCATCAACACATCCTCTGATTGGAACCAAGCAGCTAGCAAGGAGGCGCTTCTTGAAGTTTTCAAGGATTTCAATCCCCAAGTTCGCAAGATGCTAGCCAAGGCTGATCCTTACACTTTAAGGGTGTGGCCTTTGTTGGACATGGAAACTCTTCCCACCTGGGTTGATGACCGGCTTGCAATCATCGGAGATGCAGCACATCCATTCTTGCCATATCGTGCATCTGGAGGAGCGATGGCCATTGAGGATGGTGTTTCCCTGGCTGTCATGCTGTCCCGGGATGTGACCCGCGAGGAGATACCAGAACGGTTGAAGCTGTATGAGAAGGCTCGTCACAATCGAGCCAGCACTGTGCAGCAGATGACACGAGAGTCTTCTAAGCCGCAATCAATGGAGACGAGTCAGTATCAGCACATGAGCTTATCCTACATAGCTAACATTCCACAGTGGAAGCAATGACTGACTATATCTACGGCCATGACGAATTCGACCACTCCACCCAAGTCTTGCGAAAGCACCTCTGGGGCAAACTCCCGGCCAAATACTGGCGACAGCCCATTGTCTTCGGCCCCATGCCCGGCCCCAGACAAGACTGGTGGGGCAGGAACCGCGTCCAGAAGTCACTCAAGTCAACATTCCAGACGGCGTCAATCCGATTCAAAACCAGTCGGACGCTGCTGCAAAACCTACTTCCCAATGAGAGGTATTCCTTCACCGACCCAAGCACTGTGGCCTATGCCAGCTTCTCACAAACGAGACTTCACGGCATGGACTGGCTCGGCGGTGGCGGCTACCGTCACCTAGGTCTTTACATCGAGGGCGTGCAGTATAAGAAAACAGACGGCGAAGTTGTCAAAGGACTGTACCTGCCCATTCTCTTCGAAAGCCTGACTGATCCGATCGTGAGTGGTCGCGAAGAGCTCGGCATGCCCAAGCTGTACACTGCCATTGAGGCACACGAGCGTACCAATTCCTACCATCTCACGACTAGCTGGGAAGGCGCTGTATGGGGTCATTTCCACCTAGAAGACCTGGAGGACCAAGATTTCAGCATGAACCCTCCTCAGAACATTGGTAAGGGTGATTTGATCTATCGCTACATGCCGCAAGTTGGACGCGCGAACAAGGGACAGCCTGAGGCTGAGTACCCCGTGCTTGTGCCCCAAGAGGAAGAGCAGAAGAACATTCCATCAAGAATCACTCGGCTCCGGACGACCAAGAACGCCCGTTTCGAGATTGATGCACTCAGCTGGGAAGCATTGCCAACGCTGCATCATGTCATTTCACGGCTGGCTGAGATTCCCGTGGATGAGATTGTTTCGGCCAAGGTAGTTGAGGGTGAGGGGGTGGCAGACGTGTCATGCGCGAGACGTATCGAGTAAGGACTGAGTCGCGTTAAAAGGAGGGTACGGCTGGTCGGAGTCATCATTGTCAGCATTGCTGTACCTGTATGTTTTGATAGCAGATCAAGATTAGATCAATGTACCTGTTTTGAACGATGTGACCTGGCTTGGGATCATGTGATACCAGTTTTGTGTCCTATACCGTGAACTATGACTACAAGTACAAGCTAGCGTTCAACTGCTGCGATTACTTTCGAGCTCTATATTTTATGAACCAGGTTCAACTAGGAATAAGCATATATAACTCGAGTACGTATGTTTCTATGTCTCGTTCAGTGCCGAGAATGCTCTGGGTTATCGCTCATTCCAGCTGCCTGAACCTCGAATCTAGTCCACCAACCCTCCATTCGTCTTCTTCACCATCGTAAACGGCGTCCCCACTCTCTTCAACAACTTAGCCTCTCTAGGCTTTATGAACAATGGCTCCGTTGCAGCGAAGTAATCACTATAATACGGCTTCACCAATTGGACCTATTTGAGAACCAGTCAGTTCAGCTCCTGGTCACCAATGCTTGGACAAGGTTGAGACCTACCCCCATAAGCCATTCTTTTGACGCGGACCTGTATACAGATGGTAGGTTAGCATCAAATCATGGACAAACAACCAGCAACCAGAAATGGAACGGGACAGACCAATTCTCTACCCAGGAGATAGTTCCTGGGGAATCAAGCGACTGGTATAGTTCGAAGAAAGTACATTCAGGCTCAGCAGTGACAGCCTTGTAGGCGGGTTCGAAAGCAGCCCAGAACTTCGGCACGTCCTCGGGTCTAAGGTGGACTGTTACTTGCAGGGAGATAGATTCGGATGAGTCGGACATGGCGAAGTTATCTGGTTTATCGCCAGCTTCTTCCGAATGCAGGGAGCTATGGATGATTGGTGGGCTGATTTGGAGATGTGATGATGGCAATTGATAGCAGAACAAGTCCTTGGTAGACAGTTGAGGAGGGGTGGTGGCGGGGTTATCGGAGGTTAGTTAGCATCTATCATAAGCGGCTAAATGTAAGCACTAACCACAAAGCACTGACTTGACAGGGGTTGATACTTGGTGCTTCTCAGTGGCTATCTTCTGATAAGCCGTGTCGAGGATGAACAGCCCAGCCGTGTTGTGACTAGACATTGGTGACCTCAATGCAGAACCGATGAGATTAGATGGATTCTGTGAAGCTTCTTTGGTACCCTTGAGATCCTCCGTATCGGGCCATTTCTGAAAAGAGGCGACGCCTGTTAGTTAAATGGTGCACGTGAGCTCAAATGAAGCCAGAATACTAACGAGGATATTGTTGACTGTATATAACAGCAAGTGCCATCACTGCCGGACACAACAATGTCTTCAGTCATAGGCAAGAGCTAACCCCTGACGAGGAAATATCATATTAACCTAGATATATGGTTATGATAGCATAAACGAATAAGGCTTCAATATTACCTCGTCTGAAGGTTCGTGATGACAGTGTCCAACTGGATCAGCTCATGATAATCGGATACTACTTTCCTGGACACTATATTCCGTCCGCGAAGGATACTGTGTATGCGTAATCAGTCTAAGTATCAGTGGGTCTCGATCGACAGGAATATTACTTTTGCCATCGCTCGTCCGACTTTCTCTGTATCATGTTTAACCCCAGATCTCATAGAATTCAAGATAAAGTGAACTAGTAATACTCTTTTTTATGCACCATTGGTTTTGTGTGTTGATATATCTCAGGGTCACCCTGCTTATACGTACCTATACATCGCTACTTACCTAATTAGTAGTTAGTATTCAAGCTGATTTACGCACTGAACCATATGAGACTAGTACCGTCGTAGCTATGTAACACACTACCTCTAGAATGTATGAAACTAAGCTCAAATGCCCATAATCTGAAACTTCATGTCCAAGGTCTCGGAAGCACGATCAGGTAATTGTACCTAGCAGCTCGACAACACCCAAACTCACATCAGGAAAGCGTATCAGCCAATTAGCATGAACCAAGTATCTATTCGACTCAGTCAGAACTATGCACTACAACTGTGGCGCTGTCCGCTATGCTAAGCACTAAATTGCACAAGTTGTAGTCTTGATGGGTGAAAGGCCCGGCCGTCTCACTAGCAATATAGTGGACCACTTAGTCTATGGATCATCCGGGACGATACGTATGTCCCGGTCATGACTATACCTCTTGGCAAGGTGTTGTAAATTGTGTTGGTGGCATCTATGGCCTCGCAACAAAGCCGCTCGATTGCAGTACAATATGTAGTATACGTATGAACTGCATAGAAACTAAAGTGAGTGGTTCGAACATTGAGGCTTCTCTGCAATAGCTCACAGGCGTGCAGGCCTTGTCTGCCTGATGTCACCGGGGTCGCAAGGATGAGTTCATGGGCCTAATCCCGGAATGACTTCGAGCCTTGGGGCCACTAGTCTCGTATTGTCCCCAGCAGTAAGCAGCTAGGTGGCAATCACGGGCATGGATTATTTTCGAGCTAAGAGTGGTAGTAGGAGCGGGCACCTAGATGACTGGACAATGAATAGCTAGCGAGCACCGTGGGGTCATCATGTCTCGAGCTAGAGGAGCGCGGATATATTCGGGAGTGGAAGAGTCCTTTTGTCTGATGAGTGTTCCATGACTGTTGGAGGATGTCCGGTGGCTGCACCTCGTGGCATCAGGCCGCAATGGGAAGCAGGTCTGGCATCTGGGGGAAGAATGTGGGCATGCACACAGGACATGCATGTGGTATTCTTATCGTAGTGCTATGAATGGTAAAAGGCGCTGCTTGAGAGTTCAGTGTCCTGCGTGATTTCGTGGAGCAAATATCATCGAACTGCGGGGATGCTACTGCTCAACAGATTGGAGGGTTGGTGAGACCACCCGAGTTGTAAATTGACGGATCTTTGCTGGATGGAGTGGATGGTCGGGGGCCCAGAAAGGCCTAGAACGCGACCGTAGCTTGGAAGCATTTGAAGGAAGTAAGAGCTTTACCTGTACGATGGTTGTCTTTGAGGTAATGTGCTGTGCTTTGGAAAATTGAAGAGAGGAGGGAGAAACCCGACATAACACAAGCCAACGTGCGAACTTCCTTAGTAACCATGGAACCTAGTAAAGGGGAAGAAAACAGGATGGATGGCGACAGAAGGAGGAAGGAAGTATAGTATTGAGTGTCGCGGCGGATGACGCATGACTGGCTGCCTACCGAATCAGGCGGCCCGCTGTGAGGTGCTCCGCCCGCTGCTGCACTTCACCAGGAACCGTAACCTCACCTCCTCCCGCCTTTGCTCGTCCTACACTTGCACCTCTTTCTCCTACTACTACTCTGTTGTTTTCTGGCTTCTCCCATCTCCAGGATACCCTGTCGTCTCGCTTCGACCGTCTCCTGTCTCGTCTGGAGCCCGGTCCTCTCACCTTTACCTCCCCCTCTCAGCGCCACTTTCCCCCCCTCTTCCCTCGCCCGCTCGCGTCGATCGCTTCGCTGGTGTGACTGTATTTATAATTCGCCCCGTCGGCCACCTAAGGCTGTCCGAACAAAGACCCTGATCTACTGGCTGTCTATAGACTCGATAGAAAAACTTGCTCCAGAGCTGGCCAGGGCTTGCATTTGCTGGTTCCCCAACGTGATTTGACCCTCTCCGAGTCTGGGAGAGCTTCCCCGCACTAGAGCTGCACAGCATCATGTATGTCGTGGAGAAACACATCACTGGAAAAAAAAATAAGAGACCAAGTGAATATGTAGCTAACCGAAGACTTTCACAATATTCAGGCGCATTACCGTGAGCGTGATTCGTCCGGATCAGGCCGATGCCGACATCTTCTCCCTAGAAGTCGGTGGGGACATGACCGTCGAGCTCCTCAAAGCCATCGTTGAAAGCGAAACCTCCATCCCTCCTCCCTCCCAACGTATTCTCTACAACAATCAACTACTCGCCGATGATGCTCGCACCCTCGAACAGGTTGGCATTGGTGAGGGTGACATGATAGGTGTTCAGGTTACGCTGCGGAGACCCCAGGCCCCCCCACGGAGTATTGGGGGCCCCAGCTCTGCTGCTGCCCAACAAAACCTGCAGCGACGACAGGCAATGACACCAGATCCCGAGACGATTCGTCTACATATTCTCGGTAATCCGCAAGTGCGCGAGGCTGTTCGACGGCAGAATCCGGAACTGGCGGAGGTGGCCAACGATGCACAGCGCTTCCGTGATGTCCTTCAACGACAACAACAGCGCGAGGCTCAGGCCGCAGCAGAGAAGGAGGCTCGAATTGCCATGCTGAATGCTGATCCGTTCAACCCCGAGAATCAACGCGAGATCGAGGAGATTATCCGTCAAAACGCGGTAACGGAAAACCTCCACAATGCCATGGAACACCACCCAGAGTGTAAGTGGGCGAAACTTTTTCCGTGTCGACCTTATTGCTAACATGAAAGCACAGCATTTGGTCGCGTAACCATGCTGTATATCCCTGTCGAGGTCAATGGCCATAGACTTAACGCATTCGTCGATTCCGGCGCACAGGTCACCATTATGTCACCCGAATGTGCGACCGCGTGCAACATCATGCGACTCGTCGACCAGCGATATGGGGGAATCGCAAAGGGCGTTGGTACGGCTAACATTATCGGTCGGGTGCATTCAGCACAAATCAAGATTGGAAGCATGTTTCTTCCATGCTCCTTCACAGTTATGGAGGGAAAGCACATTGATCTACTCCTAGGCTTGGACATGTTGAGGAGACACCAAGCCTGCATTGACCTCAAACGAGGTGCACTCATCATTCAAGACCAAGCGGTCCCGTTCTTGGGAGAGGCAGACATTCCCAAGCACCTCCAGGAGGAATTCGAGGATGAGCCCATGATCAAGGGAGCCGATGGCGCCGAAGTCGGCGCCCGGACAGGTGCGGTCACGCATCAGGCCAGCCGCAGCCAAGCAGCTGGTGGCCCCAACATGGCCTCTGCGGCATCCTCTTCCCGCCCAGCCCCGCCGCAGTCACGCTGGCCGGCGGACTCCATCGCGAAGATCACCGAACTAGGCTTTACGCGAGAAGAAGCCATGCGAGCTTTAGACGCAGCCAACGGAGACCTAGATGGAGCCATTGGATTTCTGATATGACGCAGGTGATGTCACCGCTTTGGAATCCTTACAACTTTTGGCAAACTTGGTGCCGGGTGAGCAGTCCCGGGAACTTTCGTACCGCTGTAATATGATCTATCATCAACAACAGCGAGACCTGTGCGCAAATTGTGCGATGGCGCTCTATTCCCTACCCATGTCTCTATTTCACTTCCCTTGTAACAATGAAGCCTACGGACGTAACTATTATTGCATTCTATCCTACACACTCCCCCATGGTCCCCGCACGGAACTCTATATACCTAGCAAGCAAGATAGACACCATCAACAGCCACCCAAATCTTATTAAGGATATTTTGGAGGCCATCATTCCATACTATCAGCCAGCCCTGTGGCAAACAATCACAATTCCTGCTTTGGCCCCCCAAATCCGCAAGCCTCATCTTCTCACATCGGGCTTCATCCCGACCTATATCATGCAGCTGCAGCATTAAGAGCGATCGGGTCGGTGTAGCGGGTCCTGCTGCCACATTTACACTTTTCACACAGTAAGTACTATCTAGTGGGAATGCATTCCTACCTGTACAATGTACAGAGCACAGATCACAGACCCAAAGAGATTTTTGGTTTTTCAGCCCACCGCACCTAAATTAGCGAGTTGGCATGTATGCCTTACGCCTTCAGCTCACTCACTCACACACCTCGGCACTAAGTCCAGCACGATAAGGCAGGTTGATGTCCTTGCATGACTAGGCTCATGCAACTTCCTAGGCCTAGAACCCAATGACTGGTCTAGTTTATTGGTCTGCGAAACATTTCCGTCCAGTCTACACCTCTACTGCTACAAAGTACACCTGTAGGAAAGTACTGTGTACAGTGCACTTTCCAGCTTTGCAGACGCATGCACGCCTGAGTTTAGAACTGCCATTCCTTTGCTTTATTTTTTCATTTTCTTTTACGTGATCTATGGATTATCATCCCAGCACATACACCCCCTGCATTGGATACTATATGCATACATGCCCTCCACTGAAATAGGAAAGGGAGAAAATTGGGGTTATGGGGACTGATTTACTGTGGTGACTTACTCCTTCTTGGACTTGACTAGGAGTCTGGTCCGAAGTCTAAAGAACATATCCAGTGCCATGAACGCACCTATCAGAGTTAATTAGCAGCCGTCCAACTCAGCTTACTGATGTCCAGGCGCATGCAGTATCTCTACTTACCAAGAGCGACATAAGGCCCATATAGCATGCTGATGTTCTGCTTTTGGGCTACAGAGCGATCTGCCCAACTCCAGACCTCGACCAGACAGACTGTGGAGGTAAGGAAGGCCTGAAGACCAAAAATGAGGAGGTGGAGGGGGACAAGAGGGTCATCTGTCATGTATCCACCCCGTTAGCTCCAAGTTCCAGATAGGGAGATACCGAGCGTTTATGATGTAACGGTAGGTATAGTTGTGGATGATAGTAGGTGTAGATCCGCACCTCTCTTCAGGCCGCCAAGTGCCCAGACGCTTACGGGCACATGGTAGAACAGCTCCATAAGAATGAAGAAGTAAAACCAGGGGGCTGGTGGCTCCTCAAAGAACTTGTCATGATACGTATCGATGTAGAACTGTCGGAGGGTGTGGGAAAGGTTGGATTGGAGGGCGGTGGGGAGGATCGGGGCTGCGTCGACCACTAGGAAGATTGATTGATTGATAGCGAGTTAGTGGGTTTCGGGACTACGTAAACGAGTGTATATCAGTGGGAAGGGGGGAGGGGGGCAACTTTAGACCGACTTACGAAAAATGATGGGGACATGAATAGCAAAGAAGGAGAAGTAGATCAAGTCGCGTGTCCGGCTCCACAAGGAGGCGGGAGCAGTCGGAGAAGCCATTCTGGGAATTCGGGATTGCGTAAAAGAGAAGGTGTCCCCGGTTATCTAGAAACGTAGGGCGTAGGATGTAGATAGGTCGGGTCCCTTTCGTCCGGCCGAAAAGTTTCGTTTGACAGCTACGTGGTAAGCTAGTCGAGTCTAACTAGTAGCTGGAGGATGTGGAAGAAAAGGATCTGATATGTGCGAAGAAGAAGAAGAAGAAGAAGAAGAGGAAAGAGCGAGAAAGCGGGTCAGCTGACCGTCACGGGTTCTCTCTCCGAGAAGAGTAAAACGCAAACGAAGCAAACGGAAAAAGCAACTACCATGAGAAAAAAAAAAAAACAAAAATAAAGAAAGAAAAAGAAACCATCGAGAAAAATCCCCGCCGTTCGCCAGACCCGATCGGCTGGAAAAGACAGTCCGAGAACCTACCTAATACTCACTACTTTGGCAGAATTTTTGCTTTTTTCAAAACTGCACGCGTCTCAGGCAGTCCCTAAACATAGCTTAAGCTTAGCCGTGTGGATCGCAGTCCAGCTATCGCTCAATCAACAATCATGGCTGCTCGGGTAAGGTGAGTTTAACCCACTGTCAACCATCAACCAGCCGTGGTGACCCAACGGTTTAACGAGCTCAAAAGTATGAAATATTGAAATAAAACAACAGAAATTGTTTCTTTCGCCCATCCCACAGGCTTGCTTTTTTAGCAGAACTCATCGGCCTTGCATATGGTGTTGAATAATACATCGATATATTCTTCTTCAATCTTATCGTTGTGTGAGACATCCTAGTGCCATGTCCACCCTGGTAGCTGGTCCAGCTCCGCCCTCAAGCCATCGGTCATAGATTCATGGTGATCTCTCATTCCAGGGCGGCCCGATAAACTGGGCGTCTTCACCGCAATTCTCGAACCCTGCCTTCAGCTTACTCGTTGTGACCTCCGACTCCCGGCAAAGCTTGTGGTGCAAAAGTCCTCTACTGGAGCCCAGGATCCCTTAGTTGTGGCGCCTGCCCCTCCCCCTTCCCTTGGGGCTGATCTTTTGCCTCTGGACTTCCTTCTTGGCCCGGAATCGGCCTTGACTCAATTTTACGCATCAAAACAAAAGTACTGCAAGGATTTGAGCAGCTGGTATCCGCCACCTGCACGCTGATCCCACCATGTCTCTCAATAATAGCATGCATTCTGCAGACAAAGCAACCTGATCCAGGAAATGTCCTCGAACGTCAAAATGTACCTGGGTCCCCTATCTCATGATTTGGCTCGGTCCTCCTAGAACATCGTTGTGTGGGCGGACGACGGGAAGCTTACGCTTAGCGCCACACTTTGCACCACCGTCCGTCAGTCCATTGTCGCATAGTGTTTCGCACAGAGTGGGCTAGTCTCCAACAGCCGGAAATGCGTCGCCCGACTCCCAGGGTAGACACTAGACACTAAGTACGTACCTTGGAGGTCACAGCGACCCTTTCCCCGGAACTTGGGGCCAAATTTGACCGCCGGTGCTATCTAGTTGCTGTACCTCGCAAGAACACCCTGCGAATAGTCGCCAGCCTCAACCAGTAGTTGACTATCCACATCCACCGTACCCACCGGCACCAAACTTGGGAATCCTTTGACATTCCTTGTACCCCATGCACCAGTTGGGATAATATTTCGTAAGAGATAGCTCATGGACAACGAATCAGTGACGTGACACCTTCAACGGGCATCAATCGACAAAGTACATACTTCTTCCTAGGCTGTCTCGAATGGCAGCAGGAAGAGACTAACTTGGATAGGTAGTAGATATGATCAATGAAAGACAAAGCACTCAGGCCCTACGACGGAAACACGGATGACACGAAATAAAACTTGGTCTCAATCGCAATTCGACCCCTCCAGACTCGGAAGCTCTGAGCTTGAAGGTTGCTCAAACGCGGACATGATGTGGCTTGAACAACTGGGCGGACACAGTCGTACATTATGATCAGACCAATTCTCCTGCATCCTTCCTTCGAGGCTTCTGTGGGCCTTCGACGCCATCTGGGAAATGTTCTAGATAGCCTGGATGACCTTCCGCGGCCCATCTCTACCGATTATGGAACATTAACGTGGCTCGGTGGAGAAACCCGATAGTCCACGGACATTGAACCGCATTCCCGAAATGAAAGCCAACGTCACAACTCGCGCGAGAGGCTCCGTTGGCTCTGCGCGCGAGAAGATCGGCCAGGCCTGTCTGTTCCACCCTGGTTCAAAATGGACTTGATGCGAAGGATGGATGGATACTGTGAGCAAGTTTTTCGCCCGTTGGGTGGAAGCCCAAACCGGGTCTATGTGTGACCCTTTTGGCTTACACGGGTGCTCACTCCTTCCGCCAAAAAAAAAAAAAAATCTTAATCATTTTTATTGAAAAGGAAAATTTTGACACCAGTGTTGTTTGCTTCCCTGAAGAGGCAGCATGGATACGCAAAGGCGTCACTAAAACCGAGAGAGAGAGCGAACACATCAAATTTTCGGGGAAGCTACAGTGGGTATGCGCTGAGTCGATTTTGTGCCTCCTCGGCATTGTGGCCCCAAAATAAACTGGAGCCAGGAAGTCGGCACTATTTTTGTTCGATTGAGTTGACGCGATCGATCACCACCAGGATACTGCGAGAAAGAGAGCAGGCATCATCCCAAACAAAAATTTAACCGTGGAAAAAGAAATAACGAAAAAAAAGAATAATTAATTCAAAGAAAAAGAAAAAAGTAAACAATTCAACAACTGAAAAAAAGAAAAAAAATTAACATTTTCTCGCTCTTTGGAATAAACAGCCGTGGAACACAAATTACTCTAACCCCCTTCACAATGTTGTACTGAGTACGCATGCGCCCTCTTGACATGAGATAAACGGTTTCCACCAACCAAACATTAGCAGAGGGGCTGCAATATTCCTGGATTATTGGCAATGGCTACCTGTGGCAGAGCGCATACAGGCTACAGTAGTGCAAAGCAGCCGCGGCCTCGAAGCCGGGAGTTTTACCATCGTCCTTCTGTCGAGCGATGCAAGGACTAATGCAAGATAGCAGAGCTACCGTAGCTGCTGCTGCTGCTGCTGCTGCTGCTGAAAGTAATGGTACTCCTTCCCACTACTGCACAGGACAAATTCCGCGATCTAGTGCCGTCTACCCTAGAAGGAACAGACTCAAACTTAATGATATTGGCCCAACGTGCCGGCCGCATGGCTCCACCTCTGCCTTCTTTGCAGGCCCTCTGGCTGCTTATCGTTCATCCGGGTTCGCTAGATCAGAGCGGTGAAACCACACCAGAACCACATCGAATGGAACAATTTACAGTTGAGAGCCAGTCCCCCGGAACACGCCGGGTCCAGGGAGAAGACAGTGCCTTCCCATCGAAGTATCGGCAGGTCCAATCGCTATCGCTTCTGCGGTCGGTCAGGCTTAGCTCCCAGAAGACAATCGTCGTTGCCATGCCGGACAACCCTCTGCTGCTGTAAGCCCTTTGTCGTCCGATGCGGGAAGGAAGCTATACTCTTGGAGTGGGCGCGCCGATGCCCCATTCTTTATTATTCATTGGACCTTGACCGCTTCTCCCAATTCCGTCGTGCATCTCTTGCTCGTCTCGGTCCCTGTTCCGAACGGCCTGCCTCTTCCCTTTCTGGCCTCTTCGTCACTCTGTATGCTCTCTTCCCCTTCACCTTTTCCAGACACTGCTTGTGCCATGCTGGCTCCTGAGTGGTTCATTCCTTTGCCGCCGCCCCCTCACCCCCCTACGATGACCGCTGTTCTCATCTGTCGAGACCCGTCCGGCACCGACTTTGTACCCCTGTCGTCATGGATTCGAGACGACCTTTTTTTGTGCCCGCCTTGAGTAGTAGTAGCAGTAGTAATCGGGCGTATCTACCAGCCCAAGCTTTCCCGGTCCGGAAAATTGAAAGGGATAATCCCTGGTCTAACTCTTTCTAAGCGAACCTCCGGTGGATGCATTGCCATTGGCGCTGCTGCGGCCATATCATCCACACTTGGCCCGTGTTTACTGCTTGTGCAATCCCTTTATCGCCATATCGAGCCGGTGGAGGTTGTATCTGATCAGATATATATTCATCTCTCGTCCACCCTCGACTGAACTTTCTTCTCTTCCCCATCCATCTCCAGAGACTTCAATTGACCTTGATTTCTCGGATTCTGTCCTTTTCCTTTTCCCTCCTAGCTCACTTTCATCTTTCTTGACGTCGACGTCCCGCTTAACCTCTTTGTGGCCTTGAGCAACACTACATTACGTACATACTTCCTTCGCACAAGAGCACACATCGGTCAACACACACATCCGCAACCATGCCGTCCTCTGCGCCTGTCCTACGGCCCAAGAAGGCTCTTCCCATCAATGCCCATAAGGAGGAGGAGCCGATCAGCTACGACATCAATATCCCTTACGTGGATGTCACCAAAGAGTCTCACCTACGCACCAGATACCCCGAATACCTTCCCACGTGGGACAAAGTGTGGTTCGATCCTCTTCCTCCTTTTGAGTATCAGGACCCTGCCCTTCGCGTGAAGGATAAGTCCAAGCGCAATCTTCTGTCACCCGGCACAAAAGTGACGGAGATCCAACCGCGCATTGGTAGCATCGTGGAAGGCGTTCAGCTCAACCAGCTCTCGGATGCCCAGAAAGATGAGCTTGCCCTTTTGGTTGCCGAACGCAAGGTGGTAGCTTTCCCGGACCAGGACCTCATTGATGATGGTCCTGAGGCACAAGAGGCCTTCATGCGTCACTTTGGCAAGCCCAATTATCAGCCCGTCTCTGGCTCAATGCGCGGGCATCCAGGTTTCCATATCATCCATCGCGACGGCAACCGCGAGGAGATCACTCGCTTCCTGTCGCAGCGCACTACTACGACACTCTGGCACCAGGATGTCAGCTACGAGATCCAGCCCCCGGGCTATGTGATGCTTGGGCTGCTGGAGGGACCTGAAGTAGGTGGTGATACTGTTTTCTCAGCAACCGATATGGCATACAAGTAAGTATCATCCTCAAGCGCGACGAATCAGCGCCGGGCAGGTAGATTCTAATGCATGTATTAGGCGTCTTTCTCCAACTCTCACGTCCTGGTTGGACACGCTGCGCGCAACCCACTCATCGGCAAAAATGATCCAGCATGCACGTATGACTGGGAGCCTGGTACGCAAAGAAGCCGTCGACACCGTCCACCCGCTTGTGCGCGTCCACCCAGTCACAGGCGAGAAATGTCTTTTTGTGAACGGCGAGTTCATCACCAAGATTCAAGGTCTGAAGGAGCCCGAGCAGCGCTGGTTGCTGGACTTCCTCATGCAGCATATCATCACTGGGCACGACTTTCAGGCGCGAGTGAGGTGGCAGCCTCGGACCATTGTAATCTTCGACAATCGCTGCACAACGCGTGAGTTCCTTGTTACCTACCAAAGATAAGCACCCAAAAGCAATACTGACGGATATTTGCAATAGATTCCGCCATTGTCGACTACCTCGATGATGATAACGGCGCCAAACTCCGTCACATCTTCCGTCTGTGCGCATTGGGCGAAAAGCCCATCCCTGTATACGACCAATTCGAGTAAATCCCGACGGTCTCCGCCACCTGTTCGAGGAGCTCTATCCTTGTTCTCAGCACCTCTTAGTTCTCACGGAAGGTCAAGGGTGCTGGACGCCACCGCGATGCCTTGCCAGCAATAACGTTCCATGCAGCAGGCCCGGAAGATGTTTCCCCGCTACCCCTCAGACTTTCGGATCCTTGGCGCGTCGCATGTGCCAGATCCTCCCTCCTCCTTCTCATCCTTTCCTCTTTGATCCATCCTCTTCCCGTTTTTCTGCCTGGATTTTTTGCTTGGCTGCTTGATTTTGATTGATACCTCGGCCTGGTTCATTAGACTGTTTAATGTGGTTTTTTTATTCCCACTTTTAGTGACCTTATTTTGTGCCCTGTTTAGGCTTCTATGCTCTAGAACTAGTGGGGCCAAACTTACTTTTTATTTTTTTTTTCTTTTCATTATTTTTCTTTGATCTAAAATTTTCGTGTCCGAAAGCAATGTTTTCTTTATTCTCTATTATTTGTTTTGACTTTGTTAGCCCGATAGACTTCATTTCTTTGATTATCTACCAGTTTTAGTTATTACCATATTTACGCGTCAAAAATATCAAAATAAATTTATTATCAAAATAAAAACAATCTTACGATTAATGAACGCGTAGTCAATAAGTAGTTAAACCGAAACTCAAAGATGTTAAATGTTGCTCGGATGTACCCTGTACACCATATATATATATATATTATCCTATGCAGCCTCGTCGAACACACTCACCCCCACCATCCCCATCCACCAACACCCGGGAAGCGGGGACCGAACAATTTCAATTCACAGTAGTAGTAGTAGTAGTAGTAGTAGTAGTAGTAGTAGTAGTAGTAGTAGTAGTAGTAAGTACTAGCCACTCACTATTTAGCTCTGAGCTTAGCAGAAATAATACATAATAAGGTATCAGTGAAGCATCCAGGAATTGGAAATTGGGCTCGAGTCAGGAAACTACTAAAGGAACAACCGCCGATCAGTAATCTACGCCTACGAGAAGCACTCACCAGTCTTAGTAGTACTCCTACTGACTAGTACTTAAGTAGTATTCACCGGCGAAATCTAAGTCAGGAAAATGGTCGTACTAGTACTACTAGTAGTTATTACTGCTGCTACTGCTACTAGTAGTGGTGATAATAAATACCTCGGGATGGGCAGAGGAATCAGGGTCGGTTATATATATATATGTATATTAATATGGTAAGTAAGTAATCTACTAGTAGTAGTACGGTTGTTCCACACCATAATGAAGATGCAGGTAAATAAACGTCATGATCATCATCTTACATTGATTACATTGATTAATACCCAGTTGTAGTACTAGTTGTACACCTTGATCATACCCAGAAAATGGACAGGAAAGTGGGGAGGAAGGAAGGAAGGAAGGCAGAAAGATGGCTTTGAAATGATATAATATATGATGAGATTATTTTGGCACTTCACTTCAGTTCAGTTCACTTCTCTTCACTTGATTCGACGCGACATGACTCTCTGGATGCTGCATGCATGCAAGAAATTGAAAATCATAAAGAAAATAAAAAGAAAGAAAATACACGAAACTCCAGCGCCCAGGACTAGAACAGAACAGAACAGAACAATAAATAATCGAAGTGGGTTTGGGTTGCATTGCTATACGTGATGGAGGGGGGCGGGGAAGCGATGAAATTCGGGAACCAGTGGGACGGACAAATCACCGCAGAATATCATCGATTCTCGTCCTCAACTCTTGTGCCAGCTGGACTTGTTCCGGAGTGATACCACCCTGCTGGAGGAGAAGGAGGGTTTCGAGGATGCGCTCAGCGACGAGGTCGCTTCCGAAGACGACGCCGCCGAGACGGACCGTGTCATGGAACCAGTGCTCAATCAGGTAGAGAAGATCCTTGGCGATGTACTTCTTGTTGGAACCTTGGAAGGGAGCTTCATCGGTGTAGTACATGGATTCGAGGACGGCGTAGAGAGTCTCGTGGGCGACGCCAAGATCGAGGAAGAGGTCAATGACCCATGTTGCAGGACCGACACCACGCTGGTGTTCGAGGGCGTAGCGCTCGAGCATGGGTAGGAGAATGGGGATCGGGAACACAGACTCGGACATGCGCAGACGGCTGCCCAAACTGCGGACCTTGTCGATTACAGCCTCGTAAGGGATGGGCTCACCCCGTTCAAGGACCTCATCGTGCAGGTCTTGAAGGAGGTGTTGCCAGGTCGATCGGATATCGGCTGGGTTACGGTGGTCGGCCAGGAAAAATATCTGGAGACAGATGTCATAGTAGCTTGCAGGGTCGGCGTATTGGTTGAAGAGCTGCAGGAAAATGTTAGCCAAGAAGAAAAGAGAAAAGTAAATGACTAGGGGGAGGTTGGGCTGATGACGTACAGTGCTAATGTCCTTGATGGGTCCGTCCACATCCTTGAGAACTTCCGCCCGGCGTTCCGGCGCAAGACGTCTGTCGTCCTTTAGGCGTTGCAGGAGATCGTCCTGGATGTTCGCAATGTCAATAAGGTTGGAAGTTTCCTGCACCAGTCGCTGTCGGGCTTGTCGGCTAGTGTCGGGCGTGAATGTGGAGGCGTTGGCCCTGGCTCGGCCCAAGTACTCAATGCGACGGCTGAGAGGAAGGGTGAACGCGCTCTGAGCCAGATCCAGTTGTACCTTGGCTGCCTCAAAGAACCGCTGCGACTGAGCAAAGTACCGCCAAAGCAGATCCGCGTGAGCAAGGTCGTCTGCTGATTTACGCTCAAGGTAGGTCACAACGAAGGGCGAGTTGGTTTGCAGCAGTCGATCGCTCCAGCCTTGCTCCAGATACCAGTCGTACAAACTCGTCAAGAATACTTCATCCGTCGAGTCGGAAACGACACCATATGCCTCATTTTTGCGCTTGGCAATTATCGTCAATTGTCCATCAACAACGCCGGGATCGTGAGCGGCGAGGGTGTCAACGGCGAGGATGACCTTGAAGATGAGGTCATAACATTGCTTCCGGTAGTAGAAATAGTCCTTGCGGGTATCCTTTAAAACAAGAGATTAGAACTTGCTAGATTGTAGAAACAGGACAATCGAGTGAAACCTACCTCGTCTGGTCGCCCATCGACGATCCATGAAAGTGCCATGTTGGCCTTGTCTGAGCGAGCAGCAACATTGAGAGCAAGCTGGATCGCGCCTATAATCCTCATTAGTAAAGTAACGTAGAACGGGCCTGGTTGAAAATACCGGCAAAGAACTGGTTGGAAATGTAGCTTTCCACCGCGGAAATCAGGTAATCCATGGGCAAGTTGTCAGAGACCTGCTGGAACAAATGAAGGCTTTCATTGAGCAGGTTGCGACCAAGTTCCGAGTTGTAACCGGCTTCGGTAGCTCTCTTCAGAAGCTCCTGGGCCTTGAAGATCACTACATCTTCAGCGCTGCAAAAGCTGCCACAACGGCGTCGGAGAGCGTCGGCCACAGTTTCCACATTAGAACCCTTTGCAATGTTGCGGTTGACGATTCCCTTCACGAGCTCCTTGGCCATGTCATGACCCTTGTTGGTACTGAAGAGCTCCTCAAAGGTAAGCTTCAAGAAGCGCTCTTTCGATTCGGCCGGCAGAGATGCCACGATTTCATCCACTCGCTCGTCGAAAAGAACCAGGACAAATGAGATACCCTCGATCGTGTGGGATACAAGTTGGACCAAAGAATGGAGGGCGCGGTGCTCCGCCTGCAGGGCAGTTTCCTCCTGTTTCGTGGACACCCGCGTCAAAGCTTCAGGCCCGCTCAATCCTTCGATGAAGCTCTTGTTCGATTTGAAGAACTCCTGCAGAGCCAGAAGATCCCTCTGCACCGCCTGCAATTTGGAAGCAGAAACGGAAGATGCGACCGTCTGAGCACCGTTGGGGGCAATGCCAGCCTTCGCAATCTCCTTCTTCCAAATCGACCGCAACAGCCTAGAGATGTAGAGAGCAATGCCTGCATGACGCGGGGACGGAACGACTGCGTCAATAGCGAGCGTGGTGCTATCGGCGACGGCATTCTCATTCATCGTCGGTCGGCCACCGTACTCGATGAAGACCTTGCGTGCAAACTCCAGGACATCGGGGTCATTGATTTGCGTTAGTCGTGAATCAGAGGAGATCTCAACACCCTGACCGCAAGCGACTGCAAGAGCGGTGGCAAGCGTTTCGCTCCGGCCATAGGTGCGAATGAAGTTCTTGACTTCTCCCTCCAATCCCTCGTCGCCGGTACCACCACTACGCACCAACGCCGCGAAGACATCAACAAGACGCCTTCTCCGAATAACGTGGATGCCAGTGTTGGTCAGAATGGCGATCTCAGCCGCCGGATTATCAAACTGCACGGCCAGTTCGTTTCCGAATCCTCCAGGAGTGCTCGTGGCTGGGGTAGTAGGAGAGCAGAGACCCACGTCTTCAGCCCTGCTGCCCAAAGAGAGCCAGACAGCAGTTTCACCAGCCTTTCCAGGAATAACGCTCTCCTGAGAGCGAGCAACGCGCCCCGAATCCGGAGCCGAAATGAAGAGTGTGTCCGACTTGTTCGTGGAGTCCTTACATGTGAAGCAGAGGAAATAACCTGGAGGGTATCGAACAGTGAATCTGGTAGGCTGCAGGGTGTTGATCGGCACTCTGGCCGTGATTGTGGTTTGGAAACGCGGTTGGTTTTGAAGGCTCGGAGGGAGTTGAGCAGCGGAAGCACCGTCATACGGCGGCGTCTTGACATGATGGGCCTGCATACTTGTAGGTGCGTTGGTGCCGTTCGGTGCAGAAGACCAGGTGAAGGAGCCGGTAGCGCTAAGATAAATGCGATAGCCTGTTGCAGTTGTGGCCATCAAATGGTACCTAGAGGCCTCGGCGGCTGGGATGGGACTGATGGAAACAATGGGAACTTTGGGGTTAAGGGTCTCATTAGACGCGATAATGTGTCCGATATTGGCATAGATGTCGAGGGCTGGCTTCGTGATCACCAAAGCAAGGCTGCCATCTGGCTTCATGTGGAAGACGCGAATGGTGGAGGAAGATGATAGCGTGTACAGTAGCTTTCTTGTGTCGTCGATTTCCATCTGCTCCACATTTTCGAATGACTTTTGCGTAAAGCTCAGGCTCGGCGTGAATGCAGATAGACGAGAGCTAGTGTGATTGACCTTCGAGCAACGACCTTGGAACCATTTCTCCTCCTGCTGATAGATGAGTTCGTAAACGTCATTGTCCGAAGTGCCACCGAAGAAGACGCGACCGGTCGAGTCCGAAGAGGCGATGACATGGATATCCAAGCCACGAATGGACGTTGACATGCCCGTCTGGTATAACGTGACTTGCCGCGCGCCTCCAGCCGTAGTCTCACAACCCATACCAAGCAAAATGACGTCTGCCGTTGTCGATACTACGAGGATGTGCGTGATTGAAGGCAAGAACACACCAGCTCGGGGTTTCGCCAGCTTGACCGTGTTGATGCTGTTCGGTTGGTCTTCAAAACCAACTAACTGAGGGTTAGGATGCGTATAATCCCAGATGTAGAGTGCATTGTCAATGGCAACCCAGGCGTGGTTCAACTCGGCGAAGAGTCCCATGCTTGTCGACACCTGCGCTCGATTGTATTGGTCGAAGATCTGATCTGGGATGTTGTACATCTTCACTTTCTGAAAGGGAGCCCATGATGGTGAGGCGGGTATATCGTAGTCAGACGAGATACCTTCTACACAAGAGTGTTAGATCTGATCCCCCTCGTCACGACGGACGGGGGCATACTCACGGGAGAGATAGCTATCCAAGTCAGGATAACGGGCTTCTTGAACAAGAGTGTCGTTAACTGTTCCTGCAGCACGTTCCTCTGTGCTCAAGGCCTGAGTCTTGGGCTTGAACGTGGCTGGGGGGAGTCTGGGAAGCGCAACCGGTGAAGCTGAATGTTGCTCCGCGGGGGCCGCGACAGGCTTTGGCGAGAAACTAGGCGCGGCCGCAGCCACGGTGGGTGCAGGAGTCTGAAAGTAAGCACCGGGTAAGGGCTTTTGAGGGGTGAGGGTCGGCGTGAGGTCTGGATAAGACATGATGCCGGTTGAGAAGCCCGTGGGAAGCTTTGGCGATTCGTCGCGCTCCCCGGCGAGGTGAAGATTCGGTCGGCGCAAGGGCGCGAAGAGGACGATCAATTCACGATGGTATCGAGAGGGCGGAGGGAAGAGACGGAGGACGGGAAGGTCTGAGAAAGCAACATCAATGAACAGAGGCGGGAACAGCCGGAGTGGTTGAGGGCGAGTTGTTGATCAGACCGAATAATGACAGGCCTGAGCCGTAAAACGAGCAGGAAGAGAAACAAAATTGTGCACGGGCCCGGAGGTGAGGTCCTGCCCAAGCTCTCTCCGCCTTTGCGGTGCTTTTCCTCCGCCCATGATTTCATGCCCGCAACAAACACCACAAAGCCCATTCATTCATCCGTTGTGCCATTGAAGAGTGTTACTGCTATTCTCTTGTTCACCATGCTTCCCTCAATGCGTCTCACATCCCGTCTGGGTCTGCGCCTGGTGCGCTGGAACTCCACTGCTGGTCCGACTCTGCCGCCTTTGATGACTGCATTGAGAACCGATCTCAAGACTGCCATGCGAGCTAAGGATACGCCTAGGTACTTCTAATTCTTACCTAAGACTCCGGGTGCTATTTGCGCGTCAATGCTGACGAATTACTTCCCAATTATTAGGTTGAATGTTCTTCGCGCTCTCATCTCCGAAACCAACAACGCCGCCAAAACCAACTCGCCCATCCAGACTGACCTCCAACTCTTGTCTCTGATCCGCAAGCGCATTTCTGCTTCGAAGGATGCTGCTAAGGAATTCGAGTCTGAGAACCGCCCCGACTTGAAGGAAACTGAGGATCGTCACATTGCGATTTTGGAAGAATATGGCGCCCAGGTGAAGACCATGAGCGTGGACGATATCAAGACGATCGTTGCTGCGGAACTTGCCAAGTTGAAGGAGACGGGCAAGAAGGTCGAGGTTGGATTCTTACTCAAGTCTCTCTTTTCCCCTGGAGGAGCCCTGGATGGCAAGCCCGCCGAGAGATCCGAAGTTGCAAGAATTGCCAAAGAAGCGGTTTCTTCCGCGTAAGGGCTGACGAGAAAATGTATAATAACTACCTGTATAATACGCATACCTAGACCAGTTGCCTGGTTCCCCTCTCAATGAAATGCATACGACGGATGAAAAGTCAAGAATTGTCCATTAGGCGGGATTTCGGGTCGCCATAAAGTTGCATAGTAAAAACAAGCAGAACTCGCGTGCCTTCATGCTATAGGTCATGTAGGCGTACTGTGCCAAAAGAGAAAGACGAAAGTTCCCAGCGCCAGGTTGTATGCCATCCCAAGAATTACCGACCTTATTTATCCATCCCTATTTGCCCTCCCAGGAATGTTCCGAACTCCATATCCATTCATATCCAGCCGTCCATCGTACTTGCTCGGTGGTAACGCGCAAGTTTCGCGGTCATCTAAGAGCGAAGTAAAGTGATCCCTCCGAGTGTGGTCATGAATATACCGAGCCACAGCCAGTTATTCGGGTCACCAACTTTCTCCCTGCTGACCAAGTTCTTTATGCTGAAGCGACCTCCAGTATCCCCCACGACCTGGCGTTTACTCTTATTGGAGGAGGTTGGATTGAGCGTCTGCGTAGGTAACATCTGTGGCGGTTTGTATATAAGATACATTGGATGCATCGGCGATCCGTCGAAGTTCTTGACGTCAAGGCGTTGTACACCATGGTATGAGTCTACCGAAACAGAAAACGACTATACCTGTCAGTAGCTATTATATAGTTAATGGGGAGAACCCAAGTACCTCAAAATGCTCAGTTTGGTTGTATCTGGTATAGGTCCCCGTAGAGGACTGACAGGGATCTGATAAGAGCTGGCGTCCATCAACAGCGATCGGGGTCAGGTCCACCGATCCATCACTGTTTACGGTATAGGTACCGTGCTGCCATTGCATAATCCCCTTTGGGCAGGAAGGATCCTGGGCTATTTATTGATCATGACATGTCAGAATCGGGGAAATACACGCGATAGAGGATTCTGGGACTAACGGTTGGCAATGGCACGATAGTAGGCTTCTTCATAATGTCCATCGGCGTTGAACGAGTACGAGATACCAGTGAGATTGGGTTCGAGGAATTTATCATTAATCGGATCGTAGAAGCCCTGTAAACATCGAACATTAAACGGTTAGCGTACAGGTAGAACTGGCCCATCGAAAGTGGTAAACAATCAACACGGCGCAAAACATACCGGACCTGTCACAACTTGGCGGGACTTGGTTGTCCATGTTCCTTCTAGATCCGATGCGCCGTGGCTGCTGGCCCCAACAGCAGTTAATAGAAGGCCAAATAAGAAGCACGTTGCCATCATGTTGTGATCATACCCACGAGAAGAGAGTCAATACAGAAGAAAGGGAGAGGCAGAGGGTAGAGAGCGAGAGGAATGCGTCGAAAGGCGCAACAAAGCAGGCGGCCCTTGAAGGGTGGAGTACACAAGAGCTCCCCCGGTACGTGCCACTGGCCCTGCCGATCAAACAAATGAACCGCCATGCAAATCATCCGGCCAAAACATGTTCGCCTGCCAAGCCACGCCCGCTTCGGCTACTACCAGACTAACTAGGTGAAGCACCACCTTGGGCAGACCGCGTAGACAAACAGTGGTCGCTGGTCTGCGTACACCGCGTTCTCATCGTGCAAGCAAGGACCAAGATGATGGCTGGGTTGCAAGTTGCAAAGAGGGACCTTCGCCGGAGGATGCGGGATGCTCTCCAGCAGATCCCCGCCGACTCTATTGCCAATCAATGTCAGGGATCTCGATTCGCTTCTGCCCAATATGGTCGCGGCATGTGCTGACCTCCCACAGCCAGAATCGCTACGAATCAACTCCTCTCTCTCCAGGAATATCGGGATGCGAAGAGGATCGGGGTCTATCTGTCCATGCCAGCCGGCGAACTCTCTACAACGGCGATAGTGCAGGATGCCCTGGCCAATGGCAAAGAAGTCTTCGTACCTTACATACACAATCTCGAGTTGTCGTCACAACCAAAGACATCAGTCATGGATATGTTACTGCTGGAATCGATGGATGAGTTCAGATCGCTCGAGCCGGACAAGTGGGGAATTCCATCGCTTTCACAAGCAAGTGTGCTTAACAAGAGGAACTGCTTCGGGGGCAAGGGAGTCTCACCCCAGCCCGAAGATTCTACGCAGGGACCGTACGGGTTGGATTTGATTGTCATGCCAGGAATGGCGTTTGATGAGGGATTCAGAAGATTAGGCCATGGCAAAGGTTACTATGATCATTTCCTGACAAGGTACTCCAAAGGTCCCGAGAGCACAACAACGGCACCGAAACTGCCTCTACTAGGTAAGGCATAATTGTTCCAGATGACAGCAGTCAACTCGAGCATATTCCGTCACTAACCCCTCGTATAGTCGCGCTGGCTCTCAAAGAACAAGTGCTGGCTCCGACCGAAAAGATCCCGGTTGCGGATCACGACTGGCTAGTAGACGTCCTCATGGTCGGCGATGACCGGTGCCTCGTGCGCCAACGCTGATAGGATATCCAGAAAAGAAGCGAGCCCTTTCATGTCCATGTTTTCATCTAATGCGACAATAATGTGCAGATAATTGTACTCCAGCGAGAACCCGTAAAAAAGTGTTTAGAAAATGCAAACGATATCGTATCACGGCACGAAGTCGGAGATGAATGATTAATTTTCCCTTTCCTGGCTTCCGAAATCCTTAAACGCCCCGTTAAATTCACTGCACGGCCTGAATAAGAGACACGTTGTCGCCCTTGAGCAGTATTTGGCCTAGGTTGTTCAAGTTCGTTATCAGCATTGCAGCACCAAAGGGGAGAACACAAAAGCTAAACTGCCGCATACCTAGAGGTCTCCGCTTCTCTTCCTCGGACTTTGTAGCCATGCGAACCTCCACTGCATCGTCAATGACAAGGTTCATGAACTCGTCAAAACCCTACACAAGTCGATTAGTCAAATGCCATGCAAACATGTCGCCAGAATCTATTTACCCTGATCTTTCCCTCTATGCGGAAAGCAAGCTGCTCGTAAAGCCAGATAGAGACTGTAGACCGTTGCTGAAGAAGCTTGAAGATGAAATGAATCGGCGCAAGCAGGGTCTTGCGAGCGGCTCCACCGCCTCCACGACCGGTCATTGTGATGGATGGATGGAAGGAATGTGTAGGGTATCAAGAGGCGAAGGCAGCGACAGGAGACAACAGACGGGAATGCCGTTCGGTTGATCGAGAAAACGACGCGTGGTGGTGGTTGTTAGGCGGGTGGTGCTGAGAGAGAAGGTCGAGAAAGATCGGGAAGGTGGTGAAGCAAGCTTCCATCGTTCTTGCCGCCTCGGGGACGATTGCGGCTCACCAACTTTTCCCTTTGGGTCGATCGTCACCACATCCCACCTCCACTAACCAGTCACTTACCCCCCGATCCCTCTCTCCGCCACTGTGCTGAAGGTTTTAGCGCTGATTCCATCGAGGTGGCTTGTTCTTTAATGTTTGTTTAATGACTGTTCATGATCGCACTGCATAGGTGTTGAGCCTCCCGGCCTGGCTGAACCCCTCTTCTCCCATTCCCAACTCGAACAATCCCAAAACATCCCACTCCTCGTCCAAGATGGCCAGCAAGGAGGGGACCGCAGGGCAGTCCTTTGGTGCTGTCCTCGCGGCAGTCACGACTATGTCAGGAAATGTCTCGCGATCGGAGAAAGAACACGCCCATGAGTTCCTGGAGAAGTTCCAGAAATCAGTCCGTTCATCCCTACCCCTCATTCTTCCTCCCCAGGGCCGATTGTTCCACGCCGCCCATGACATTGCATGCTAATCATGATTCGGCTTCTATCTAGATTGAAGCATGGACTATTACCCACGAAATGCTACAGTCCCCCGATGTCCCTGTCGAGGCCAAGTTGTTCGCAGCGACCACGTTGAAAGGAAAGGTGAAGCGATCCCATCACCTACATGACGCGGTACTGGCATCCCGTACTGACCGTCCCAGATTATCTTCGACCTCGACCAGCTACCCGCGGAATCGATACTCGCCCTCCGAGACTCCGTTCTGAACCTGCTTGTGGCTTATGCTGCAGGTCCTCGGCCGATCCAGACACAGCTTTGCGTCTGTCTGGCGAGCCTGGCCATCCAGATGCTGGACTGGAAGGACGTCCTACCCACAGTTGGCGCGGCTCTGGGTGGCAGCGCGGGGGATTGTGTGTTGGAGTTTCTCAAGATTCTCCCGGAAGAAGTGACCGAGGGTCGTAAAATCAATCTCAGTGTATGTTCGGCGGCATCAACACCTCACCTGTTTACAATCCGTTTCTACGCGATAGGCGACGACCTTTTATACCGCGACAAACGAGACTCTAACCTGCTGGCTTGACTTAGGAAGAGGACCTTGATTCCAGGACGAAAGAACTGTTGGAAGACAACGCCGAACAGGTCATGCACCTTCTGATTCAATATGCTCAGTCATCCCGTACGTGCCCAGCCGTCGAGTCAGCTTCATAATATGTTGATATGCTGATTATATTTCTGGTTTAGCTACTGCGTCTACTAACCCCCGTCTCCTCGACTGTATCACCTCATGGATGCGCGAGATCCCGGCGTCGAAAATTGTTGACTCACCGTTAATGGATGTGATTCTCAAGGCTCTTGATGACGAACGATCATTCGAGTCTGCGGTCGATAGCATGTGCACCTTGTATAGAGACACTCGGGAGGTCGATGATTCACTGCCCATCATCCAGGCCCTGTATCCGCGATTAATGTCCCTGCGCCCGAAGATTGCCGAATTCGCCGAAGCGGAAGACACAGATGCTTACAGGGGTATCACGAGGCTGTTTGCTGAAGCTGGCGAGGCCTGGGTGGTTCTGATGGCACGCCTGCCGACTGACTTCCGCGGGCTGGTCGAAGCGGTCCTAGAATGTTGCGCTCGCGACTGGGAGCGGGACGCGATTTCCCTTACTTTCGTCTTCTGGTACGAGTTGAAGCAATATGTTACTTTGGAGCGATATGCGGATGCACGGACCGGCTTTAGTGATATCTTCTCTAGCCTCGTGGACATCATGGTCAAGCACCTCGAGTACCCGCGGCCGGAGGAGGGTGAGACGGACCTTTTCGGTGGCGATCGGGAGCAGGAAGAGAAATTTCGGCATTTCCGGCACGCTATGGGAGATGTGCTCAAGGATTGCTGTGCGGTCATTGGGGTCAATGAGTGCTTGACCAAGGCTTATCAGCTGATCCAACAATGGGTCTCCAAATATGCCTCTCAGTCCAGCGATGACCATGTTCCCAACTGGCAAGAGCTTGAAGCGCCCCTGTTTAGTTTGCGCGCCATGGGCCGTATGGTCGACCCTGAGGAGAATGTTGTCCTGACACAGGTCATTCCCCTCATCGTGCAGATTCCGAACCAAGAAAAAGTGCGATTCCAGGCCATCATGGCGTTAGCGCGTTACACCGAGTGGACTGCACAGCATCCCGAGACATTGGAGGCGCAACTAAACTATGTCATTTCCGGCTTCCAGCACAGCTCTCCGGAGGTGGTTCAGGCTGCAGCCTTGGCATTCAAGTTCTTGGGCACGGACTGCCAGAAGTTGCTTGGAGGTCACATTGCCCAACTACACTCGTTTTACGAGTCGGTCCTTGACAAGCTGAAACCGGCCAGTCAGGAAGAGATAACCGAGGGTGTCGCGGCTGTGGTTGCAGTGCAGCCACTGGAGAAGATCTACGAGACGATGAAGTTGTTCTGTGACCCCATTATGGCACGCATCATGAACTTAGCGAACAACGCTAAGGATGAAGAGGGCCAGCGGGCTGTTGCTGGTAGGTATACTTCAAAATTAAAAGGCACTCTGCATACTAACTGCATGGTAGATCACCTTCAGTTGATTACGATCTTCATCCTGGTCGTGAACCCATACGTCTCACCCCGGGAAGAGAACCCCGCAGTCAAGTATTGCGGCGAAATCTTGCCAATCATGACGACAATCGTGATGAACTTTACCTCGTCCACGCCGATTTTAGAGCGCGTCTGCCGTTGCTGGAGAAACATGATTATTTCCTACCGCACGGCTATGACTCCGCTCCTACCCACGCTAGCGCAGAGTCTTGCAAGCGGATTCGAGGCATCACGAGAAGGATGCTTCCTGTGGGCCACTGACGCTGTCGTGCGCGAGTTCTCCGAGGGTGCTGAATTCGTCGATCCCTCCACCAGCCATGCTGTCTTCCAGTTTTACGAGCAGCAAGCGGTCGCATTCCTGCGGACCTTGAATGATCTGCCCCCCGAGAATCTCCCAGATGGTAGGTGCTCCCCCAGCTGGAAATTGGCTGCTCGTTGCGCCTCAAGCTAATCAGGTACAACCAGTTATCGAGGATTTCTACCGTTTGTCTTCCGATGCCGTCCGGTATTACCCCAAGGAGTGTGTCACTTCGTCGCTGTCCGTGCCGATCTTCTCCGCCGCACTCAGCGCTCTCACCCTCCAGCAGATTGACCCACTCATGGCCACCCTTCATTATTACCACGACCTTTTTAGCTTCGCTTTCGATAAGCCGACGGTTTCCGAATTCACCACTTCAGATGGGAGCTCCTACACCAACCCGCCCGAAATCCGCGAGGCCGTCAAGCAGCTGATTGCGTCGCAAGGCCAGCTACTTACGCAGCATATCCTGACGGGTATGATGTTCTCGTTCCCGGGAGAGTGCTTCCCCGACGCATCCAGCGTGATGATGATGCTGTTCGAACTTATGCCCGAACAGGCAGGAACGTGGCTTCAGGCCACGCTGCAGATGCTTCCCGCCGGCACCATGAAGCCGGGTGAGGCGGAGAGGTTGCTGAAGGGCATCTTCGACAAGGTCCACTCGGGTGAGGTGCGGAAGATCCGGGTCCTTCTTCAAGGTATGGTGAAACTAGCATTTTCTCGCAAGCTTTACATTGGCTGACAAGCACGCATAGACTTCACCAACTCATACCGGCGACGGAACGTGGCACCTAGAGAAGGGCTGGGCCGGCTGGAGGCGACCCGGTTCCGGTTTAGCGGATAGATTGTACCATGGGAGAATGGAGGCCAGGACTGAGCAAGTCAGGAACCGCTCAGCGCAAAGGATGCTGGGAGAAAGATTCTCATCAGCTGCCGACGACGCTCAGCCCTTGGAAGGCGGCAATAGTCCTTGGAAGATTAGCGCACGTCATGCGACCCGGCCGAAGATCATCAAGCGCTCGCACGCGTTGAGAATCAAGTTAAAAATATTTGCCCAATCATGTATTCCTTTATGCCCTCCGTTCTCTTTCCCCTCCCTGCCGCGCCCACCCATTATCTCCCAGCATCACCCGTATACGACATGATGCGGTTGTTTCAGAATCCGAGGCACTCTTGCCTGAGGGAGGGCGATCCCGCGCAAGAGACCAGCGGGGTCCCTCCTGCGAATCGGAGGGTGGAGATTCAAGCCCGCTCGCATGATTTCTTGCTTGCCACTACTTTTACTCCCCCTGAACACCCGCCCTGTAAATCGAAAGTACTTTTTAAGTGTAGCAATTTAGACCAATGCTTCCCGGCAACCGCGGCCCTATGAGTATTCCAGTGCGTATCTCCGTATATCATGTCTTGGAAGTCATGCACAGTAGGATCCCAAACCTGTAAACCAGTATGCGTGTGGAGTAGCCTGTAAGATAGCAAACCTCAAGAGCCAATAACCTACCACCATGTCTCTAGCATACCTCACTACCAATATTACAATCATCATCATCGTCATATCATATGACATGCAGAGATTTTCAACCTGAGAACCGAAGTTTCCTTCACGAGAAGCCCCGGGATAGTACTAAAATAGGATACCCACATACTCACACACACACACATACGCACACACAAGGACACACACACGCGCGCTGCCGCGCTACAATGTTTAGTAACCGGCAACTCCACCCAGCACCTAAGCAACTGATATACACCACCAGCACTAAACAAATATATACTAGTTAGGTAGTTAGAAAAGGGAGACCCATACCGTAGATCCTTATGTTCAGCAAACACAATCAAGCCCCCGAATCCAAAACACACATGAAAACATGAAAAGAAGCATGAATAGCCGAGAGAGATGATCGCCCATACCCATCCGACCCCATTGTTTCAGAAGTCTTATCAATCAGCCAATGGATATCCACAATCCACAAATCACAATCCACAACTAAAATAAACACACGGAGATAAAAAGATTGTTATTTCAGCTGATCATCTCGGGCGAAGAGAAAAAAAAATAAAAGATTTTTCTTGGGTTTTTTTGGCCCCATGTTGGGGGTCGGGTGGCCAGTTATATTGCGGTATCCACCCGGGTTGAGATTTGAGATGGCGGGGTTCGGTGTTGATGATGATCTGAATATGGGTCCTTGATTGATTGATTGATTATCTAGAGTTACGGAAGTTGTTTTCAGGGTTGGGTGGGGACTACCTACCAGGTACCGTAGGTAGTACTTAGGTAACAATTAGGAGGTGTTCGGGGGAGGGTCAGTGATGGACGTACAGTAGTAGCTGCTTAGCTAGCTTATGATGTTGGGGCTCGCTTGTTATGTACTATTTGGGTAGGCAGGGGGGGATCGTGGATTGGTGGTTGGTGGATGGGGGATGGGGAAGGAGCGGTCAGCTACATGGATACTACTCCTATGTACTACTCCTACTACTCAGTTACTTACTTGGTTGGTTTAGATCATAGATGGGTGTGAGTGAGTGTGTGCGTGTGTGTGTGTGTGTGTGTGTGGTCCCAGTGTGTTGATCAGGTGGTTGTTTCTTGGTACACTGTAGGTCATATTTACTTACTTTGGTTTAGGGCAAGGTAGGGGACCATAGTTGACGTTGTCGATCTTGTTGTTTTTACTCCATGTCCGAGAAGTGGCTGTTCGGTGTTGATGATACTATTGGTTTTGTTGTTGGAGAGAGGGTTCCGATGTAGGATGGCAGGTATCCCGCTATGTGAAGGTTCCGGTGGTGGCCATGATCACGCCATGGAGTGAGTTGTTCTTGCTTACATTCGGGGATGCCTTCTTCCTCTGTTGCTGCTGTAATGGATGGCCGCTCATTGGTGGTAGTAGTAGTAATAGGAGTAGTAGCATGCGCGCGGTGTACTCCGTAGGGCAGACAGGCAACCTGCGGCTAGTTAGCGGTATACTGGCATAGGACAGGGGTAGTGGTGTGTGAGGAAAAGAAAATGCGCGCGGCAATGGCGAGAGAGAGATTTTATTGAGCCAATGGAAGGGGAGGCATTCAATTATTATACTCGAGGTCATTGGGCCGTAAGTTCATGAAGCTTTTGGGGGCTGAACCCATGATGTCAAAGATATATTTCTCGGCCGGTGGATCCTGCTAGTACTAAGCACTTTGTGGAATATGTACCCACCTGGATTATTTACAGGCATAAACCAGGGTCGTGTTAGACGCATGCTCGGGGATCTAGATCCGATGTTCGGACGAGAACGAGTATTTTTGTTGGGGATAATTGCTTTTTTTGTTGTTCCTCTCGGGTTGTCAGCGATACTTGCTTCTTCGGGATGGTGAGGTGGTGCGGAAACATCAGCACCGGTATCGCTGCTGTAGTGCAATTCTATATTGGGGATCACTCCACTAGGACTCTCTCGGTTTCGGCTCAGGTAGATCCCTTGGCATCTTTGGCGCAGGAACAGGTCTGAGTCAAGACTTCGTAGCCAGATGGCGGCTCAGCCACTTGGAGTAGTCGATCACCATAGCTATACGGGCCACAATGCAGTCTGGTGATCGTTATTCCAGTGCGAAGTTAGCACGGTTGCTATTATTGTGGCAAATGTGGCTGTGTGGTTTGTTTAGGGTGTGGTTTACTCATTGCTGTGGCCGGGAGGGTACCGGTGCGCTGGTACCGCATCGGAGACTTCCGCGCTGGCGGAATGCGTAGGGGGCACCGATATGGCATAAGGCATCTGTCATAGAATCAAATCAGTCGATGTTCTTATCATACCAGTATCTTAAGTTTACGTTCCTGGACCAACGATCCTTCTCCGCGGTCATTGATCCGGGGAGAAGGTACGGAGCACGCCATCCGCCGAATGTCAGGAGACTCTCGTCTGACGACACTTGGATGGCGGCCGTTCGAGAACTTGATGTTTTCTTTTTCTGCAGGCGGCGCATGATGCGTCTATGGGAATACCCTAGGCGGAATAGAGTCTGTAAGCTGCCTCTTTCCGAGAGACTGAAACCACGCTTAATTAGGTAGACACTGCCACTAGGCTGCCTTTTTGGACCCGTAGTTCCAAAGCCAAACGAAGCTGGTTGGGCTGAAAAGATGGGTCAGGAAAAGGGAAACGGAGATCAACCCTGCCAATCAAGGTACCAATTGAGTCTAATGTACCAAAGGTAGAGGAGAAGGAGCAGCAGGTCGTGCGTCACGGCTGCTCCTGATTGACCGTCGCAACTGCACGGTTGTATCATGTATGTCTATGCGTTGATGACGCTTCGAACTCGATCGTGCCCACCCAGAGCCTGCAAATCCCTTTTTTCTCCGCACTGCAAAGTTTCAGTTGACAGCGACACTGACACATGAACCGTGATGATTGGCCGGGGCCAATCCCTTACGAATCGGGAATTAGAGGCATGGAGGATCGCCCGATTGCCTCTGCCGCGAACAAGGCCATCCAGTATGATGCTCACCATTCATCTTCCGGGGGGAAGTAACCGCTGCTGCCGCAATGCATAATCGCCTGCACCGTTTTGGCCTGGGCTGCATCAACTGGGGAAAGGGTGGAGTGTGTTCATCTGGTCCTTTCATTTCGCTTTTGATTTTATTTCTCCGGGTTGGCATTATTTCCTAGTAGCTGATCAATTCATTTTTTCTTGGGACCACTAGCGTCAGGGACTATGTAATACGTAGGGTGATTTTCCACATCAATGTCACCTGCGATGTGATGAGAATGCCTAGGAATAGGGCTTCTCGGAAAAGTAGTATACCGGGATCAATCTAGATAGTAGGTACTACCAGTAGGATAGACGGAACATGCTTAGATGAGTGCAGGATGGCACGGGACGCCCAGGATGCAGGAAGAGAGGGGAAGGACTGACCGTGGTCAGTTTCTGGTTCTAGGTGGCTTCTGCGAGTGTTCGGTGCAGAACCAATGATATTGAATCCAGTACCTTAAGTTCTTGGAAGCCAATGAAGATGGATTATCGCTGGCTTTTCCATCGCTGTCCCGCCCGCCTCCCCTCCCTTACCCTTCCGGCCATTCTCTTCTCAGCCAAAGATGACCAAGACCCAGTTAGCCTTCAATTTGCTTCTTTTCCGAGAGAGGTCGTATTTTCGTTTTTCGTGTTTCTTTTTCGTCTCAAATCCGGGAACCACTTGCGCGGCTGTGAGTGGAGTGGATTTTGTGGCGATTAGTTACTACTCTCACCGGGTGGAGTGAGCATACAAAAAGGAGATGAAGGAGCAGGAGCTGAGGGAAGAGAGAGAGATGGAAGAGAGGAGAATAAAATAAAATAAAATAAAAAAGAAATTCTCCATACAAGTTGGGAAAGGTGCAGGGAAATTGACAATCAAGTGGTACATCCATAATCATTTTTTGACTTGAAGCTCTAAAAAGCATCGGCTGCCCCACCTCCGAACGAGCAACCAGAATATTAAGGGACCTCCATTCCCGGTGTCTCTGGTTCCTTTTGCTCCTCCCCGGTCTTACCTCTCTTTGACTTTGGCGGTGACTTCTTCTCTTCTCTTTTTCCCTCGGATCTCAGACTCTTCGTCTCTTGGTTCCACCATTCAGCATTCAGCATCCATTGTGCACCCTCGTGTGCTTGCAGTCTGGCAGTTGGGGTTTTGTGTCGGGGGGCCCTTGCTCACTCGGCCCTTTTTCCCCTCTTCCATCGTTTTCCCCCCCATCACCAGTCATCGTACGACCTTTCTCCTCCGACCTGCTATCTCCTCCATACCTACACCAAATCAATCTCTGGCATACAGAGAATTTATCTTTCCATCCAAACCTTCCTTGAATTTATTCTAAGGATTGTCCCTTTGCTATCGGGGTCCCCCCAACCCATCGGGATTCGCTGACTCTTCCCGCCCGCCGAGTTTTCCCCACGGGGTTCCCCGTGCGTCACAAATCGGCCCAGAAAGCGGCGACCGTCCACCGTTTACGAGACAACCTCCTGCCCGCTTCCTTTTTGCCGTATGCCAGTATACAATCGGGCTCACGTTTCATTCTGAGCCCTCCGGACCGGCATCCGTCTGCCGATGAGAAGCAGTCCATCTCAGGTCTGATGAACGTTTCCTCTCCAAGCAACATCTTTGCGGGTGATCTTCGGGGTGTCGGCTAAGGCGCAACAATCCACTCGTGGTATCAAGGAAAGAAAAGGACAAGGTTTCGAAACAATTGATTGATTATTGCCTGCATCTTCTGGCCAAGATGACCATGGCTCTCGCTGCAATGACCCCGCTGGGTTCGGGGCCGAAACGCGATCATACATCGAGCACAGAGATCGACATGATGACGGAAGCTGATGCGCTCCATGCGGCTTTAAATGGACCCCCACGCAAGAGAAAAAGAACCCGGAAGGTTCAGACGGATCGCAAGTTTGAATGCACATTTGAGGGGTGCGGCAAGAGTTACTCGCGAGCGGAGCATTTGTACCGCCACCAACTGAACCGTACGCATGCTGTCCTTCCAAGAGCTTCTGAGCAAGTACTAACTGGCTGTCGTTCTAGATACCCCCAAGCAGATTTATCGATGCGACTTTCCCGATTGCTACCGCTCCTTCGTGCGACAAGACCTATGTATCCGTCATAGAGAACGCCACACCACCCAGGGATCGCAGCTACAGAAGCGTGATCACTTTGCGCAGACGGCAGCAACCGGCAGCAACCCGAAAAAGCCGCAAGTCTCTCAAGTCATGTCACAGGTGAACGCGAACCACGCGTCTACACTCATTCCGCTACCCTCCAATTACTCGCCCGTACAAGCCCCCTCGGAGGGTCCTACAATGACTGTGCCTGCGATGAGTGCATCGAATCAGCACGTACACATGCCATCGCCCTCGGGATCTGTGGGCGTGGGCCAGGGGTTCAATTATCAGACTCTGGTCTCCCAGCATGCGGTGGACCTGTCTGACCCTACGTTTTCCCGATCGAACAGTTCCAGTAATCATACCCTCAGCTCTCCCCCAGGACCGTCAAGCACGACAACGTTTAGTCCTCCGGAGATCCAGGCGGTGCCTCATACTGCGCTCGGCAGTCACTCTGCCGGCAAATCTTCGCCCAATTCGGGCGACTTGAGCCACGAGGTTCGGTCTCATCACTCCGTACCCGAAACAACCTCCATAACACACGATATCGACGGCCCTTCGTTGGCTCATCCCACCACCTATTCAGGCCTACAACTCCCTCCTGGGGGATACACAGATATATCGGTGGCTCCAGCGACGTCGGCTTCGACGGCTCTGGACAACGGAACATTAGAGTCGATGTCAGAGATGATGACATCCGGTCCATCAGTGGGAGATGCTGGCTTCGACGCGCTGGCTTCTTGTGTCTACCCGGTGTTTGGCGGCGAAGCCCATAACCGTTCACCCTTCGCCATGGCAGATGATTTCACAGCGTGGCTGTTCAACGATCCCGTGACAGGCTCTCCGTCCATGGGGTATCCTGCCCCAACCAATGTGGTGCCAAATTACTTGGATGCTGTCCAACTACAGAACCAGTTCTTCATGAGTGATCCTGCCTATGGCAGCTTTCTCAGTGGTGTGATTCCGCATCATCCTATGAGTGTTACAAGCATTCTGGATCCGGGATCGCCGCGCGCCATCATGTCAGAGGAGAAGAGACAAGAACTCCTGGCCCTCATGAGCTCGAGGTTCAATGAGGCCTTTTACGCAGTGTCTGCTAAGCGCAAAGATGCTCTGATGGACGGCGACATTGACGACGATGACCATGTGCTGAGTCTACGCATGATGCAGATGTACATCGGCTCGTATTGGTACCACTTCCACTCTCAGTTGCCCATTCTACATCGTCCAACCTTCGAGGCAGACAAAGCGCCTAATCTTCTTCTGCTCGCAGTGATGGCCATTGGCGCATCCACGCTGGATGGAATCCACGGGTCGGAAGTAACCGAGGCAGCGGCTGAGCTGGCGAACTTTATCGCCTGGCATCTGCGAACGGAGCTTTTCATGGATGCAGACTTTCGCCCGCCAGCTAAGCTGTGGATCTTCCAAGCACTCCTGCTGCTGGAGGTCTACGAAAAGATGTACTCCACGCGTGCGCTCCATGAGCGGGCGCATATCCACCACGACACCACACTCACACTGATGCGGCGAGGCAGCTCATTGATTGGCCGCTCTGCATTAGACTCTCCTGCAAGCTTTCGAGACGACCGGCAGGCCCGGTCAGCTTCTGGATCGACAATGGCGCCAGACTTTGTGGCTGAAGAGTCATGGACTCACTGGATCAAGGCGGAGGCCACGAGACGAGTGGCTTTTGCGGCTTTTGTTCTGGACTCTACCCACGCCACTATGTTCGGGCACTCGGCTAAGATGGTGGCTCACGAGCTTCGGTTACCATTGCCCTGCGATGAGGCGCTGTGGTCTGCGACTAGCGCCTCTGAGGTAGCCCGCGTGCAATCGAGCCTGCACGCTAATGGAGTCAAGCCTGTCATGTTCTTGGACGGCCTTAAGAAGACGCTTAACGGGCAGCGGGTCCGGACAAATGCTTTTGGACGAACCATCCTCATGGCTGGTTTGCTTAGCGTCAGCTGGCACATGAACCAACGAGATCTCCAGGTGAGCTCACTGGGTGGGCCGCCGGCATTGGGAGGCCGGGACAAATGGCGGTCAGCACTGTTGCGAGCCTTTGACAATTGGCGACGAGACTTTGATGAAGCGTTGGGTCAGTCACCGTCCAGGCCTTTTCATAGTGGATACCGTACCCGGCACCCTCTGGACGACGACAACGTCTTCGAGTCGCGCGACGTGCTCCATGGACTGGCGCACATGGCTTCTCACGTTGATATCGTCGACTGCCAGATCTTCGCTGGAGCTAATCGGCTCATGGGACGGTCTATCACCCCCAGAGACTACAAGGCGGCGCGCGAAAAGATGGTTGTCTGGGCCACCAAGGCAACAGCCCGCGACGCCACGTTCTATGCTCTAAAGTTCTTATCGGAGTGTCTCCTGGATGAGAGACGAGCACTGAACGAGGATGGGGAACTGTATTCGGGTCGTGACGACTACCTCTTGAACCGGCCGTGGGTGCTGTATGTTGCGGCTCTCGTGGTCTGGTGCTATGGATTTGCACTTGAAGGGCCCTTTAAGTCACCTGTCAAGTTGAGCACTCCTGCTGCGCAGCGGCAGGACATGCAGGAATTCCTGCGCCGGATGGGCAGTGTTCGTGAGCCCAGCGACTTGGAAGGCATGCAAGGCCGCAACCGCTGTCTGGGTTTGTTGTTGGTCCTCCGTGACGGGTTCACCAACACGCGCTGGGAGTTATTGGCCGAAGCTGCCAACCTGCTCACCAGTTGTATCGACAAGCTGAACGGAGCAGCTTTTTGATTTCACATGTTTCCTTCAAAATTATAATTCCTTTGTTAATTCTTCTACATCTTTTCTGTGTATATAGCGATTGAGGGAGGTTTTTGTTATTCTGTACATGGTTGTACTTGTGTTTTGATAGGCACCTGCTGTCTTGTTTGCTGTATTCTGCGTGACTTATGTCGTTGGCTGTCTGAATACTTTGCGCACGTGTTATGACTTGGATACCATTGGGATGGATAGCGTTGCATGTTTGTATTATGGCAATAGTAGTACCTACTGTGTGTATCTTCACAGACGCCAGTCATGTTCCATGATCAATGCTAGTAGGAACTAGTGTAGGCTGATGTTGTCATCGTATCAGACAAGCGCAGATCGATAGGGGGGTTGTCGTGCCTGAGGTGTCCGGTTACCACAACAACAACCGGGCAAACAGTGCCGCCGGACTCTCCTCCATCCCGCCCGCCCTTCTCCTTTCCCTGTTCCCTCATTCTGCCCTCCTCCTTCATTCCAAACCATACGTGGTACTCCTGCCATTGCCGTTCCGTTTGTTTAGATCGTCATCTACATCCCCCTGTCGCTATCCCTCGCAGCCCGCTGCCGCATACTCCTCACGCAATTACCGCAATCAACACAATAAACAGTCATGGTACGTGGCAACCGCAATGTCAATTAAAAGCATCATCCCTCGCTGGCGGGAGAAGAATTGTCCGGATGGCATCAGGAACGAGCAGTACTCTGTATCCCTTGTTTGTTGACTGTCGTGGTGAACCTCGGGGATCGCTCGTGTGGTTGGATCCATTGAATTCCGGCCCCTCGTCGGCCCATCCAATCCCTTTGCTCGTTTCCATGGTTCACTAGTAGTCGTGGCTGCTTGTTCGTCATCGGCACTCTTCAACTCCCTGTCTTCTTTCCATCCTCATTTCATCTCTGATCACTACTCCTCATCCCGGAATTCTGCCCCTGTGATTTCGTTTTCAAGATGTCCCGCTCACCAGATATGCACCATGACCAGGCCTCGACCAACTACAAGGAAGCCTTCTCTCTCTTCGATAAGCGCGGTACCGGCAAGGTCGCGCTCGAGTCGCTGGGCGACCTCCTGCGCGCATGCGGTCAGAATCCCACTTTGGCGGAGATCGCAGATCTGGAGAAGTCCGTCGGTGGAGACTGTACGTATGCCCTGATTTGAGATGGCTGATACGGATCTAACATGCTTTGCGCAGTTGACTTCGAGTCGTTCTTGAAGGTCCTCAACCGCCCTGGAGGCTTCCGTGACCCCGGCGAGCCCGAAGAATACTGCCGCGGATTCCAGGTGTTTGACAAGGACCTGACTGGATTTATTGGTGTGGGACAGCTCCGTTACAGTATGTGAAGCAGGATAGGATGACTAGAGTGATACTGATGATGGCTACAGTCCTGACGAATCTCGGAGAGAAGATGTCGGATGAGGAGGTCGACGAGCTGCTCAAGGCTGTTGACACCAGCTCCGGCGAGATCAACTACACCGGTAAGCTACCAACTCTGTTTTCACAATGCCTCTGTTTCAGGTCAAGCTAACAGCAGCAGACCTCGTCCGCACCATCCTGGCGAACTAAACGACACACGACACCGATACCCTCCTGACGTTCCTGATGATTTCTGTTACGACGCGAACCTCCTACCAGCCGTGCCGGAGTTGAAGGCTTGAGCATAGTTTAGTTATAGTGCATTGTATATGGGATATTGCGCGATTCAGCATCGGATAAACATGAATAAATATGGTAAATGATACATGGTATACGAAGTAAAGTATAGCACAAATACAGATAGCACAAACGACTCCAACTTATATCACTTCCATCCCAACACATCGCCCCATCCATAGACTATGCTATGCGCACAGCACAGCATCAAAGACAGACAGAGAGATAAAATAGATAGATAAATCTATCCCTCCAACCACCCCACCCACTCCCTATCCAACCCCTTGACCACCCTCTCCAACTCCTCATCCCGCATCATAACCCCCGTCTCCACCAAAGCTCCAGGCAACAAATACACCACCCTCGCCTTCTCCCCCTCCCCATCTCCCTCCCCATCCCCTCCTTCCCTATTTGTAGAAGTCATCCCCCCAAAATGCACCTCATCCAAAAAATACCCCATCACAACTCTACACCGTCCACACCGTAGGAACAACCTCTTCTCGAACCCATCTTCCCTGCGCACCAGGGTATGTTTGCGATCGGGGATAGTAGTTGAGAGGAGAATCGTGTAGTGTTTTTGTTGTTGTTTCGATTGTTCATCGTCGTCGGTGCTGTTATCGCGCGGAAGAGGGAGGATTATCGCCCCGTCTTTTGCGGGGGATTTGCGCCGCGGTAGGGATGGGATTGAGCGGGTTGTGGCGAGGAGGAGGTGGTTGCAGAAGCGGCAGTGGTGGGTTTGGACGGGGAGGCGGGGGGAGGAGGAGGAGGAGGAGTAGGAGGAGGAGGGTTGTGAGGTTGTGGTTGTGGTTGTGAAGGTTGTTGGGTCGTCTGGGGTTGGGGTTGACATTGTGGGATTAAGTGTTGAGTAGGTAGGTTGTTGGTTTTGTGGAGTGTGGTAGGCGTGATATGTAGGTTTGTTGTAGGTTATGGGTGTATGGTTGATTTGCTGGAAATGGTGTTGATGGTGGAGGAAGCTGGTGGTGACGACGGTGATGTGAAGTTCAATGTTGGGTGAGAGGTTTTCGGCTTATCGATAACGGGGATGGTTGGTTCCTCTGGCTAAAGGCAATCAATCCAATTGGTACTACTGCGTATAAGAGGCAACCAAAGGGTTCATGGAAGGATTCTCAATGCTTGCTAATCTATCATCCTGAAAGAGAAATCCCTTTTTTTTTGGGGGGAGGTATTCTTGTATGAAGTTAGATTAAGTGCGAACTAGCGAATTTACTATGACTGTTAACTTTTCTTCAATTATCCACTCTTCTTCGATGATCTGATGGGCCATTTGTTACAATTACTACTAAAGTACTACTAGTACTTACGACTTCGATGATCGAGCAGAGATCATAGAGGTTGTGGCACTAGTACTGATAGTATAAGCTACAGCATGATATCGGGATAAAGATGATAGAATGCAGCCTGAGATCCCACTAGCCATATGTAGCAGGTCACATGTGGGCTACACTTTTGCACATTCCGAGTAATGAACTCGTGCGTCTGCAACACTACTACTTACTTATGCTTATGTCTTTGCTAGGCTGCACTCTTTGCTTGCTTGCTTTTTGGGAAGTTGTTACCCGAGTCAATCAATTGACCTGTTGATCGTATTTCCATCCCAGCCTACACTTTGTCCATTACTACTTACTATCTCTGTGGACGGCCCCATTAACTAGCCGACAGTGTGATGAACCTGCAACATTACCCTGGTACCAGCCAGCATTGCCGATCGGGCTTTGCCTGCGATGCACGATATTAGTTTATCATTTCGTCCAATAGGAGTGTTCTTCCCACTCCCCAAATCACTAATGCGATCTCTACTAGTTCCGGACTCACTAGTATAATACCTACCTTATCCGGCTGATGAAGAACTCCGTACCCTTCATCAATTGGTTCTCGTGGAAGCTGAGCCCAGCGCAGTATCTGATTTACACCAGACTTTCCATTACCAGAATTTTCAAACGAAATTCTAAGACTTTTTTCTCGGATTCTAAGTCCGTTAGAGAGGCATTCTTGTCCGACTCTAAGTGCCTCTCATCTTCCCTGCCATTCCCTCAGAATTCCCATATTCTTAGGAAACAAGACCGAAAAGTGTCTATTGATGCCCGGGTTATGTGAAACTCCCTAGTGTGGTACCCTAGGCCACCGTAAATTGTCTGTCGCAAGCTATTTCATGGATCCTCGGGTAATGCGGCTGTGAACCGGAACAGGAGCGTCAGGCACCGCTACAGGAATCTCGGCCAGCACGAATATTTTCTAGCATTGTACTCGTAGGGCGGCTCGGATATCATTGCTTCCCTTGTTAGCTGAAGCAGTCACATCCGTTCTTGTGGCGCTTCGGCACCTATCGCGGCCCTTCCACTAGCCACTACCAACACGTATTCCGCGCTAATCCAAGAAATCGATGAACAGTGGGGCCTTCGTCACGTAGCTGAACTTTCTCAGCCTGAATCCTAACATAACCGAGTCATTGAGGTTAGATTTTTTTTTTTTTTTTTTCAGTGTGGCTGGCTGAGCTTTTTGGGCTGGGATTATGTTTAAGGGATCTGCTCTACAGTAGTTGTCGCACAACACATAGCTCGCCTGCTTTAGATCGTAGACAAATTGAGTCAGTGTCTCCATATCCTCGCTCTACAATGACTCCTCAGATTGGAGACAACATCGATAAGGGCCGAGATAACCGCATACGGCCTACGGAGATTAATGGCGCTGTAGTGCGAGCTGAAGGTGGAAGATCTTGACAATCAAGTGGAGACCAGAACGAGTCAGGACTAAAAAAAAAAAAAATATTACCCCGTATTGCTCTAGGCGATGACCCTCTGGGCATCAATTCATTCGCTTCAGCTGAGCAAGCTGCGGTGAACTAGCCGATCTGATGGTAGCTGGGCTTGAACTAGTCGGACATATCAGATGTGAGGGGTATATAAATGGCACGTTTCCGGACAGTGGCCATTCAGCAGGATGATCTTCTACTACTAAATTCTTCGAGCCAAAGATGGAGCCTTCCCCGTTCAACATCACAGAACATGTTGTTGATTGCCAGCATATCCGAGAGTATGCCCGCGCGACTCGAGATAGCAACGATGCACTAAAAATTGCGGTCAAGCAATACACACCAAAGTCGAATCCAAATCCCCAACCAGGTGATGTGACCATCATTGGGGCTACTTCTGTTGGATCCCCTAAGGTGAGTCGGGACGTATCTTTTGCGCTGTATAAAAGTGCACTTCAAAATGTGACGCCAGAAAATGTAAAATCTAAATCAATGCAATGGCACAGGAACTAAAAGAGCCGCTATGGGAGGAGATATATGAAAGGTTAAGCCGCCAGGGACTTCGCATTCGCTCTATCTGGATTGCAGATTCAGCCCCACAGGCTGAGAGCGCGGCCGTCAATGCGGAATACCTAGGGTTTGAGCGTACGCTTTCGAAATGCCTACCAGCCCATTCTCCCCTGATTAACCCTATCCTAGCATCATGGTTCGACCACAGCCGAGACCTGCTTTACATGATCAACCAATATAAAGACGATATGCCGAAACCTATCATTGGTGTTGGACATAGCATCGGAGTTGGGCAACTGTAGGTTTTCCTCTCTCTCTCTCTCTCTCTCCACCTGTACTATACATGAATACGAAGACTAATACACTAACGCGATCCACCAGATTGGGTCTAACGCAGATGCACCCCCGGCTTTTCACTTCCCTTATCCTCATAGAACCAGTGATAGTAAAGGAATTTATTTCTGGAAGAGGCCCAGGCTTTGCCAAAGCAGCGCTGATGAAGAAGGATACGTGGAAGTCCCGTGCAGAAGCAGATTCATACTTTAGAGAGGCACTCAACGGATGGGATCCACGATGTCTTGATCTCTGGCTCAAATATGGCCTTCGAGACAACACCGCTAAAACCAAGAACTCCGAGTCGTCAGTCGGTCTAGCCACCACAAAGGATCAAGAAATTGCACAGAGCTTACGCCCCAATTTCATCGACTTGCAACCCGGCAGCAACCAATCGGAATACTTACACGATCCCACATTCTGGACCGACGTGACCGGTCATTCGGAAACTCTTCCGTTTTACCGCTATGAACCGATCGTGTTATGGAAACTACTCAAATACGTCCGGCCATCGGTACTATGGATCTATGGCGGAAAGAGTATCATGGCAACACCGGATCAACGTGCAGAGAAGCTCCAGCGGACTGGAACAGGGGTGGGGGGTAGCGGTGGGTACGAGAAGGGCCGCGTCAAGGAGATAGTCATACCGAATGGTGGACACTTCGTTCCGTTCGAGGATGTGGCAGGAGTCGCTGGACCTGCTGCTGAATGGATCAAACAAGAGACGGACAGATGGCATGACGAAGAAGAACGGATCAAGAAGGGCTGGTTGGAATTGACCGCGAAACAGAGGTCGTCAATCCCCAACGAGTGGCTTGCGCAGATGGATAAATATTTTATGAAGGGGAAGACGCGTAAAGCGCAAGTGAGCGCAAAGCTGTGAGCAGAATTAAGAAATGACTATCATATTGTTAACTATTCAAGTTGTGGGTGGACAAACCCCGACAGACCTTGGCTAAGTCATTCTGAATCAAGCCGACTATCTACCCACATACATATATAAGTTCCACTAGTTAATGCACCTTGCAAGCAGTGTAACAAAGACCCTCCAATAACGTTGCGATCGAATAACAATTAGTAGTAGATGATCTCCCACCTGCAGGAAACGAGGCTACGGTCACCTGACATAAGGAGTAGTAAACCGGAAGCGATTCTCCACGCAGCCGGGAAGCCGATCATCGCCTCAAGCTCTTACATGGAAGGAGACCTATCAACGAAATGCCACCAACACCAGAGCAAAGGGCTTCCACGCCCACCTCTTCCCGACTAGCTGGAAGATCACCACGGGTGCTTGCATGCGTGTTGTGCCAGCAGCGCAAAGTCAAATGCGACCGCAAGTTCCCCTGCGCCAACTGCGTCCGGGCCGGCGCGCAGTGTGTGCCCACTCTTGGTCCGCGGCCGCGGCGTCGCAGGTTCCCCGAACGAGAGCTTTTGGATCGCGTTCGGAAGTATGAAGACTTGCTGCGCCAGAATAATATATCTTTTGAGCCTTTGGATGCTCCTGTAGCGGAAAACAGTAGGGTGCTGGAGACTGGTGACCATGCTCGTTCTGAAGATCCTATGGTGGGGGAAGAGAGGGACGTGGCTGTCAAGGCTGAGCCAGTATACGCGGCTAAGTTGTGCTTCCGCAGTAAGGTTTGTTGAGGTCGCGCTGATTGTTGTATAGGAATTATTGGAAGGTTCTCAACTCAGTGGTATGTACCTTTTCTTGACTTGGGATGAACTACGCTTACAGTGGACGTCAGTCTCAAGATGCTGAGGAGGCCGATTCCGATGATGACAGTGAGGATGGCAATGATCTCACTCACTACCAGTTCACTCTGGGAGGGAATGCCGTGAACAAGATGTTTGATGAGGCGTACAAGAACAGCGACGAGGGATTTATATTTGGATCACGCAAAGCCAACGTGGATCTGTCGACATTGCACCCTGAACAAGTCCAGATATTCAAGCTCTGGCAGATCTACTTGGACAATGTCGACCCGCTGCTCAAAGTCACGCATACCCCCACTCTGCAAGCACGTATTATTGGTGCTCTTAGTGATCTGACATCTATAAGCTCGGAATTGGAAGCACTCCTGTTCAGTGTGTATTGCGTTGCTATTATGAGTCTCGACGATGAAGAGTGCCGGACGTCGTTCGGGTCTCCGAGGAAAGAGCTTTTGCGAGGGTATCAATTTGGATGTCAGCAAGCCTTGCTCAATTGTAATGTGTTACGCACCGGGGATCGCGAGTGCCTAACTGCCTTGTTTCTCTATCTGGTTAGTCCGTCGAGTGACTTTGTCGGTTATATCTCTAACCATGTCAGGTGTCTGTGAGGTATGAGACGGATCCGAGATCTTCGTCCTCGATGCTTGGAGTTGCTATTCGAATTGCTCAACGCATGAGCATCCATGACGAAAAGGCAAATGCTAGATGTAGTGCGCTGGAGGGCGAGATGCGCCGGAGACTATGGTGGTCGTTGATCATGTTTGACAACCGCATTGGCGAGATGTCAGATCACAAAACTTCGATGCTGATACCAACCTGGGATTGCAGCAAGCCTTGCAATTTGGCCGACAATGATGTGCAACCGGAGATGAAGGACTTACCAGCTGCTCAAGCAGGTCCGACCGAAGCGTTGTTCATAGCTGCGCGCAGTGAACTCGGAGAGTTTCTGCGGCATAGCGCCTTTCATTTAGATTTTGTCAACCCTTCCTTAAAGGCAGTCGCCAGGGACACAAAGGGTGATGGCATGACTGATCTAGAAAAGAGGATAGAGGACAACTACCTCCGACTCTGCAATCCAGATAATCCGCTTCACTATTTGACGATCTGGACGATACGTGGCTTCCTTGCAAAACACCGTCTGCTTGAAGAGTACTCGAGATTTTCGCCCGCGCAGCAATCAGAAGCGCAGCGCAACATCGCCAGCTCCTGTGCAATGCGGATCCTCGAGTCCGATACCAAGCTGATGAAATCCCCCCTTACCAAACGGTACCGTTGGCATGTTCATATGTACTTCCCGTTTCCTGCACATCTGCATTTGATTCAAGATCTGAAGAAGCGACCGATGCAAGAGCACGCTCATGAGATGTGGAAGGCCATGAGCGAAAACGCCGAGATACGCTTCGAAGACATGCATAGATTCCATCCGCTTTCTGAGATTGTGTCGCGAGATATTCTTCAGGCCTGGGAGGCGTATCAAGCAGCATCAGGGGGACATGGAGAAACGGTATCGCCGCCATGGATTGTTAAGAGTGCTAGAACAAACTTCAACAATCCGAATAACGATACGGGAAATTGCAGCGCAGAGCAGCCGAATGACCTGAAGGTCGCCCCTTCGCTCTCCATGTCTACGGAACATGGTATTCCAAATCTGCTATCCGGAATGGAAGGATTTGGCAGCGCAGCTTCCGGGTTTGGTGGATTTTCGGACATATTTGAACAGGCTGTCCTGGAAGGTGACACGTATCAGTCAGGCTGGCCCACGATGAGCTTCTACCCAATGTGGTAGGGGTGGTGAAGACCAAACCTCGTTATTGCGTGTCCCTAGACAGCTGCTACCAACCGCTGATCAAGCGGATCGAAAATAATAGTTCGACTGACGAGAAATTGCGAGAGAGTTGTCATTGCGCAGTTTGCTCTTCATCTTCCGGACTAATTTTCTACGATGAAAGTAAATCAATTCAACAGTGAGTGCCCAAGAACGCCATGCGGAGAAGAGTGTCCAATGTAATTGTAAGTATACTCGCTCACTGTTGCTTCGCTAATACGTCCAAGAAAGGCGCTGATGACACTCGTCGCCAGATTTGAAGTACAGCAACTGTAGCAATCAGGAATGCCCCCTGCACGCCATAAAAAACGTATATTGCTACGAAGATGCAGAAGTAATACAAACATTCAATCTAGTTTCACAGCATGATTTTGGGGGCGCAAATGGTGCCTGGCGCCACTCCGGGGCTCCGGCCCGGAGCGGAGCATAGAGCAGCCTCCGTTCACTACATCTCCGGTTGAAACAATCTGACTTGGCGAGTCTGCCTGCCTGTCATATATTTAGGCCATATTAATTGGGTGTCCCGTTTGCCTATTGGGGCTCATCAGTGGATCGAATCCCTCCGCTTTTCCCGGATGGTCCCCTTCCCCTGTGGGCCGTCGACGCGATGGCAGTGCTGCTCTGCACTGCTCCGTCCCACCTATTGCAGGGCTAACAGGACCGGAAGACTCACTAGCAACCACTAACCCGCCATGGCTGCAGTCTCAAATCCACTATTGGTCAAGCCAGAACTTGGGGTTCGTCAGCCTAGTGTCCCGCAGCTACAACCCCAAGACCCCCTCACGCATTGCACATGTCTCAGGTCTCTTCAAAACCCTTCTTCCATCTCCTGATTTCAAAACTGCAATATCGTATCGCGCAGCCATGTCGCGAAAGCCCACTACATCAGAGCCGACGAGGCGGAGAAGAGCAGACGGCACAAGGTCGCGAAATGGGTGTCGCACCTGTCGGTAAGTAATTAACATTCAGCCCTCTCCCAGTTGCCGCGGCCGCTAATTCCTTTATCGCATGCAACAGCGCCCGCCGTATTAAGTGCGATGAAACTCCAAACCAATGTAAAAATTGCACATCAACCGGGCGCTCCTGCACCTATGACATCCACCGTCTCCCGCGCGCAGCAAGTAACACGCACCGTCATCCCCAAAACCTACTGACTCAAGTAACGGATGGCTTTCGCTGGGCGATAACATCCGACGAGCGGCGCTGCTTCTCGCACTTTCAACACTTCACAATCCCAGGGCTACTGGAACTATTCGACTCGGAACTATGGAAACAGCTCGTCCTTCAGATCAGTTACTCCGAGCCAGCGGTCTACCACGCTGCGGTAGCCTTGAGCGCCGTACACCAGGACGTCGAGGTATCGGGGATGCCATTGCCAGGCCAGACTCGGCAGAACATCTGGCAGAAGTTTGCACTCGAACAGTCCGCACGCTCGTTCGGGATCTTGAGTCGACGGCATGCGAGTGATCCCCGCTTGCGAGAAGTCATGCTGCTCTGTTGTCTTCTGTACTCGCTCCTAGAGCTCCTACAAGGCCAATACGAGCGAGCATGCCACCACCTCCAAGGCGGCCTACGCATCCTCCGAGAGCTCAAGGTCCAGGAGCCTCTAGCAGACGAGACCGAATCCCCGGTAGAGAAATGCTTAGTGGCAGCATTCGTACAGCTAGATATCCAGTCGACATATTACGGCGTCGACGGGCCAGTTCTATGCGTGGACAACGAACTAGGCAAATACCAATGGCAACTGAAGGATTCCGACTCCTTCACAAGCCTGATCGAGGCCCGTCAAGCCATCGAGCCCCTAGTCAGTGGAGTATTTCGATTCACATCCCAATCCTGGCCATTATCACCCGCCGACGTAGCAAAAGATTACAACTCCCTGCTCCCGCGTCAATACCAACTTCTCTCTCAACTCACCCACTACGCCGAACTATTCACCCCATTCTACAGCCACGCATACCCCACCCTCACACGGAAAGAGCAACGCGGCTCCGACATCATCTACATCCTCCACCGGACCCTCACATTATCCGTCAAAACCTGCCTCCTAGCCAAGAACCCCGCCGTCCTCGACCTCTACACACCAGAGTACCAAGAAGCATTATACCTCGTCGAGGCACTATTACAGCGGTACCCCGAACGACCAGCCTTCACACTCGACGTAGGCATCCTACCCAGTCTATACCTGATCTCATTCGGATGCTACGATATCCGGGTACGACTACGCGCCATCGAAGTGCTGCAGCAATGGCCGCATCGCGAGGGACTCTTCGAGTCGAAGTGGGCGTCGTTCCTCTTATTGGAGTTTGTGAAAGCGGATATCAAGAAGGATGCGGAGAATGTGCCAGCAGGAACAATGGATGAGAAGTCGGATGCTGGGTCAAGTTCCAATGCGAGCTCGCCGTCCGCTACGGTGGATCAGTATATGTCTACTGTGGGGCATATTGAGCGCATTCAGCAGCAGATTATGAGTGGTCAGGATTTTGTCTTGCAGGATGCCCTGCAGAGCGCGGATTATTTGACGTCGTGGTCGTGTGTTAAGGCGATTGCGCCGAAGAGGGGGCGTAGGGCTTAACTGTACTTCATCTATGTCGCATCATACTGTCTTCGTTGTAACTATACACATCAGTGACGCACCGATATCCAATGCAATTCCAGCAATATTCCAATCTGGAAGATCCCCTGCATATATACATACTAAATCAGAATCCTATGATCGTAGTATATGACACAATCCACTAACCCCCACTCAAGAACCACACTGATCCATCTCCTCCCACCCCCGCCTCAACCGCGCATAGCACTTCTGCATCGGCCACGAATGCAAATCCCTCGTCTGATCAATAACCCCCACCAGCGCCTCGCGCTCCTCTAACTCAGTAAAATACTCCCCGTAGAGAGTAATAGCTATCACGGCAGTGACTAACGCCGGATGACAGTGGGCGTGGTGCACCGCAATACCGCATATTCTGAGCACTATGGATCGGACTTCTGCTTCTGCTTTGCGATGCGCGGCACGGGTGGAGTTTCTGATACGGTAGTTAGGACTTTGATCTTGGATTTAGATAGGGATTGTGGACAGGGGGTTGTGAAACGTACGATAGGTATGGGTTTTGAGCTGTCAGGATCATATTAGCTATTTCGAGGTGCTGCACTGCAGTCACCTGTTCGTCGGAGCTGTACCATATTGTCGGGAAGAGTTCGCCGCGGGATCGATCTGCTTTCTTTTCGAAGAGGGGTGCGAGGTCGTGGCGGTAGTCGTGTTGGAGTTTGCGGTGGCGGAGCATCAGACGGTCTGTGAGGACTGGTTAGTGAGGTAAAAGATGGATGGATAGATGGTTAGTAGAAAGGGTGGTAACAAACTCCATTCCTCACGCGTACCGTCACCCCAGCGCCACTTCGTCACTTCGCTAGCAAGCATTACCAATGTGTTTGCAACAGACGCCTTTCTCCAGTCCTCAGGACTGAATCGCATCTTGGGTGCACGCTGTCTCGTCAGCGCGTAGTATACCTCCTGTCGGATAACGATCCAATACGCTGCCGTAGCGAGAGACTGTTCCAGTCGGTGGGATATCATAGAGTCGATGATTCTTTGCGTGATGGCTAGAAAGTTCACTCTGTCTTGGGTGGACATGTCGTGGTCCTCGATATCCTCTTCCATTTCTTCGTATTGGCGGAGAATAACCGTTGCTACCATTATGTTTTCTTGTTCAGTAGGGTTGGTTATTTCGGGGAATTTGAGGAGTTCGGGGATGCATTTGAGGGTGTATTCCACCGCTGTGCATTTCTGTAGGTTGGGGAGAAGTTGTCTGCGATAACAAATCCCATTGGGTGTGGCGTATTGTGGGAGCCGCGATAGGTGGCGTGCTGAAACTGCGAAGAGAGCGTTGCGTATGATGGAGCAGTGTCGGGCTCGCCGCGGTACGACGAGTTGGAAGTGTCGACGGTCGTCGCAGTGGTCGAACTGAGGTGTTTTAGTTAAGTAGGTATAGTAAGGCATTGGTTGGCTTACCCATGGTGATATTTCTTCGATGAAATGGCGTAGGAGACAGGCCTCTTGTACGCTGGTCTGCGTGGGCTCGGGAGTGGAATACATATTATTTGTTTCTATTGGGTTTGGTGGCGGTTGCATTCCATTGATCGAGGGATTTCTACTAGGGTTGTTCACAGTATTCCACTCATGTGCAAGAATAGTCCGTCTGTTGACGTTGGCCGTATCCCCAGATACGACGGGGTAAAAGTCGTTCCGGGACGGATCATAAGGTGAGCTTTGAATCTCAAAGTGACTGCCACGATGACTACCATCATCGCGAGTCCAGACAAAATGACCTGTTTCTCCGGATGTTGGTGTTTCGCATTGCACTGCTGGCTCCTGGTATGGTGATGGACTCTGAGCCACATCCAGGGACTCCGGAAGTGAAGAGTCTCCGGAAAACAGCTTCCATTTCCTTGGCTGGCTGCTCATCCAAGATTGATCTTTGGAGAAGTTCCCATCAAGCTTGGCTGTTGACCCTTGACGAAAGACCGACTTGCGCTGCACTGGCCTGCAGACCAAGCCTTTTTCTTTACATCGTGTGCATGTCGGTTGCTGTTTATCACCTGTACCCAAGTTGAGCAGACATCGGGGTTGTTCAGGTCCGGATGCAGACCTACATCTCACGTGTTTCTCTGGTCAATCAGCATTATTATGTATTCCATAGATGGGCAATGCTTTTAATTCTTACCGCGGCAGTTAGAGCAAGGCGTCCGTGCCAGTGTAGACTGCGAGGATGGTGGCATTGTTGGATGTGAAGCAATTGGCGGTAACGGCAATTCGACGGCGCGGCCTACTCTTTTGGGCCAAAAGCCGCCTTGAGGGGAAGTTCCCCACATCCCCGCATTCCTTGCATTCTCCCACTAGACACAATTTCATCAAGATAAGCGTTTCATTTCACTAACAATTCTATGAGCTTCGGAGCTTGACAGGATCAATGCGAATCATTGCAATTCAGTCGCTCGCCATTCTCGTTAAACCGGACTACCTCCCCGGACAGCAGAGCCCGTTGCAGAGCTTGTCCAATTTTCATCACCATGATTCCTCGCTCTAGCGGCAGCGGAACTTCGGTATCCTTCAGCACTGCGTTCACAAACTCGTTGGCTTCCACGGCAAATGCGTTCTCGAATCGCTCCCAGTATTCCGGCTGCACTTCGTGTCGCATACCCAGTTTATCGGCAAGGACAACGTTGTTCTGTCGCGGAATCACGTTGACCATCACCTTGCCCTCGGTTCCGGTGATCTCGGTGCACACATCATGTCCATGTGCCTGGGTCCGCGAGCAGTAGAAGTATGCAATCTTACCGCCCCAGAACTCAACAACACCGACCGCATTGTCGACGTCTGCCAGGTCTTTCAGCTCTGGGTGATGCTGAAGCGTTCCAGCTGCCCAACAAGCTTTGGGCGTCGGGTTATCCAAGAACCAGAGCGACAAGTCAATGTCGTGAATGGCACAATCGACAAAGATACCCCCGTTGCGTGATGCGTATCGGACGAAGAAGCCAGTCTCATCCTTCAAGTCGCAGGTGTTTGACCGGACGAGAAATGGCGATCCAATGGCCTTTTTGTCGAAGATCTTCTGACTTGCGTCCCGGTAGGAGGCATCGAATCTGCGCGAGAAACCAGCCATCACTTTGAGTGAAGGCTTGGCTCTTGCTGCATCAACCACTGACTGGGCCTAGTGTCGAAATGTCAGCGTGGGTTCATCAGTTACGCCAGTAATAGCATACCTCAGCCAAGTCCGTACTCAGGGGTTTTTCACAAAGGACATGCAGATCCTTGTTGATAGCTGCCAGGGACTGGCTTGCATGCACGTCGGTACTGCTCGAGATCCAGACTGCCTGAAGTCCAGGATGAGCCAGCATGTTGTCGTAGTTGTCATAAACGGTGATGCCGAAGTCGTTGTACTCTTGGTTGGCTGTGGCCCATTCAATCTCGCTAGCATCGGTACTGCAGACTGCCACCACCTTTGCCCGTGGGACTCGGTAGAGCAATGTATGCACATGGCGCTTGCCCTAAATATACATTAGTATAGTAATTCAACACTCTGAGATGGGGATAGATGTGTACCATTCGGCCAAGGCCAACAACTGCAATTTGGACGGAACTCATGGTAGCGTTTATTGTGATGATCGAGTACTTGAGAAGTCGTTTGCTCTAGTATGCTTTTCAGTGAAGTTCAAAGTGCATTCTGGGAATCATGAGCTCTATTTATGCCTTTCGGTGTTCAGTATACAGAAGCTGGTCCCCTTACAATTGCAGGTACAGCCGCCGACACTTGCCTAATACGGTAAACGGCTGTTGGCGGCCTTGGCCGCAGCCTCGCCGGGACATACCGGAATAGGCAAAAGAGAGTAATATCATGCATTTTTCGAACCTCACAGGTTGGCCCATAATTGTAATAACGGGGATTGAAACCCGATGCTGGATACTCGCAAATCGAACATTTGAGCTCGTTGAATTCTGGAAATGCTGTCGTAGAAGGAAATAATGCCCGTTGTCCTGAATGTGGAAGATCATGTGACCCACTCAGCGATAACCATCCGTTTGATGCTATCAATTTGTTATCCACTCATCCATCCCCGAACATGGCAACGATAGAAATCCATCTTGCAGTTCCATGCCACGACACAAGTCGCTAAGGCCTCCAAGTACCAGCTAATCTTAATACCAGTTCTACATATGCTTGTCGCCGGGGTATATTCCCCAACCGGCTTTCACCATGAAGAATGTTCGGAATGACTTTCTCCCTGCCGATCGGAAAATTGCAACCCGAGGTACGGAGATCGATCACAACTCATTGCAAACCCTGCTGACACTCCAGACTGCCGTTTATGCACAAAAAGACGCATAAAATGTGATCGGACTATTCCACAGTGCCGTAAGTGCACTATTCGGGGGCTCGGTTGTCCTGGGTTCGACGCAGTTCAATTGAATTGGAACCATGCCATGGCACGTCGAGGGAACCAGTCTTTAACTCGACCTGGATTCAGTCCGCAAGATCGAGAAACGGAAGGCTACATCGTCAAGCATGGTACTTCTATCCTCCATACATTTGCTGTGGAGGCCAGTCCGCCGATCCCTCACCCTCTGACAGATGATGGTCTCGGTCGCCGCCAGTCATCGACGGTCCTGGGTGAAAGACTGATCAATCATTTTAGCCGCCACGTTGTAAGCATATTCTCGTGGATCGACAGTCACAAAAATCCTTGGAGAAAGATCGTGCTGCCTCTGGCGCAAGGGTCTATAAGTGTCCGCCTGTCTATACTGAACCTCGCTGCTGCTCACTTAGCAGCCACTTCTACTGGTACCATTGCATTACGTATGAAACAGGTCAATTTTAGCCTAAGAGATATTGCCTTACGCAGCCTAAACCAAGAGATCCAGCGCCAACTAGACTGTCATGCCGTGAAGCCCCCTGACCAGCTATGTCTGACTAGAATTCTCATTGCTGCGATTACACTTTGCCATGCGGAATTGGTGACTCGCGATTCGACTGACTGGACTACTCATCTACATGCCTGTCGTGCCATCGTAAGCAGGTATGGAGTGTGCGCTCGCAACGAGACTCTCGATCCCATGACACAATTTGCGATCAAAGAGATCAGGGACGTTGAGGTATTCAATAATGTCTTCTCCTTCTCAGGCAGCAGTAAAGTAGCGACTACAGCAATTGAGTTCCAGCCATGGACATTTACAGACCTGATTAATGACATCACTGCTATGGAAAGACATCATTATGGGTATCTCATTGAAGGCCGACAGCCACCTGATGTCAACTTCAACATCTGGCAAGCAAAGTTAGAACAGGCCTCCACACAAATGAGTCTGTCGGATATCACATGTCTCTTGTCCCAGGGGAAGACTACGCGAGAAGGCTTTGAAGCTCTCATAGACACACATTATTTCGCGACGCTTATCTACCTTCATCAGGCTTTTGCGTCTCCAACCGCAATGATGAAAACCGTCTCCTCTACCGTACCCATACTGCTTGATAGAATTCAAAAGGTTGTTTTGGCTTCCGGTGATGCATTCTCACAGGACCTCTTCTTCCCTTTGTTCATTGCTGGCACAGAGTGTTGGGGAGATGTGGATAAGCAACAAATAGTTGAACAGATTCTGCTAAAGCTACTTGTGACGACTGGGTTGTGGTGCAACCATAGGGCACTGGACTTTCTGCGTGCATTCTGGTCCAGCTCAAAGCACCATGGCACCGGGAAATGGATACAGTATGGTCGAGATTCCAAACAACAGCTGGGTCATCTTCTTGTGTTCTGAGGTGGATGAGCGCGGAGAATACTCCGTATCTAGCACACTATTGAATATCATCTGCGGGTGGTTCCCTGCAGCTCATATGTCACGCCATCACATATCAACAGTTTCTTCATCCTCAACGCCGAACAACACCCTCATCGGATCCTGATAATGCATGAAGCCAACACCTGGCTCGCAGACCCCATACCCTAGAAGTCTCTGGGCTTGGGGCTTCATGCTCTTAACTCGTTCCAAAGGAACGACCAAGAACTGGTTCTCTGCCGGACGCAGCGTTGGCTTGCAGAGGAAGATTCCCACCGTTTCGCGGTAATCGTTTCTAAGCGCCAGAATGGTCACCAAGTGCAACATGAAACTAAAGAAAGGCGCAACCTACTCAGTGACATTCGCACCACCAGCATGATACAAATTTCCCAAGAATATAAACGCCTCACCGGGTTCCAGTTCCGCAGGAACGGCTTCTTCATCTAATGGTTGCCGCTCCGGGCCCCAGAGATGTGAGCCTGGAATGGCAACGGTCGCTCCATTCTCCTTAGTTGTCTTCGTCAATGCAGTCACACAACCAATCATCACAGGCAGTTGAGAGTCATGTGGATGATAGTCACTGCTATCCTGTCAGCCTACCAGCCTGGCATAGGTCCCTGCAGACATACTTATCATCACGATGAAGCACCTGCTGCTTGCTTCCTGGTGTCACCCGGAACCCAGCCGTGCTAGAAATGATCGGCTTTCCAGACACTGTCACATTATGATCGCCCCTCCAGAAGGAATAGCTGGATGAGACAAGTGCATTGGCAATGTTGATATAGGTCGGATTGCAAGCCAAGTCGACGCAGGCATCAGAGACGCCCAGCAAACCGGTAGCACGCTGGGTGGTAGGAGGGAACAAACCATACTTGTCTGGTTTATCTCTATCAAAGTGTGGCTTGAGATCTTGTTTGATTTGCTCTGCTGTATTACGAGTGATGATATTCTCCACGATCACGCCTCCGTCTCGACGGATTGCCTCGACGAGGACATCAGTAGAGGTAGCGGTAGCATTGAAGCGTGCGAAGGAAGCCTTCCTATAGTCGGAGGTAGTAGGAGCAATCATTGTGACCAATAGATGGAACTTCAGATGAATGAAGTTAATAGAGGCAATCAAAAGATGAATCTTCAGTCTTGAGAAATATAGTGGATATACTCAACCTTATATAGCCTATTGAGCCAGACACAGAAACTGTACCTACTAGTATTACTATCTACCCCTCTCAAATGCAACACAATACCCCTCGACAAACCATCCCATGAACCTTCTCCCCCCGAACCTCGTATAGACAAGTAAAGCCCAACCCAAATCCGGCAATATACGTGAGAAAGCTTATCCCCGCAAAGGATTCTTTCATTCACCCACCCACCCACTCATAGAACTTGAACTGTGGGGTAAGAACTAAGAGAGCCAATCATGCACCGACACCCATTCGCTATTTGACTAACAATTGAAAACTGCATACGTAGTGCATTCTATTTGTAAAGAATCATGTATAACCTGAGGTTAACTTTGAGCTGAATATTTTTTTCACTGGAAGAAGATCGAGTACGGGGGTTACTTTAGTGGTTAGTTTGTTTTGAGACATGACGTCCCTCCGGGCGGGATACTTTACTGGTACTACTAAGCAGTAAGTAGTATTTTCTGACGGTTTTCGAAGGAAAGCACTTCAACTTAGTAATTATGCTCTAATGGCTGCTTTGCCAACTGTTGGTGAGGAACTCTAGTATAATGGCATGCGTGTTTGTGTGTGTGTCTGGACTCTTGGGCTATATAGTATTAGTTTGGCCGGGAAGAAAATGATACGAAGTACTGTAGGGTAGTAAAACATGGCGTTCCTTGGCGAGACTCACATAAGAAGATGAATGCAAGCACAGCCCATGTCGGAATCTGCAATATAATCATGTGCTAAGTATGAAGCCATACTCAGCCACACACACAAGGCATTAAAATGCAACTAACTAATTGAACGTCCATGATACTGGCAACGCTTGCATGGACGGGTTATGGCTACTACTATGATCTAAGCGTTGTCTACTCCGGTTGACCCCGGTAACTTCATTAGTATGGTGGAGAGTTGCAGGGATCGGGACATTATTGAGACAGTTTGACCCGACCAATGCAATTAGATCCAAATGATATTCTTATACCTGATCGAGCCCGATAATATATCCTGACCAACGGGATATGTTGTGTAAGCGCCGTGGTGTCTGGCACGGCCAACCCAACCAACTAAGCAATCGTGATTAGCGGCTCCGGCCGAAAGGAGCCGCTTTTAAGTGGGGAGGTGTACACATTGCTCCACGCACTGTGGTTATGGGCACGCGGCGGGAGTAGGTCATTTGATCTACGTGGTTGGCTTATTGTTGGTGGGTAGTATTACAAATGGGACCATGGAGAAGTATCGGAGATATGATAACTTCAAGAAAGACTGCATTGAGATGTGGTATCATGGGGTTTGTTAGAGCAAAAGCAACAATAATCCCCTCAGGAACGGTGAATTAGTCGTACATCATCGTATTTGTTGTCACAAAACACTGTCGTGTTCATCAATGTGCCGGCATTCGATGAGCGATGTTTGCGACATGAAGCCAAACGGGTTATTTTGTATACAGAAAACCTAAACTTTTGGGACCCGCCCAATCAAGTAAGGCTGTCAGACGACTCAGGTGTGTCTCCAAATAACAACTCGTGTCTGTCCCGCCAAAAGTCCGTTATCTCTTTCATATATCCCGTCTTCTGAAGAGGCAATTCCCATTCTGGGGTGTGCGCTTCGGCTACCTTGAGGTAGGGGTCCATGATCTCGTCGAACCGATCTGGCGGTGCTCCAGGGAAATGAACCAGGAGATCTCCATGATGTACTTGGGAGTCCACGGGGCGATCGGGGTTGAGGTCCACAGCATCGGCGTTTCGCGGGTAAGCATTGAACCATCGCAAGGGGTAAAAAACGATAGAACGGCGGAAGTATTCGTGTTCAAGTATAACGTTATCCATGGCGGACTGGTCTGCAAATAATAGGCTAACCTCGGGATGTGATGTTGGGTAGGCAAGTGTAGCAGAAAGCAATTCGATGGCCCACTGATTGACGCGGATAAAGAAAACTCCGTTGTTCATGCCGTTCCAGTCGCTGGTCATGAGGAGATAAGTATCGTCGAATTGGGGAGGTGGGAGGAAGATGTCGAGGGGAATGTTGGGGTTCATAAGGATAGTGTCTCCATCAAACCAACTGATTGTGAGGGTAGTAGGTTAGTTCACGGTACTGATCTCCTCGCATGCTTGTTTGGTAAACTCACAATAACCATTTTGCTTGATCTTCCTCTGGCTTTTCCATTTCTTCAATGAGAGCGGATAGGAGAATGGCAGGTTTACTCCAGTATCCCCCAAGGATGGGTTTACGCAGCACGGTCATAGGATATCCGAATTTGAGTGAATGATCCTCATGGGTCTTCAAACCTCGATAATAAGAGGTTCTGTTTCCATAGACCATAGTGACCTTGCGGATAACAGGTTGAGGCTCTGATGTTTGCGCCTCGTGGGGGCTTTCTGGGAAGGTCAGCCTTATACAAGTTACAACGGAACTTGGAATGAAGTAGACTCACGGAATTGGGTGAACATCTTCATTAGGCCAACAACGACCATGAAAGCCATCACCACATTAGATAACGACCTGAGCCAGAATCGCTGGCTCCGGCCCATCGTGAAGTATGCACGGTGCATGGTGGGTTCTTTCATTCTGGTTCCATTCCTGGTGGGCGAGATCGCAATAGAAGGGTGAAAGCATGGTGCGCAGTTTAGGGCGGAGAGGACACCCATATAACCAAACCAATTCACAGCCTACCCGAAACAAGTAGCAGGGTAGACACTACAACCCCAACGGATAGCATGGGTATTTGGGGTGCTGGCCATTGATTGATCGCTGAATGACGGCGCCGGTCCTGCAGCTAACCTATGGCCATTGTCAAATGTGGTAAGAATCTGCAGGATGTTGGCTGCGCGCCGCTCGCCTCCATCTGTTTGATTGACAGACAACAATGGGCTGCGGATGCCCTTTTGGGGTTAGAGATTGCTTAGGGAGAGGATCCGGCCTGCTCGGATAGCGACTAGGCCAAGCACTAAACAGCGGCTGAGCCGAATGGTTCTGGCCGAACTGAGGGGTGCACGAATGGTAGAGGCCTATCAAGTCAGCTGGGAAGACTGTGCAGGGGGGTCCATTGATGTAGGGATCTTGTAACACCGAATGAGATTGTTCGACGTAGCGCGGAGGCAGTGTGATAGCACCGCTTGTTTTTAGTGCCACCCATTCATTAGACTAAGGGTCCCATCCTAATATAACGATTACCCCTCGTGCCTTTGCTAACCGAAATGCAACCGGAAGATCGCCGAGGGCGCCTGACCACAGGAGAGAAAATCAAAAAGGGGATATGTCAGCCTTACCATTCGCAGGATCATGCACATGCATGAAAGATGACAAAAGTTGACACTTTAATGAAGAAACTGAATATAATTACAGAATCATATCGAGCCGATCGTCCGAATGCGAAGGAAGAAGAGGAGCAAGTGACTTCCGCGCGCTAAACTGGCAGCTCGGAATAGCTTCCCTCCCCGGAACTGCTCGGGGCCTAGTTGGTCCGTGGTCGTAGGCCAGTGCTCTCCATTCTCCTGTTAAGGATTCGCTTGAGTTTAGCTTAGCTCCAGGACGGGCCGGAATCCACGCGGGATTCGGGCGGATTTATGATGCGTCTGATTTTCGGAGGTACATGAACATGTTCAAATCTCATTAACAATAATGCTCAACGATAAACTTGTAGGTGTGAAAGTATCACATTGACTGAGATCACGACTTTAATGAGTTGCTGGTCCAAGTTATTCCCCGACTAACTCCATGAGGCAGGTAGTTAACTGGTGTGTGTCCCTAAGCAAAGACTAATGCTGCACGTGCAAGGTACCGTTGACCCCGGGGCCAGTTGCCCTGGCCATTAAGCGCATAGACCACGGTGGACGGCTAAATTAATGGTGTATGGATGGTGTGATAATTGTTACTGTGTAGGGTGTAGGTGGTGTACTAAAGTTGGCGGCGCTTGTTAGTTTGTTATGAGCGTAGTCTAGTTTCTGGATAGTTGCGACGGCCTAATGCAGCCATTAGTGCGGTCCTGGACCCAACGTTCATTTCTCCGTGATAATGAACCATGACAGGGTTGTGTTTCATCTTGATTCTGGGCTGTGTGCGCTGATCAGCCAGTGGAAAGATCTGGTCGGTCTATCTTGTTTTTCGAGATGATAATCTTAGTACGCTTCATGTGGTCGGGGAAAGTGGTCATTTCCGGCCCTTGCCACAGACTTGATTGAGAGCTGTATGTAGTCGCATAAACAATGGTACTCTTCCGTGAAAATCAATATACTCTGTAGGCTCTATTATCGTGCTACCCAGAAAGTATAGGTGATAAATATGTACAAAGATAGAAAAATACATGAATGTGAGAAAAATTCTGTAGAGCTTCATTATATTTATCTCTCGCCCATCTCCACAGGTGATGAGGCCCACGCATCACCAGGCATACCTCTATATCCAGGTAATTCTGCTGGTTTTGCATTTCTTGCGACAGGTGGATAGTATCCATATACAGCGACCGGCTGTTGGCTGCTTATGGCGAGTCGCTTTCGCTGGTTAAAGAGGAACAAGGCGAGAATCAAAGCAATAATGCCAACGGCACCCACACCGACACCAATTCCAATTCCGGCCTTTGCACCAGTGCTGAGTGCACTATCAGATGCTGCATTGTTGTCCTCGGTTGTTGATGGAATGGAAGTCAGAGGAGATGAGGAGGTGGACGCGGTCGCCGTTGACGTAGTTGTGGCTGTTGCTGTGGCCGTGACGGGGTACTTTATCTCCCAGCCAACTATATCGATTGCCCCAACGGTCGAATCTGTTGTCAATGTCGTTGTCGCTATTGACCATGCGGTATGGTCACTTAACGGCGTTGATCCGTATGTCAAAGTCTGCCCGGAATAAACGCTTGACATGCACCTTCCAGTTACCTGCCCGACTGTTCCCTGAGATAGAAAGTAACCTCTGTTTGTGTACGGTCAGTATGTTGTTTGTAGAATGCGATGTAGACCCTAATAAAGCAAGCGCACTTACGATGGACAACACATCCATAGCGTACTGTATTCATTCTTAATTGATGATGCGACCGTTGGCCACGATTCCGGGCCAGTGAACGGCCCAATCTCCATCTGTGTGTGATATTGACCTCCAACACCGAGCAGAGCTTGTTCCCACCAAGTCACCATCTGAGGTGGACAACATCGAGCATTGGTATCTATGTCAAGCATATATCCAGGGTCCCAGGCCATGAGACTAGGTCCGTCAAGGCGAAATTTGCTTTCGCATCCCGAGGAAGCCGTCCATACTGAGGTGAGTGGCATGTATGATGTGACGGTACCACTACTATCCGTCTCGGGAGGATAGTTGGACTCTGTCGTGTCCATGCTGACACTCATCCTGGCGATTTCTGGTGAGATTTCGCTCCGATACCCGTATCTTCGCGTGGGAAGGTTTGTCTCAATTCGTTTGACGACCTGCTCATGCAGACAGAGCGCGCTTGAATTTGATCGCACTGTTGTGAGGGGGGGAAGGTCACGGCAGCCGCAATATACCGATGGCAAGTTTCAGACCCCTTAAATAGTCGCAGAAGACCCAGTAGCAAATGTCGGGGCACCATCCTCATATAGGCAGTGCTTTAAGCGCCCACCACCTTGCCGGCAGCGTCTTGGATCCATTTTTACACACACCAATTATGCCTAACGATGCAGCTACCAACCCGATCGACATTGCGAGGGGTGCTCAATACTGATTGCCAATCGCTAAGCGCCATAGCCACAAAGAAGGCATACACCACTATACCTTTTCAGCCGTTGGAGCTACGGGATGGTGACCTGTAGCAGTCACATTCAGCGGCGCCAGTTTAGCGTTGCTGCTAATAGATAGTAGCCTTACCCCCGCCGGCTACACTGATATAGCCAATGAGGGAGCTGTGAACATGTCCGAGCTGTTAGATATGCTAGAAGCGGGGATGGCGGGTACTGCTCGCAAATTAGAGCCATCCTGTAACCGCCGGCACGTCCATGTGTGCGCCGCATCTTAGCTGATCCGTGCATGGGATCTGGGTAAGCTTTCTCTTCTCAGGGAATGCTGTTAGACAATACACCTAGCATGGTTTCTGATCGGTTATCGAATCGCGACTTCCATACTTAACCACTGATTCCATGGCTTGTAGCGACACAGGTAGTCGGGGGAATAAGCGCCGACCGTACACACCAACCCCGGACGCTGGCAATTGGCGCTATTTGTTTCCATCCCCTTCGAGAGGTTCAGCGTCTCTAGTTGCAATATTGGCTTTCATTGTGGGATGGTGCTTCCACTTCTTGAGCCTAGACACGCTGCTAGGGCCATCTCCTTCAGTCCACAACGACACCTATTGGGAAAGCCATAGAGAGGAGGTTCGAACAGCCTTCACCACTAGCTGGGATGCATATGCAAAGTATGCCTGGGGTGAGTGACGAACGGCATTGCATCAAATCTAAATGATAGAAAATCCAACTTTCGAGCAGGACAAGACCGATTCCATCCATTGTCGAAACGAGGCTCTCAAATGAGCCCCAATGGCCTGGGATGGATAATCGTAGACAGCCTCGATACCCTAATGATTATGAATCTTCCAACTCGTTTATCGGATGCTCGACAATGGCTTGACCAAAACCTGACCTATGATCAAAACCAAGACGTGAATACATTCGAGACCACAATACGTATGCTCGGGGGCCTACTGTCTGCTCATTACCTCTCCACTCAGCTTCCAGGTGCTTCCTCCGGGCGGGATTCCATTTACTTGTCCAAAGCAGTCGACTTAGCAGACCGACTGCTCGCAGCATATGACTCGGGGTCGGGCATTCCTTATGCCAGCGTCAACCTAGCAAAACGAGAAGGAATCCGCTCGCATGCTGATGGCGGTGCTTCGTCTACTGCTGAGGCAGCCACTGTGCAGTTGGAGATGAAGTACCTATCCCATCTAACAGGAGACAATGTGTATTGGCGCAAAGCTGAAAAGGTGATGGAGGTACTCGATAGCCACGGTGTGAAGGATGGTCTTGTCCCCATATTTGTGCATCCGGATACTGGGAGGTTCCGACATAAAACTATCCGGCTCGGAAGCCGTGGCGATTCTTACTATGGTAAGTCCTCATGAACATTCCACACGTTGAATACAGGCTCATATAGACACAGAATACTTGGTCAAGCAATACCTGCAGACCAACGAATCCATCTATGGGGAGATGTGGGAAGAGGCACTCACCGGGATTCAGAAACATCTTCTTACCTCCACCAGACATTCCAACCTCCAATACATAGCAGAGCTTCCAAGCGGCATTGGTGATCGTCTTTCCCCAAAGATGGACCATCTCGTGTGTTTTCTCCCAGGATCCATCGCAATCGGGGCTACGGAAGGATTGACTGAAGCCGAGGCCCGCAGAACTGGATACTGGAATACTCAAAAAGAGGAGCAGATGCGTCTCGCAAGGGAGCTAACGAAGACATGCTGGGCGCAATACGCAGTCACAGAGACGGGGCTAGCACCGGAAATTGTATGGTTCGAGACAGAAGATTCCGACCTTGAGCCATTTTCCAATTCAAATGCGTCTCGGCCCCCAAGCAGAGACGACATTAACTCCTGGATTAAGGATATCAATATCCGACTAATAGATGCTGATAATTTACAACGCCCAGAGACTGTCGAAAGCCTCTTTTTAATGTACCGTGTTACGAAAGACCAGATATATCGACAATGGGGATGGGAGATATTCAAGGCATTCCAAAAGCACACGCGGGTTAAGGACGGGGAAGGTTATACATCTCTTAGTGATGTCACGATAGTTCCTCCGAAAAGACGCGATAATATGGAGAGCTTTTGGCTGGTATGTTGCGCGATGGTATACGATGTGCGTATCAGAAGCTGACACCTTCCAGGCGGAAACCTTAAAATACCTCTATCTCCTCTTCTCACCAAGTGATTTTCTCCCATTGACTGACGTGGTGTTCAACACCGAGGCTCATGTGTTCCCACGTCTACATCAGGCAGAGTACAAGACTGGCTGGACCAGAAAGCGGAGGTTATGAGACTGGCAAGTTTCCATGACATTGTGAGAGGAATTCTTATCAAGACTGGGGTGTGAGTATGAACATCTGAGCTTCAACCTAAGTATATAAGAGGACAGAGCCACCGGAATATATATCTACCTGGCACATGTATGCTATGGCAGTAATTGGTGTAGAAGAAATGGTAATCGTCCTTTTTTCGTCCGCGTTCAACAAGCGTTTCCGACGTAAAGGGTCAATGCCTCGCATTTTTGACTCGTACTTGGCCAAACCTACCCAAGATGCAAAAGATACCACACTGTACATATGCAGAATCCGCGTTCGAATTTCTGCCGGTGTATCGGGAGACTAGACCAGCGCCGCCCACAACCCGAAGTAACAAGCTCAATACAAAATAAGACCATACCGTATTGCCGAGCTCAACTCGAACGGCATCTTCAGCATATGCAACAAACACCGTTCCAATACCTCGATTTCGCTAGATGACTTAAGCATGTAGCGCTTCGCATACATGGCAAGAAAAGTGCGAAGATTGTTGGTATCTCCCGACGGGACCATCATATAGCCGGCAACTTCATGCGACAGATTCAGTGCATCTCCGGGGAGGTATACGTCGCTCATGCGCGATATGGCCCGTCCAAATCGGGGAACGAATAGATGAAGCATCGATTTGAGATACTCATAGTCCTGGAAGGAGGCTTGCTCCACACCGGTTCGGCCGAGAATTAGTAGGGTGCTGAAGCGGGACATTAGAGAGGAGAAACCATGGTAATATTTGACAGCAAGCAGGATTTAGATAGAGGAGAGAAAAGATTAGGTACACATACACGTAAGATACATTCTCGCTGCTTGGGGTATCTGCATGGTCACTGTATCTGATCAGTTGTTCTCGTTTCGACGGAGATGTCAAGGTCGGAAAAGGACCCACCGTGGAATTTCGGCGAACAGTAATGTAGGGATAGAAACATTCATCAGCATCTTTTCTACAAAGAGCTGCTTTGGTATGTACGCATCTTCCTTCCCATTGACGGATTTTAGGGTGCGATCAATGAACTGATACTGTGAGGTGGGTTGATCTGGGCTGTCGTCGAAAATGCTAGTAAGAAGTTAGTATTCAGGCCGACAGGGGCGCGGAATCGAAGGTAAGCGCATTATTGGGATAAAGTCTGCTTTGCTTGCTTACATCTCTCCATGAGTATTCTGTACAAGAACTTTGGCCTCCACCGAGAAATTGTCAGGAGGGGCTAGTTGAGAATGACCTCCATGCAGAAATAAATATCGCATGGAGCCCTTCCCACCCGATGCGTACAACGCATCATCCGAGCAACACATATCAGGCATTATGGAAGTCGTAACGCTCAAAAATATGGGTGAATTGTGCAGTCGGACAGGTGCAGGTACCTGTTTCGTGGTCACCGTATCGTTCGTGGCATTCCCATGCGGAAGCGTGATGATCACGGGTATTTTGAAGAGCTGACAAACAGATACACACGTGGCCCCATCCCACTATTCTATTTATATAATAATGAGGAGAGCGTCCCGTAGTACTAAACATCATTAGCTCAATTATTCTTCTCGACTGGGGAGCACGGTTCACCGCAGGCTCGGAAGCTCGGATGGCTCGGGGCGTCGCCACAAAAGGATTGAATCGCCTCCTTTAACGTTAACTCACTCTGCGTTGGTCTGTGACTTCTATCGTAACCTCATCCAACTGAGTCTCAAAATCTCAACCCCGGATTCATCTAGTGGGACTGGTCACTAGTTGGATATGCCAAGATGCGCAACTGGCCCGCAATGAATGTTCAAACCCTGTCGCAGCTGAAAAGAAACAAGAATCAAGCCACAAATCAGGATACACGGACGTCAAGGATTCCTTATCGACATGGTTGAGGGCTGCTCAGAGCCAGGGGACCAGCGACATGGCATTCCTTGATATCAGCTTCGTCATAATATGCGTATGGGAAAAAAGAGTGGCCATCAAGCCAGACCACTTCATGTCGAAACATTTAGTGGGGATAAATAAATTCTTCCTATCATGTTTCCGGGACCAGACATACCAGCTCAGATGGCCAGTGTCGTGCCAAATCCAGTCAGCCAGAACTGCCTGCAGGAACAGTGCAGCGCCTGCCACAATATTGCCCTGCGACAACTTCTTGTGATTGATCGCGTAGTCGCGCACCTTCGTGATAACAACAGTAGGGAATGCATTCGAGTCTCGCTGGCTTTTGCCCAAGTTCAGTCATGCTATATCTCTGCGGGTATGAGAATAGGGGCTCACAGATTGGCTTAGTGTGAAATCAGACCCGCGTGGCCTGAAGGGCCTTGGCATGATGTTAGCCTCGCAGGGGTGTTGGTCATCACCTTCCTTCAATATTGTAGTAACCGCACTTCGTCGGCAAACGCCCAAGTGGATGTGCCTGCGTTTTCATTGTAAGACATCCTTACTGTTATTATGTGATGACCGGTGTTTACTTCTCAGCTGTTTATGAGAGCGCTGGCGTTGAACAAAGCTGAACCACTGACGACGTATCCTCGGACACGCTATGAGCTTAGACCCGAGTTGATAACCTTTAGTCAAGACTACTAACGCAGGCTTTCCCGCTATAAATATATAATCCCACAAGTGTCGCTTAGGATTACCACATCCATTTTTCATTCACTTGTTCGCCACATATCCTTGCAAATGTGGCGCAGCTTCCGCCTCAGCTGCTCGAAGAACATCCTGAACATGAGGGGTTCAGTGCCCACTACCCAGTATACATCTGCACCTGGGTCGCACCCACCGATTTTAAACCTTTATACCTCCTTTCAATACTTTCCACCACTGTCACCCACATGGCCCTGCACTTAGAGCCCAACGGTCTCTACCTCCTCCTAGCAGATCGAGAGTCCAGCTCGACATTCCACTGGGGTCTCTGCCTTGCCAAATCCCCAACCGATGGCACCATTTTTAATATCATCAACTTCCCCAATCGAAATGTTTACAGCTATGAGATCAAGTCGGACCAAAAGGTCATCAGTTCCAGTCGATACCTTCTGGCGCTGAAGGTGGGAGATCTGCACCCCGCACTGCACGGCCCGTTGGAGACCCGCTTGTCGCAGATCCCCATCCAGTACTCGACGCGCTTTCATGAAGCCATGACTTGTCGTGTTTGGGTGAAAGAGGCCCTCTTCGCATTAGATGACGAGGGCTACATTAAGCTTGTTGAGAACATCAATGGTATTGAAGCGGAGGCTAGGTTTGCTGCGATGTTGAATAAAGCCAATGGGAAGAGAACTGTGGGCAAAAGTCGTGGATACGTCTTATGATGCAGGAGTTGAGCAGTCATGGTTGGTGCATGAAGTGTTGATGTGTGGATTATAGTGACTTGCTGATTATTAGTGGTTGACAGTACAGTTCTTCGAAGCGATGTTTATGTCTTCACTGCTTGATCTGTTTTTACCCTGTCTCCTTGACTATTGCGACCTTCAATCTCCTCTCAGCCGGAATAGAGGGGATAAAAGCCCATAGTAACTCAGGGTACTGAACTGCTAAGTAGAGCCAAGTCCTCGAGTAAATGGGGGTATAGTAATTGTCAAGTCGTGCATAGGGAGGGAGAGGGTGGTCTCGTGATCAAAGAGTCGGCCAGTTTCCCCGCATTGGAACGGGCTTTTCTGCATCCTGCTGCGTTCTGAATTGATAAACAGCTCATCCCATATCATTCCATCGCATAAATAGATCCTCAAGTGCTCCTTGGCCTTGAAAGTGCAACCGACCCTGCATCATTTTGACTTTTTCTGCGTTGTTATTCGCTGAACGATCGTGTTGACAACAAGGGATAAGGCTGAAACTTCCAAGCCGATGCCAGAGCCAGTGGTGCAGATGTTCGTCCAAACCTCGCCCAGCCGGACCCTTCGGGAAATGCAGCGCTGAATGGAAAAATAACACGTCAAATTGTCCGGCATATGCCAGCACATGCGGGTCTTTGCTATCATATTTCCGGCGCTCCTTCGGAGCAGCAACCGCCTTAGGTACTCAGCCTTATAGCACGCATAAATTATCCGTGACGAGAAAACCCGACGAAAACGGGCTTGAATGAAGAAATTGGTAGATCAGGAGAGTCTCAGAATTACCCTGTGCCCTGGCCCTGAACCCTACCGCAAGTTTGATACACACAAGGCTTCTGCTGCAAAGGTTATCGCGGAGGAAACTGTGCGCCTGTCCTAACGTGCCTATTGGTTAGTAACTCAGCACCCGGATTCTAAGCACATACAGACTTTTTCTTTTTGTACAAGATTGCAAGTCATATGTGATGGTGACCAGTTCTGATAACCTCATTACTAAAGTCGGGACCTAAGCTAGCTTAATTCAATACCTTAGAGAGTAAATCCCAATTTCGCCGCTCATTCATTCTGTGTGGTGAGCTACAGGGCTTTCGAGATCGCATCGCTGAACTGCATGTAGGCTTGGATGTCTACTGTGTAACGCATCGTTCCCCTCGAAGTCTATGCCTCCTTGCTTGAACGCCTTTCAAAGCGAATCATGTGTGCCCACAACATCCTTTCGTACAGCCTCACTAATACCCAACCCTCAGCCCAGCCGGCATACACAGTTCGTGTATGTCATCGAAGGATGTTCGTTTGAACAATTACTAAGTCCAGTTTAGTGATGCCTAATCTGTTTCCTACGTTGCGGTGTTGTCAAGCTAAGCCCCTTCTGAGAACAATGTATGATGTCTTATTCTTACAACTATAAAAATGTGGCTCACTTGGCACAAGTACGAGGTTATGTCTCATCTGTCCTGTAGACATGGACAGATCGAGTCACTAATCGGAGTTTGCGGGGCACCACGCGGCTCGTATAGTGCCGATCGGGCTTGATCTGAGTCAGACACGATCTGAACCCAAATTATCCAACTAATGAATGCCTTGAACATGTCTTGCTCTCGAACCAGTCACTTCTCGCTACGAGTGTCGGGGTGGGTTCAATAGTCACGGGTGGCTTGCCTGACAGCGGCGATCTTTCCGTGGCACCCGGTCCTATGACATCGATGCATCAGACCTGTAGATGCCTATTTTTGGTAAACCCAATACGGAAACCACGAACACATCTAGAAGGAGAACATCATATCCATGATGAATCAAGCGGTGTGGGATTGTATTGAACGAGCAGGAGCGACCGAAAACATATAAATGTCTCCGTCTGTCCATGCCACTCGAGTAAAAACAGATCCCTCAAACCAGCATCTTCTCATCTGCATATTGACAAGAACCCCCTTCAAAAACATCTCATACCAATTCATCTAAAGCATTCTATCAAAATGAAGACCTCTTTCATCACCGCGGCTTGCTCTACCTTCGCTGCTCTGTCGAGCGCCGCTCCCACTGATAGCTCAACCTTCGAAGTCGCCATCACCTTCTGGGGCGCTGACGGTTCCTCCTTCTCTCAAAACTTCCCAGCTGACGATACCACTCATGCAATCAGTATGTCTTTGGCTTTGTTACTGTTACTCACGGCCACGAAGGACCTGTTACTAACGCCTGTCTTCAACAGCCAACCCACTGTCAATTACCAAGATTTCCTCTGTCGGAGGCGGATTCTGCTCCTTCCAGGGAGTTGATGGCAGCAGCACTGTGGTGGCTGGTGAGGTGACTGTGCCTGTCAGTCCCCCACAGACCCAGGTATCTGGAACCTGCGACATTCTGTGAACGATGAGAAAAAGCTTCCTATTGAGACACGGAAATGATTGTGACGATGACGTGCTCATGTCGGTCTGGGGATCGTTACGACCAGAGGGCACCAATGAATCAATGACTCTATGTGATTAGCTCGACAGTAAATGTTGGTTCTGCATTGGCTTAAAGTTTTGTTTGTATTGGTGTAATTAACAAGTGATGACCTGGAAATCTTCCAGCGCCCGCATGAATTCGACACTTGTTTTTCGATACACTTTAGGCTCGTTTTGTTCTTTATACTTCGTCTTGTTCGCTCCTTTCACTTTCTGTCCTAAACAAGTTTATTGTGCAATGCAATGTAGTGGGTAACAATGCCACTGTGCAATACGCAAGACAATGTTTTATAGTAGATTGATCGGTTTCCCCAGATCCTCCTTACCATTGCCCAACCAGTACAGTAAGCCCTGATCAATAGCACCGGTTTGGCTAATGTCTGTTTTGCCAATGTGTAATGGATGTTTCTAGAGGATTATGGCTTCGGAGTTACTGACTTATATCCTATAGCCGAGGCATGACATCACGGCACAGCGTAAGCCGTTGTCTCATAGATAGAATGTCCTACTATATATGCCCCAATGACACAAGGTCATTAACTGAACAACCCACGATCGACTATTTCATGAAACCTCAACATAGTTCTCGTCAAGCATGGATCCATCGTCGTTCGAATTCACTCTCCCACTTCATGGTAAGCTGGCTATCGTGACGGGCGCATCCCGCGGCATCGGAGCTAGCATCGCGTGGGAACTTGCACGTCGCGGTGCAAATGTAAGCTATCACAAACACACAACCCCTTCCCTTCATCATACAAAATAAACTAAAACACTCCAGGTCTGCATGACCTACGTCTCTCCCACCAGCGCCCAATCCATCACCGACCTCCGCACCAAAATCACCCAACTCCCCCACAACCCCAAAACATGGACCATCCAAGCCGACCTCTCCACACCCACCGGCGCCTCAGATCTAATCTCCGAACTCAAATCCCATCCCACCACCCCAAGTCCCCTCAAAATAGACATCCTAGTCAACAACGCCGGCATCGAAATCGTCAACCCCCTCACCGAAATCACCATAGACGACTACAACAACGTCTTCAACCTCAACGTCCGCGGCACCATGCTCATGACCCAGGCCGTGCTACCGTATCTCCCACCCGAGGGTCACGGTCGAATCATTAATCTGAGTTCGGTTGGTGCGCGGTACGGTTTCAAGGGGATAAGTCTGTATATTGCATCCAAGGCGGCGATTGAGGGATTCACGCGCGCTTGGGCGGCGGAGCTGGGTGGGAATGGGACGACGGTTAATGCTGTTGCGCCGGGGCCGGTGCCGAGTGATTTGCTGGATAGGATTCCGAGGGAGATTGTGGAGGCGCAGATGGCTAGCACGCCGGTGGAGCAGAGGTTGGGGACGACGGGGGAGGTTGGTAGTGTGGTGGCTTGGTTGGCGGGGAGGGATGCTTCGTGGGTTACTGGGCAGGTTGTTTCAGCGAGTGGGGGGTGGGCGATGTATTAATGGGATTTGGGGGTGTAAATGGGGTTGGTGGGGAGGCGTCTGGGGAAGTAGTGTGCTGCTTGAGGGGAGATGATGATGATGATGTAAAGCTGCAAGTATGGTTGGATTGATTGTGCCTGGGATGGGGAATGCTTGGTCTTGTCAGATGAGAAGGCGGGGGGCTGAGAATGTCATCTTGTGACTTTTATATGATTATCTGGAGCAACAGGTGAGAAGTTGTGTCATTGACATGATAGAGGTGCGTCTAGGGTGTGGCAGATAAAGTTGTGATTCAGCGGTGGAAGGCACATTTGCTATCCAACATAGTATTCATCCACACCTGCAGAAATTGGCTACTTTCACGGCAGGTGACTTGCAGGACAAACTATAGGTGAGATACCTTTGTTGTAGCTACCTCTTCGCAACCGTCCTACTCAATCTCTCCTGTGCTGGGTTGATTTACCCGTCAGTTTACATGAAGAAGAGAATGGTCAACAGATATAGAGGCAGAAAGTGCGTCTGTCCGATAGTTTGCACCGCAATTATCACCCGTCTACTGAGTGACCCTATACTTCCATTCTATCTCATCTTCTTATGGTAACACATCTCAGTATCAGGCGAGTTTGAATCCCAGGGCCCACGATATCTCGTCCTATTCGATACGGAACTATCAAAGAACGATCACAGCACCTCGAGAAGCTACAACACGATTTGGAGGCTGATTTTCACGAGTGACTCTGCACTCCCTCGTGTGACCACCTAAGTGGATGATCCTAGCTGAAACTGTCGTTGGTGAGCCCAGGATAAGCCGAGACCGATGCATTTTGTGTTGCAGCCAATTGTCCGAAGCCTGAATTGGCGCCGCAACAGACTCGGAATTGCCAATAAGTTTGTAATGAAAAGGCTTGAGGTGCAGAAAATGGAGTGAACCGATTTTCAATTGATGAACTCTGGTCAGCTACCCGCTATTTCTCTTGGTACTTTCACTCCTATTCGCTTATAACCCGAGGAGACATTTGTTGAGGTGCTGCCGATCCATCTTGTCTCTCTGATTGGTGCTATAGGAGATTCCGCGCCGATCTCGTTCGGCTGACAGCTTAGTTCATTTAAAGGTGGACCCTCATGCGCTAAATCGCCGCTCAGCATCCCCTGCCCCTCGATACAATCAACAATGGATCTATCTGCTTCCCTGCATCTATCATCCAAGAACCCCACACAGTATCGGCCTACAAACTTGAATAATATTTGACACGCCCGCTTCGCAGGAATCAATCTATTATTTGCCCCATGCTGAGGATATGACTGTGGTGACCCGTCCTCCTCGCGATCGTCATGGTTTCAAGATCGCCATTGTCTGTGCTCTTCCCCGGGAAGCAGATGCAGTCATCGCGCTTCTTGACCATCACTGGGAGGATACCGAGGAGGTATACAGCAAAGCTCCTGATGATCCCAATGCCTACACTACCGGTGTTATCGGCACACACAATGTTGTGGTCGCGCATATGCCGCCTACGGGCAAGGTCAGTCCGGGTGGGGTAGCTGCGGGTTTGCGCACTAGCTTTCCCAGTATTGATCTCGCCCTGGTCGTAGGAATCTGTGGTGGCGTTCCATCGGATCCAAACCAGCAACGGGATATTTTCCTCGGAGACGTGATCTTCAGTCAAGAAGTGGTGGAGTACGATTTTGGGCGACAATATCCGAGTGGCTTAGAGCCGAAGCACACCGACGATAAGGTTAGAGGTGGCATACCTGCCTTGTCCATCGAATCTATCTTGCGAAAACTGGAGATCGACCGCCATCTACAACACCTCGAGGAAGAAGCAAAAATCTGGCTACAGGCCCTGCAGCACCGACCAAATTACCAGTATCCTGGTCGTGAGTCGGACCAGCTCTTCCAACCATCATATCTTCATCGTCACCGTGAACCATCCACATGTGGCGAGTGCTCGGACGAGAATGTATGCGCTGATGCACTCAAGGCTTCCTGCTGTGACTTGGGATGCGATGAGGATAACCTGGTGCGTAGGAAAAGGACTGTTATGCGTCCGCAAACCCCAGATGGTTCAGAACGAACCGAAACAGGGCCGTGGCCAGCTATTCATGTGGGTCGCATGGGCTTTGGCAGTGCCGCCATGGAGTCTGGTAAGCAGCGTGACGAACTTGCTCAGCGCGAAAGCATCATTGGACTGGAAATAGAAGGCGCCGGTGCCTATACTAGTAGCTTCTTCCCCAGCCTGGTCATCAAGGGAGTCTGTGACTATGCAGATTCGCACCAAAATGAGGTTTGGCGGGATTACGCAGCAGCAACAGCAGCTGCGTGCACAAAGGCCTTTTTACAGCATTGGGCAACAGATGCAATGAGTACAAATGTCGAGTTTGGTGAAATCATGACCATGATACATTCTGGGGGTCTCCTGCAAGATCAGGGCAAGCCAGCCGCTGCTGCTGCTGTGTTTTGGAAAGCTCTAGAACGGATGCAAGAATCTCAGACCACAGGTTCTCCCATAGAGACTGATACCATCACTGGATTGACACAAGCCTTGGTCGCGCTGAACCGACATGCCGAAGCTGAGCCTCTCCTAGTTCAGTCTGTTAAGTCTAACATCCGACAAGTGGGTGATCAAGAGTCAACCGTCGCCGCGATGAGGAATCTGGCTGAGTTTTATGAGGAATGGGATATGTGCCTGGCGGCGCAGCCTCTTCGGACAAAGGTCGCACAAATAAATCAACGTCGACTAGGCCGTGGGAGTGTATCCGTTTGTCTAAGCCAGTACGAACTCGGATTGAACCTCATCCGACAAGGACGGCATGCTGAAGCAAGGCCAACCCTGTACACTAATCTCGAGTACCCTTTGGAGGCTGAGGATGTGAGCCACAAGGGCAACCTCGATCGCATGGTGAACATCGCAGGTAGACTTGCTGACTGCGGGATTGATCGGTGCGAATATCTCCACGTGGCAGAGCACATGGCGCGCGATGCGGTGCGGCTGGTCAGACCACGAATCGAGACACTGCCGTATGTAGCTCTATCAGCCTTCCGGACGCTTGGCTTCGTGTACAGGCTGCTTGGGAAAGCTGCTGAGGCAGAAGAACAGTATCTGGAGTCGCTGACCATTGTAAACGGGCGCAGTCAGATGGAATGGCTAGAATCAGATGTGATGGTCAGGTGCTCCTCAGTTTTACTTGAGCAGGGGCGATATTCTCCCGCCTTGAGCATGGCTTCTGAGGCACTGGGGAAGGTTCAGAGGCAGGCAGAGTCTCTTGGAGAAACCGTGGCACGCTGCCGTACGAATCTTGCTTTGGCCTATATGGAAATGGGGCAATATCGCTTGGCTGGATCGCTTGTGGTTGACATTCTGAGCAAGGCGTATGAGGATGCCTGGGACGTTGAGAAGTCCACTGTTTCCTCTCTCCTTGGAACAGTATCCATCATTGAAGATGTTGCCACTGTATTGAGCAGAGCAGGATGTTGGCAACAATCCCAGCATATTTACGAAAAGACACTTTCGATCTTAGCTCAGTTGCTAGGGACGATGGACATGCGCACACTGCGGACCTCCTTGCGCCTCCGAGATACGCTTAGCTTACAGGGCAATTTTATGGATGCCTTGGTACTCAGCCTTGAGTGTAAAGACCGCTACTTGCAGCGAGTGCGACAGGATACCGTGCCCGAACGAATGATAATGGCTCAATTGGACATTGGGCTTGCTCGGGCATACGAGGGACTGGGGGACCACACGACGGCAGAAGCACTTGCACGCCAGGCGTTGAAGACGATTACCGAGAGTACTGACGAGGATAGTCCAGAATCACTCCGCGCAACGGCTATTCTGGGGAGTATCCTCGTGTCGCAGGGCGGCCCTAAGTTAATGAAGGGCAGTGCTATGCAACGTCGTGTTGTGGAGACATGGGCTACATTGACAGAAGAAAATTCTTTACCAGCACTGGAGGCTATAGAGGCGGTCGCTCGAACGTGTAAGATCCAAGGTGATAAAGAGCAGCTCAAGGCTTGGACGGAAAAGGCTTCGTCGGCGAAAGAAACATTCGAGGAGAGTTTGAGTGAAGAGGAAGAGGACAGGATTGAGTATTTGGTGGGACAGGTATTTGATAAGTGGGCCGAGAATGGCGAGAAGGTTATTCAAGAGATCGATCGACGGAGGACGAAGGTATTCACGATGATGTTGCCATAGATCAATCCTATGTATATTTAGCTTGGTTGCCTGTTATGGACGGCGCCAGTTCACTTGAAGTTGTCCTAAAATTTTATGATTGCTGTCTCTATAGCCTGCGAGAATTTGCACCATAAATAACAAGACGTTATTGACTTTTTCCCATCAACGATCCAAGGGGCCCAGATATGATCTGCACATAATTGATATCTCTAATACCAATTTACATCTTTGCACGAGGCGCCTCAAGCGGATCAGTAATCCCTACATCTCGCACGACCAAATGATCAAGATCCTGCGTATTAACCAAGGCCGGATTCGCCTGCGAAAGATCCGTAATTCCAACTAGTCTCATGGCAGTCTCAAGCTCAGCTTGCAAAACTTCGCAACATCAGTACTACCATGCAGCATATACAGTATAGATCTGACTCACTATCAATCAAATGCTTAGGCCCATCCTCTCCGTAAGCGAGAGAATAAAGAAACGGCCTACCGATTAGCACTGCCTTCGCTCCCAGGCAAACTGCTTTGAGTATATCGGTACCACGACGGATTCCTCCATCGATGTAGACTTCTACTTGACTGAAGATAGAGGGTAGATGGCGTCGCAACTCCAGTAAGGTTAGTAGTCCGGGCGGGGAAGTGTCGAGGTTGCGGCCGCCGTGGTTGCTTTGTACTAGTTAGTAAGTCCATCATCAAACTCACTTCTGGATCCAAATAGGATGGGATAATAACTGACTAACCTCAAAACAATCCCACTGACACCGACTTCCACCGCCATCTGCGCATCCTCAACAGACTGTATCCCTTTAATAACCAGCCTTCCGGGCCAATGTTTCTTCACCCAGCTGAGATCCTCCCAGCAAAATGAGCTGTCGATAAACGACCCCGTGGTGCGGGTGAGTCCGCTCCCTGCTCCGTCATTCTTCGATCGAGTACCTGTCATCGGCATGGATATCATCTCTTGGGCTTTTACTTTCTCGTCCGCTTCCCGTTTTCCCGCTACGGGCGCATCGATCGTCACGAATAGGGTGCGGATAACCAGCTTCCATACCCTGCGTAGAAGGGACTCGGAAGCTGTTCGGTCTTTGGCGACGTATAACTGGAAGGGAAATGTGGTAGAGGGGGATGGGATGTCGGATGTTATGTCTTCGATTGGGATGGAGGCTGTGATGGGTATCTGTACTTTTGTCAGCATGTGGGAACATTGCTTTAGGCAGATATAGATATGAGAAGGGGAGAGATAGGTACGCCATACACAATGAATAATACCCCTACTAGCAGCAGCCCTAGCTAATCCCTTCTCGCCGATAGGATTCGCAAGCCTTGCCAAAGCCACCGGCGCAACAATGACAGGCAAAGCGCATTCAACACCCTGGATTGTACATTTTGTGCTTATATCGCGCACATTGCGTAGTAATCGGGGCCTGAACCAAATGCGGTTATAGAGCGACCTGTTTGCATTGACAGATACCAGATCTGTGGCGGCGGATGAGTAGAAAGTCCATGCCTTCTTCGAGAAGGTGTTCTGCGCAACGCGCTCAAAATCATGCGCACTCAGTATGGTGCTTAGAGGTGGTTTGTTGGGTGGAGGAGCTGCCTCTCGAACAGAGTCGTTGTGGGATGTCGCGTGGGGAGAGGACTGATCGAGTTGGCCGATAAGTTTGTCTATAGAGAGAGTCTTGGATATAAAGTCAGGAGTGTGCACTTCGTTGTAAACCTGAGAAGCATCCTGGCCTGCGTAGCGGAGTATGGCTGGTTTCGAACGATTTTATTAGCTTATAGGGTATCATGCATGATGTTGTTGATACTCACCGCCACAACCACCTGGGTGGTCTGGGGCGAATTCAGTCAAGTCCCAGATTTGACCATTGATCACGACCCAGCAATCACTGGGACTGCAATGTTGGGCAACTTCAGCCGCAGATATGCGCTTAGGGCCAGCCATCCGTAATTGGCAAAGGGAGCAGGGTGGTGGTGGGGAGAGATCTGAGGCAGAGGGTGATTGCATTTTCTTATGAAGAAAAGCCACTTATTCCCATGCAGCAGCTTTCAGTTACCATTCGTCTACTCCTGAATTCTACGAGCGCATTCTTGAGTTGTACGACAAGCGCATTCTTGAGTTGTACGACAAGCGCACATTCCGTCATTATCCAACAGCTCACCTGTAATTAATACTCTAGAGATCGGTGATCACCGTCAGCGAAAGCACTTAGTGCCACGCATAATGACCAGGTCCTCCGAGCCACATATCCGATCGCCGATTTTATCGCCACGTAGATAATAAAAAACAACAAGTTCTGCTAGATGCGCATGCGTGACCAGTGGTGATCGTCATTCACGCATGCATATCGCCACTTGTTTAAACATGAACGGGGTTATTTCGGGCTTTGCATATCAATTCGTTGTACCCCGTGGTCTATACAGTAAGGCTTTAGTAGCCAATAGCATAGAATTGTTGATGAAATAATGCCTGCTAAAGTTATGGATCTTTGAAAATGATTGCAGGGCTTGCTTCGGACTTCGGACCCTTTTTCAGTTAGTTTGCCCCCGGTGACCGATGATAATTTTCAGCTGAGATTGTGGATTCATTCGCTTTTAATCTAATCTTTTGGAGAGTGATTCATCCATCACTTCATGCTACGGGGCAGGCACCATGTAATATTGTTGTAACGATGTCTTGCATCTCCTGTATTTAATACCTTCATGAGCTCTAAACCGGATTCGTCGCTAATACTTTGTCGGTTTGTTGTGCAGATCCCCTCGGATTTACAGCTCAGTGTGGGATGAGGTTATGATGTAGTGAATAGAAACATGAACAGGTGCTCTTCATGGCCTGCTTTTTCTAGGTTGATATCTATTATGTATGGCCTTGTTTACAGCCTTGCTGCCACGGCATCGTGCTCATGTCCTGGCACAATTGCCTCAAAATATCTATTCAAAGCCGAACCACTCGTTCTCCCCTCACTTAGATCAAGAACACATCCAACGTATCCATCGGGACGCACGACGACGATACCACCCTTGTCTGCGTCGAAGCCCATTTTGACATGAGCGTTGCTTTCTGTAGCTTCACCTCTCTGTGACATTTCACGATCGTCCGCGTAAACGTGGTACCTATAGCAGGGAAAATAGTCCGGAAGGCATTCTTGGATTTCAATCGTCGATCGCGGTGCGTGAAAAACCAGCGAAAAGGTGAAGAATGGGGAGTGAGGATTATGTCTTCCTTCGTACGAAATATCAACGTTCCGCTGGTATCGGCGAAAGATGCTGCTCTTGGCCTGTAGATTATTGGCGAGATTGAATATCGCTGTCGAGGTAGTTGCAGGTTTTCCTGCAAAGATGTAGATCCGGTAGCTGCCGTTGAAGGGGATCTCTTGTTCAAGGTAGACGGGACGGGCATCGATAACTCTTGTTACAGTTGCGGTAGGATAGCTGCGACCAGTACGCAGGGTCATTGTGTTTGGTGACGGAGAAGTTGATGTAGGCCAGATCGAGCTGTTAACAGGATACTCGACACCGTAGCCACTCGTCAAGAACGAGTTTTGCTTGTATACGTGGACAAACTCCGAGTTCGGCGTGTCCTTATTCGCGGGCTGACGAGAACTGAACAAGTTCGCGTATGTCGCATCAAACTCGAGGAGCTTTGCTGCTACCAGCTTACGCTCCCCTTCGTAGGTATTTAGAAGGGAGCGCCGGAGAAAGCCACATTCGACCAGGTGTAGCTTCCATGCGAGATTGTGTGCATCTAGGAAGCCGTAATTCATTCCCTGGCCGGCTTTGGGCTGTATGAAAGCGCTCTGTTAGCTTAAAGTGGACTTTTATCCTCTGGAGTCTGTCATGTGCTTACACTGTGCGTATGGCATGCGTCCCCTCCAATGAAAACTCGCTCATCGAGAGTATATCTTGAGGCGAGCCCTTGTCCGATTCGGTATGCAGAGTGCCACTCCACCTCGTCCCACTCCACTTTATATGGAGCAAGGATTTCATTGACCGCCTGCTGGATTTTCGGTACTGTCGCAAATGTGAGGGGTTCTTGTCCCTTCTCTGGAAACATCTGAGCATAGATACGGACAACGTTGTTGCCGTGAGGAATTATCATGGCGGACCCTTTGGAGGAATGGACGGTAGATTTGATCTAGTAAGTTGTATTTTGTCGGTTAGTAGGTTCAAGGAGCCAAAGCTTGTCGCAAGAAGAGTGGACATGTACCTGGATGTCCGGAAAGTCGCTTTTTACCACCCCGTCAATAACACTCCACACATGCATTGTTGGATCTTTCGACAACATGGGCACCCCAAGAAGATCCCTCACCCGGCTTCGCGCTCCATCCGCACCAAACAAATATTTCGTTCGCACAGTCGAACGTTCTCTCCCGTTCACGCTGACGAGGTCCACTACCAGTGGATGCTCGGGATACTCTCCGCATGGCTCATTCCTAACCCCTGCAATGGTCCAGGTTCTCTGGATGTCAAGCCCTCGCTTTCTTAAATCATCCAGGAATATTTTCTCGATCCGGCCTTGGTGGAGAATGGTAGAGAACGGATGTCTCGTATCGATGTAATCAGGATAAGTTTTCGCAGTCCCCGTCCGTCGAATCCCCCGCCCGTCATTAGAAGCATTCCAGAATGCGACCTCGTAAATTTGTCCTGGGTTATCAGACATAATGGCATGTTTTAGGTCCAAATTCTGCAACACATCGAGAGTCCGCGCCTGGATCCCAGCCGCGCGCCCAGTCTTTGTCGGGAAGGGCCGCTGGTCAATGTGTTTGATTTTGTAGGGTCCCAAGCGCAAGAGGCATGCTGACAGCATGAGCCCTACCGGGCCAGCGCCTACAACGACTATATCGTAGCATTCGGGCATGGTTTAGAACTCTTTGGTGGTCCTTATGCGCCTTTCAAGATCTTGCTAGATGGGATTTTTGGGTAAGAGAACCCAAGGACATCAAGGGGAATTGGAATCGTCCACCAGCCAGAAGAGAAGTAGCCCCTTTGGCTTGCTCTAATGCGGAGAGACCGAAAAAGCAACAACATGGTACAAGTCATCAAGTAAAATAGTGCGCATACCTTTGCTTACCATTAACCCTGCCAACATATGTGTGCCACGTGCCCCACGAAAAACCTCCGACTGAAGCTGCAGCATTGCCACCATGGTAGATGACGGAGTGTGCATGATAATCTCACCCCAGTCACTAAACCTCTACAAGTGTGACTCGAGATGCAGGACAACCCGTTGATGATGCGTCAACCAGTTCAGCTGTGATCTGTGATCTACGGCCCGCGAAGGGCCGCACCACTAGCTTAATCTACCGCACGCTTATCTCTAAAGCCCAACGGGGGAAGTCTACAATGGCACAGCTAAAATCCACCACTTATTTTAGGCCTAACAAGTAGCCCTTCCTCTGACCTTGTCATTTGACCGGTGCCGGATCAAGTAAGGTGTTGATCTAGTTGATGATTGTTCTATTTGCTACTCCTTTCAGAGACGGCGTTTCGGGTAAAGACGGAGGCCTGCAAAAGTATATCTCACCCTTGCTAACGCGAGTAAGAGAGTGCTCCAAGGACCATCGAAAGAGGCGCCAGTGGCGCTAACCTGAAGATTTGCCACCATGAGATGATCTGGAGTAGATCAAGAATCAAGATTCGGGACAATAGTAACACAATGTCGTAATTCAGCACTACAGCTGGCAATGCCCCTTGTCGGTTTCCTATCTTTCGGGCGAGATACAGATCAATCAACATCGAACACAACGATCAGATTACTATAGAAGGCTTGAGACCTGCCACTGCCATGCAACTGATATTCATGGCGAATTGCCAAGCGCCCATCGATTCGCGTCCTAGCTTATCATTACACAATGCAAAGGAAGATTCGGTGTTTGCTTTCTCTTCAGCCGTTCTTCCCTCCCCACAGGACTTGCATGATGCATGATGTATGATGCGTCAGCTGAGATGTAAGATGGCAAATCGTTTCTATCTACACTCTATGTTGAAAGATAGCTGGCAATACATTTCTGAGGATGGCTATAAATTTGGTCCTGGACAGTATACAAGGCAGAGTATCTCAAGCTATTTTTGAGCTTCAGTGTTTCTGTTAAGCCGCTCGATCATCTTAACCTCTGTATATATCTTGAATCTCACAATTTACAAAACATGCGTTTCACCGGCGTCAACGGCGAGCCATCTAAGGTCCCTCCCAACTTAGCCGTGATTAAAAGCATCAATCCCAACTACTCCGGCTTTGACTACATCTCCTGGTATCTGGGCAATGCCCGTCAAGCTGCCACCTACTTCGTCGCTCACTTTGGCTTCCGGGTTATCGCATACAGCGGACCAGAGACCGGATCGTACTTGACAAGTTCCTACGTTGTCGCCAATGGCAACGCTCGCTTTATCCTGACTGCCCCCATAACTGGGCCGCAGAACATCCCTTCTGACAAGAATGTATCCGAGAAGGACCGCAGTCAGTTGACTGAGATTCAAGAACATTTGGTCAAACACGGTGATGGAGTCAAAGATATTGCCTTTCAGGTTGATGATGTCAGAGGCGTGTGGGAGCATGCGGTCCAAAATGGGGCCACCTCAATCCGGAAGCCAACCATACTTAGTGATGACAAGGACGGGGAGGTACTCTATGCAACAATTAAGACGTATGGAGATACAGCTCACAGTCTGATCAATCGGTCGAATTATAGAGGAGTATTCCTTCCTGGCTTTCGTCCTGTTAATGATATGAATGCCCTAAATGAGCTACTGCCCAAGGTAGATCTGATTGAAATTGATCATTGCGTCGGGAACCAGCCTTGGGATGGTCTCGACGGGATTGTTAAATAGTAAGTTTACCAGTTCTCGTTTTGTCATATTCCGATACTTCCAAGGAGCTTTGCTTATCATCAAATCTGTTAGTTACGAAGATGCTCTAAACTTTCACCGGTTTTGGTCTGTGGACGACAAAGAGATGTGTTCGGACTATTCGGCCATGCGATCAGTCGTGGCATCTCCGAACAATGTGATCAAGATGCCGATGAACGAGCCAGCCACTGGTCTGAAGAAATCTCAGATCGAAGAGTGAGTCACAACACCCCACCTTAGACATGGTCCCGGCGATATGATCAATGCTTATGTATCTTTCCAGATTCGTGGACTACTACGGAGGAGCAGGCTGTCAGCACATCGCTTTCCGAACAAACAACATCATTGAAGCTGTCGAAAGCCTTAAAAAGCGCGGCGTAAGCTTTCTTTCAGTCCCTGGCAGCTACTATGTCAAGATTCGTGAGAAGCTAGCCATGAAGAACGTCAATATTTCCGAAGATATCACCCTTTTACAGAAATATAACATTCTTATCGACTTCGACGAGGGGGGATATCTTTTGCAGATCTTCACGAAGCACGTGGGTGATCGTCCTACAGTCTTCATAGAAATTATTCAAAGGGAGAATTTTGATGGGTTTGGAGCTGGGAACTTCAAGAGTCTGTTTGAAGCTTTTGAAAGGGAGCAGGCGTTGCGCGGGAATCTTTGAAGTTTTTGAAGCACCCAGATGCTTTTGACGACGTGTTTTTAGAGCAGACAACATCACTTTTTCCCCCTGTTTTATATACGATATTACGTATCAGATATCGCAGATGTCGCAGATAAAACACATATCCCGAATACGCCTCCCTCTTTCCAATTTTGTCTTTCCTTCCTCCTTCAAGGGGATCAAAATAGACTCGTGTAGTCATGCGGCGCAGAATTGGGCAAGTAACCGATAAATTATCGAACTAGCATTGTACTTTTTAGTGGCCTGCGATTTCAGGCAAATCAAGTATCTTTCAAGGTGGCTACAAAGTGCCTGGTAAAGCTTAAACCCAAAGTTCATCCAGAAGACAAGCAGCCTTGGGTATGAGTGGACCCACCATCGGCATCTTCCGACACCGGCGACTGATAATCTGATAATCACTGCAGACGCCATCTTCAGGAACAATTTTTCCATCTACACACACACCACCTATATCACCAATATCAACCGATTATCGAATCCTTTTACTCCTACATACGCATTGTCAATGCTGGACTTACTTTCTAGTATCCCTGCCACCATTCAACATGGTCTAGACTCTGCTCCTAATATCCTACTACTATCCATCACCCTCCCCATCTTCCTCTGCATTATTTTCCTTCTCCCCTACCTCAACCCCACACCCCCGCCCCCAAAAGGCTGCCGCAGACTGGGTCTCTCTCCATCGCAGCGCTCCAACTTGCACGATGAATACTCACCCAAATACACCCACGGCGTGCCCAGCACCGCCACGGAGCCTGAATCTGGGCTCCCAGCCTGGCGTATCAAAGCGCTGTTCACGTACCCGATCAAGAGCTGCGCAGGAGTGGAGCTTGAGGCAGCGGATGTGATAGAGACGGGTTTGAAGTATGATCGGCTGTTTTGCTTTGCGGAGTTCTTCCCTTCACCACAACCTGCCACCGCTAGCACCAATACATCACCCTCAACATCAAATGAGAAAGAAAATGACGAGGCGAATGGAACCTGGACAGCCCGCACCCTCCGGGACCGCGACTTCCGACAGCTTGCCCTCCTTCGTCCAGAGATCTGGATTCCTGACCCATCGTCACCTACATATTCACCCACAAACCCAGAGACTTTATCCAATGGCGTGCTGCTAATCCACTATCCCCTCCCACCATCTCACAACCCCATAATCACCCTGCTAAGAACTCTGCACATCCTCCCATTCCAAAGCCACTTCACCATCCCCCTCGACCCCCCGCCTAACTCATCAACACAATTCCCCCTCACCCCCGTCAAGATCTGGAAAGACATCCCTCTCGCACACAACTACGCCCACCTCCTCCCCGCAGCTCTGAAAGATCTCCTAACATACGACACTACCCTCCCACCACACCAACGGAGGAAGCTGTCTCTCTTTCGTGCAAGCCACACTCACAGGCGAGAAATCTACCGCAATGCCCCTCGCAAAGAAAATATAGGCTTCCAGCCCGTGACTGGCTTCGCGGATGCGTATCCGATCCATTTACTCAACATGGCGAGCGTGAGGGATGTCGCGGCCAACTGTGCGGATGAAATTCCCGAGTTGAGTGTGAGGCGATTTAGGGCGAATGTGGTTGTTCAGGGGCCGGGGAAGTTTGTGGAGGATGAATGGAAGAGGATAGTTATTGGAGATTCCTCTGGCGATAGGGTCGAGATCTACACAGCATGCCGCACCATCCGATGCGAATTGCCCAATGTAGATCCTGATACGGGGTTACGACACCCCAGGGAGCCGGATCGCACGTTGAAGAGGTATCGACGAATTGATGTGGGGGATTTGACCAATGCATGTTTGGGGATGCAGTGTGTTCCTGCTGTTAGAGGTATTTCCTCTCTTCTTCGTTTCAATTGAGTTGTTGGACAGAACTGACTGATGGCATAGAATTCACTCTGCGTGTCAATGATCCTATCACAGTGTTGGAGATGGGCGAGCATTGTTATATCAAGATGTTGGCGCCGGGGGAGAAGGTTGAGGGGGTATAATCACGCATTGTGCTCTACGGGGAGTTGTGATAATCTTGTATCATTATTGTATTAATAGCACGTCTCCGAAGAGCCTCATTAGGTCGCACTTAGGCGGCGGGACCGTGATAGTGGAGGGATTTCCCGGTCCATTTTGGCACACTTCTGTATAAGTCAGGGACCCCGAGAGGAATGCCGGTCGACAGTAAATAATTCGTTTCAAATCCTATAAATAATGTTTGTATAGAGTATTCACCAAGCTTTTTCGTGGACAAATGTTTCACTGTATCATGGACTTTGAACAACGTGACTTCTGGATTTTCACGTCCAACCTGGGAGACCCATTTTCGCCAGGACACCAACGCATCCCTGCATGTACCACGATTTGGTAGTGGGGCCAAACCATTGCCCCTTCCGCTGAAAGCCTCGATCCACGCGTATTCCGCAGTCTCCCTTCAGGGGCAGATTTAATTTCAGTCAGGGGAACGTCGCCGAAAGTGACACAATACCTGCAGTGCCCTCGTCCCCCGTTGTGCTTGTGCAGCTCTTAACTCGTCTTAAATCCAATTATGGAGCCAACGAAGACCAGCGTTGACTCGGGCATGAACCTGACTGATTAGTATAGCATTCAACCCTGCTTCGAAATTCTCCAACTTATCATCAGTAGTCCCTTTGATTCTCTCGATGAGTCATTGACGGATACAATATTCGTTCATTGGCGCCACTACCCAGTTCGCTATCAAAGCCGCCACCCTTTCCCTGTCGATGAAGTAGGTACAATCCCTTGCTGACAGCTCTATGCTAAACAACGGTGAGCAGAGAGAACAAGAGCGACAGAGTGAGCCATATATACACCCCCACTGGCCCTGCAGTACTGAATTGACCATGGATGAACAATTCCTTTCATATTGCGAATTATTTCAAGGCCGGTTAGGCCCAAAGCCAGCTCGGGAAGCTCGCACCGTTCTGGAATGTGAGAACCAATGTTGGATGCTGGGCCATCAAGTTCGGTATTGTCCCTTAAACACACCCGCCTGCCATGCTTACTGAACGAGATTACAGCAGAGGAGAATCCGTCGTCCATGGTGATTGCCCCTCTTTTTGTTCCATCACGCTGAGCTCACTGATCAGGTTTTCGGAATTGATATGGTCCATGTGCAAGAGGAATGGTATAGTACCCCTATATGCCACTTTTTCACGCTATCCTCACACAGGAAGTGTCCCACAAAACTGTGAATTCTACATAGACAACCTAAGCCAGCCAGATTGGTATCAGCCCTTCCGAGAAGTTGACTTCATTCATATCGGTGGACTGTGGGGGGACCGGCAGCTCCTTGCATGCATCCTAAATGGAGCTTATCGGTAGGCCCTCTCCTGGTGATGTTTTTATTCCCTTACTTATCTGGTTTATAGATGTTGTTCACCCAACGGAATAGTGGAGATTTGGGACATGAATGTTTATTTTCTACACCATGATAATGAAAGCAGCCTCCATCTACTTTATAGAGAAATGGGAAAGGCCTATATTTAGCTGGGTACTCTCTCGATCTTCCACTCTAATATCTGTCCGAAATTAAGTATCATGGGTTTGTTAATGTTACAAAGCACGTCTACCGTATCCCACTAAATTTACAACAACCAAAGCCTGAGAAATCTGTATTGACCAGCCGGGCAGACGGCTTTGAAGCATATAATATAGCAATGATGATACAATATTTGGACGAGCAGCACCTCTAGGTGCTATTACTTTGCAGTGGGGCACGTCGGGCGCTGCGCGAGGGGGTGGATAGTCGGCTTCAGATGTAGGCCGCAGTCATTTATAAAATAGAATGTCTGCTGACAACCACAGTTATATTATTTCAGAACAAAAGCCAGTCGGGCCTTGATGAACCTCCCGCCAGAGCCTTTTGTGATCTGCTGTTAAGGAATAGGGACACCTTCACTGTATACTTATATTCTTTGTCTAAATAAGGCTAATTAATATCTGTGTTTATCATGTTTATGTGTTCAATATGTTGGATATTTCCTGAATTGGGCAGGATCTAGCTATATATGATAGGGAAAGTCGAATATTCTTGAGATAGGCTTGGGCCGGGCTTGATCTTGTAGCACATAATAAGCAAATTAATTTACTTTATTCTTTAGAACTGAAGTACTTACTTAATAACAATAAAGTAACTTTTGATGAATAATCACCAAACATCCACTGACTGCTTATAGTGGCGTCCAATTTTCAGGACTTGGATTGCCGTAAAAACATTGCCCACATACTATGCCTAAGAATTTTAATTTAAAATCTGGTCGCTCGGGGTCGAGATACTCCGACCAATAGCGAACTAGTTTGAGAAAGCACAAGACTGGAGACCAAATAAGGTACACGCTTCTTTGTCTGCCACCCGGTGGGGCATGCCCTTGGCTAGTGTATTCGCTAGAACTAAGGGGGGTAAAAAAGTGCTTATAATATCCACTCCTTGTTTAAAAAGGTCCTACAGTATTCTTTTCCTCTGGCATGTCAAATGATATCTTTACTATTATTTTACAACGCCCCGATCGAGGCATCTTATGTTTAAATGGCCCAATCACTTACAAACTACAGGATAACCTGGTGTCCGAACGCCTCGAACCATAATTATTTACTCTTTCCCGGGCAGACACAAATGTTGGATATGGGTTTCTATGCTGACGGGACTTCCACCTTCTCGTAAGGCTGTAGACTGCATTGCATGGTTGACCTTTCCGAGTCACACAGCCAAGGACTAGCAAGCCAAACCCAAGCAGGTATGTTCAAAGAAGGATATGTTTCAAGGGCTGGGCTTAACCATGAATGAGGAATTCAGACAGCGCCAGCCTCAATTTTCAGTGTTCTATGTCAGAGCACATTCCAATCCAGCAGGCAGCCGGGCTGGACCTTAAAATTCTTATACTACATATACTGCAAATACTTTAGCTTTATTATTCCCAGTGAATAGCAGCTGCTTTACAGGTTTCTTCTAATTTTACTATATATTTATTGCGAACAAATAAAAATCTATGGCCTTATCATGAATGTTTAAATATCTTAAAAGTCCAGTAGCTAAGTAATTATAAACAACTGAATTTTTAACAGGAAATATTCTTACAGCCTGAAACCATGATATATCAATTATATGACTATCTGAGTAAGACAAGATTAATTAGGAACAGGATATAGGGAGTCCTTGTATAAAGCTTGAGATACTTATGTTATCAAGTTCAACACTGTCTACTGGCAGTGAGATAGATCTCAAAGCCCTCTATTATATGATCTCAATTCTGCTCTTAATATATACTTGTCATGGTCTTGTTCAATATATCTGCATGTAATTAACCCAGTTAGTAGAGCCGATAAATAATCTGGATAAAGGATCCCGGTCAGGTAAGGAAATATCTGTTTACAATGTATATTATTTATTATCTGATAGAATATTAGGTTGTTTAGATTTCTTAGAACCTACTTTTTAATAAATTTTTAATAAACAAGTAAGAAAGATTATCTTAAGTACTCTAGATCTTTTTATAGGCATATAATACTAAGTTCTGGAGGCTATCCTAAACACCTGGGGAGTAATTTCAATAAAACTGGTAGTATATTGTTAATTAAGTTATTATGTTCTCTATTACTTCTTCAGAGTAAGGAGGCTGGCCTTATTAACTAAGGGTCAAAAGATTTTTCATGTGCTGTTATGGATAAGTATAATATTCTTAATTATATCTTTATAAATTAAATGGCTCATACAGACATATCTCTTTTCTTAAGTTGTACTTTGAAATATATAGCGCCAAAGGACAGGGAATCTCTTGATAAGGAATCTATTTCTCACGGAGAATGACTTTTTGTCCAGTTATCAGCAGATATCTGCCGGACACTTGTTTACCAGATTATTGGGATTTTGGTCCTGATAATACCTTAAGAAGATGTTTCAGAGTTTACTAAATAAAGTAGGTAAACCTATTCTTGTGAAGACGCCAACCCATTTGACTAAAATGTAGGAAGTGTGTTTAGATAAACTAAGGCCATGGATACGGAAAACCTCTTGCAAGAGACTCAAAGAAATTGTCACAATGATGCACCATCATTTTCCTGAAAAGCAGTATCAGTCTATCCTGTCGATGCTCGAGATGTGGGAACTAGGCTCCGGGCCTCTCGAGGCGAATGGCTGTACCAAATCTGCCACCCAGCCCGAGAGTACGACACGCATTGGGAACATCCCCGGCTATCAACAATCAGTTTCCCAAGAGCAGCTTCCGTATGCGGCCATTGTCTTGAACAGAGCACCCGGGGAACAACAGAAGCATCACAAGTTGAAGAAAGCAGCACTAATTGATGGTGTCAGCGCAGGTAGTAATGAGCCAGCTTTAAAAGAAACATCTTCTACATCCCGAGCCTGTAAGCGGAAGATTGACATGGTAACAAACAGGTAAGCTGAATGTAACATCTTTAAATCACCACAATGGATGAAGAGACGTAGCGAGAGATGAGATCTTTATGATGCCTCCGTGTGGGCTTGGAAGGTTAAAACAAAAACACAAGACACGGGCATATTTTTGGAGACAATGAATGTGTATCTAATTTGACCAATGGTCAAGTATATATTATTACCTTCCATTTATTTCAAGTGTGAGACATATTACTTACCACAGCTAGACTTGCGCGTCCAGAGGCCTATCTGACAATGGATGCCCCCATAGGGCTCTAACAAGACCTCGATGGAAAAAATCACTTTCGAAGACACTAAGCATGTCGAGAGTGTTAGACATACTTGGAGAAGATTGTTCATATACTGCAAGCTGCTTGAACATTCAGATTCCACCACTGACACCAGCAACCAACAGCAGACTTCTGAAGGAGAACAGGTTTGTGTATAGAACCGGAACCATTCAATATGAGGAAGAGCAAGACCGAAAAGCAAACATCTTGGGATAGCCGTCTCGGACTAGAATTCCAGTCGCACTGTCATTGAGGTTCCCAGCTCTGCGAGCAGCGATATTCATCTAACTCAAGATGTTGGCCAAGTTATTCAAGGGTTTCGATGCCTAGGGGTTCATGAGCCATATTAAGCAGCCTCCGAAAGCTCTGTCAGTATTAATTCTCTATCTGATGTCATGGGCTCTGCTGTCTATATGAGTCCTGACAAAATAGATACATAGTAAGCTCTTACTGGTGGTACTTACTGAAGCCTTGTCCATAACTTTTTTAGTCATATATCTTACAGCTATCTCTATCTAGTTAGCCAGAGCAGCCATGATCATGTTACTATATAATACATATAATTAAGTTCTCGATTATATAGATAGTACTATTTACCTTGGTATTTATATTATTTACCAGCCTTAGGTTATTGTTGAGTTATTCTTTAAATAAATTTATTAAACTGAGAAGAACTGTAAATAATTTGAATAAATAAGAAAGACTTTTTGGGTGGGCGCATGACGCTTCGTAGTCAAAACTAGAAGTCTCAAACGCCAAGAACCTTGGTGGTGATTAAGTCTCCGTTATGTCTCCGGCCTACTATAAGTTTACTCAGGATGAAGGCCTAGAATCACAGCACTACTATAGCTCCCTATAAATTCATGGCTGCGTCCTCATCTTTGTCATTTATGCTTGTCAAGAACCTTTCCAGTCGATAGTTTGTCCCAACCTCCACACCTCCTTTCCTTCATCAAACCCATAATGACTACTCCCACAGCCACCACCCACGACATTCTTATCATCGGTGCAGGCCCAGCTGGCCTCGCAGCAGCTACAGCCTCAGCAAGAGCTGGACGCAGTGTCGCCGTTTTTGACTCCCAGGAATATCGCAATGATGGCGTCCAGGAGATGCATAATGTCGTACTCCATGACGGACAGAATCCTGCTACCTATCGCGCATCGGCAATCAATGATATATCAGAGAAGTATGAGAGGGTAGAATTCATTGACACCGAAGTCACGACTGCGAGGGTACTTCACAGCGATGCCCAGAAACAGTCCCATGCTTTTGAAGTTACTACCCGTGGTCATAAGCGCTACGTGGGCAAGAAGTTAATTCTCGCTTCGGGCTCTGTGGACATCTTTCCGGAAATTCCGGGTTATACAGAGCTGTGGGGAAGTGGAATGTGAGTGAAAAGAATTTGGTAAATCAACTTGGAGCGCTGACAGTTCTTCCCATCAGTGTTCACTGCCTTTTTTGTCATGGCTTTGAGAAAAGGGGCATGACGGCAGGGAGTCTGGGGGTGGAATCACTCCAAGACATCACGTCTACCCTCACAGCTTACCATTTAAGCCCCAATTTTACCCTTTTCTTGAATGGTGCTGTTCCATCAAGCAGTGACGACCAGAAAGCCTTACGTGTGGCCATAGCCCGTGGTTGCAAAGTTGACAATCGCAAGATTAGCCGCCTTTCTCGAGGCAATAGTGGTGTTTTGATCGAATTCGACAACGGTACTCGGGCAGAGATCGGATACCTTATGCATTCGCCTCCCACTCGAAATCGTGCGTCATCGTTGATTACTATGCTCGGCCTTGAAACCGCAGGGGAGGGTCTCCATGTTCGAGCCACTGATTCCGTTGGAGAGACTAATGTTAGAGGGTGCTTTGTTGCTGGTGATACGGCCACAGCGGCTAAGATTGTGTCAGTGGCATTGGCTATGGGTAAGTCCTCATGAACGCTAGAAGAGAGTTTCTCAATTTTTAACGGTAACATTTGGCCAGGAACGGTCGCTGGTATTGGATCTGTGAGACAGTTGGCTGCTGACGAAGCTTGCAATGCAATCCATTCAACTATGGAGAAATGTGCGAAAATCTAATACAAGTCATCTGCGATATTTTCATACGGCAAGAATCGCAGAATATTGGGTTGTGGTATGTAGCGTCATGACAGCTTTTTCAAATTGTGATAGAACTATACGTGCAATTTGATGATACATCAAATAACACATAGATGACTAAATGCTTAATCTCATTCTCTATTTATGTCCATATAAAGAGCCGCCCATGATTCTATTTAATTTCTCGGGGTGGCTCAATACACTTTTGGGAGACGTTTATGGGACAATTCCTCAGGTAAACTTTTCTGTGCCAAGCCCAGGCTCAAAGGAGTGGGTCAAATAAGTCTCCGAGCCGGAGACTTTCAATGTTCCCGTGGCGTGCATCCGCATGACGTATGAGAAGCTTTTACGTCTGGCACCGGCCCAGGAAACTTTTAGAAATCAAATCTCCAAAAGTTTCTTGAGCAGACCAAAAAAATACTTGATGCATTTCTGCGATGGGCGATCAAGTTACAAGAACGGTTTCAGGTAAACGGCAAATGCGTTCCTCTTGCGATGCATGCAGTATGAAGTGCCAGTCTTGCCCACAATCTTGTCCAATTCGTCCTGATTTGTTCTAATAGGGGCAAAAAAGATCAAATGTAGCGGAGAGCACCCAGCCTGTTCGAGTTGCCGTAGTATAGGCGAAGAATGTTCCTATTCAGTTCAAATGCAAATGGGCAGACCTAGAAATAGACAATCTCGGCCTCAGTCTCGGCCCCAGTCTCGGCCTCAGTCTCGGCCTCAGTCTCGGCCTCAGTCTCGGCCGCGGAAGCTCTATGCCAGTGAAACGGAACAGTCTCCTTCCCAGGCTGTTGGTATGATAGCGGCTGAGTCGCGAGAGGCTTACTACACTGCCAGTTCTCCGACAGAGCCACAACATCTTGTGACCTCTTCGACGATCACTCCCTATTTTTCGGATTTTGAGGAGTTCCAACGGTAGGAATTATGCGTTTTCACTTCCGCATAGTGGCCGAAAATAGCCAACTGATCCCTTTATATGTAGTACTCACGAGCAGACGGTCTATCCGTTTTCCACCTTCGACCAACCGATTGGTGACAGCTGCGCCTGCCTCTCAGTCTTGTATCTACTACTTCAACGTCTCCGAATGCAAGTCAATTTTGTCGCACCAGATAGTTTGATCACGTTAAGAGAATGCATCAAATCGGCTGATCAGGTTTTATGCTGCGAAAAATGCCCTCAAAGCAAACTCTCGATCATCCAGAATGCCACAATTCTCGGTGCACTATGCCTGTGCATCGCAGAATGCTACTCTACAATCCTCGAAAACATTGATACCGAAGAAGCGCGTGCTACTAGCGCCAACGAGCAGAAGCTACTGAGCCTTTCAAGCTTGGACCCTCGGCCGTCATATGGTGAGTCGGCACAGGGTGGTGGTAATTCGGCATCATTTGTGGTTGAGACGACGCCATCGGAATGGAAAGCCATGATGCGCAAGATCGTGAAAACAGAAATATATGGGGCTGATGGTTCTCAGAAAAGATGTTTCTTGTCTTTTATTGAAAGTATGGAAGAGCGTCAAAGGCGTTTCCACGAGTTGCCACCTGCATCTGATTGTCCTCCTGCTGACCAGTCTACATTCCAAACACCTCTTTGTATCTTGATCATTCAGGATGCTCGAAAGATGGTTGATGAGCTTAAATTATAATATTTGGGTTTAGCATATCGAAATAATAAAAGCATGGGTACTTGAAGTAAGGGGAAAACCCAATCGGAGACTTTACCTAGAGACATTCATTTGAGCAGGTTATTACAAATCACCAGTCTCATAGTCCCATAATCAGGCCCACCTTCGTAGAAGGACCGTCTTGTCCCGGTGATCTTCGAAGGACCATCAACACCGGTAAATAAACGAAAACAGCGGAATTTGCGCAAACATTACTTTGGAGTGTGCCCAGGGTTAGAATCGCATTGTACTCAACCCTGTGGTCACTAGGCACAGATACCCTGGACTGCACGGTGCAGTCCGTGTCAGAGTGGATAATGATTTCGACCTTTCACAAGGTGGTTTCTATTCTCTTCGCGTATCTGGTCATTGAGGTCGCATCCGATACTGTTCATTTTGACTGGAATATTACCTGGGTCTTATCCAACCCTGATGGCCTTCATTCGCGACCACTTATCGGAGTCAATAATGCATGGCCACCTCCACAGATAGAAGCTACAATCGGTGATACAATAGTCTTGGACGTTCGAAATCTTCTGGGAAACCAATCGACATCTTTACATTTTCATGGCATCTCCATGAAAGGCACACCTCATATGGATGGCCCATCTCAAGTCACTCAGTGCCCAATATTACCTGGAGAAACCTTCCAGTACAGATTTCAGGTAACAGCCACCTTTCTATCCTCAGATATTTTCTATGAGAAAATACTGACGTGAAGCAATCTGTTTCCCTTAGGTACCTGACCCCGGGACTTACTGGTATCATTCACACGATCGCGCACAATACCCAGACGGATTGCGGGGCCTCCTCATTGTCCGCGATCCAGGATCTCCCTACGAAGACGAATATGACGAGGAAATAGTGCTATCGGTTTCCGATTGGTACCATCGACAGATGCCCGGTCTTCTTTCGCTTTATATGAACAAGAATAACAAAATGGCAGCGGAGCCCGTTCCGGATTCTAATCTCCTGAACGATACTCACGATTTTCGCGTCCATTTCGAGCCGGGAAAGACGTACCTTGTTAGAGTCGCAAATGTTGGTGCTTTCATGGGCCAATACCTTAGCATCAAGGACCATGAGTTGGTCATTGTGGAAGTGGACGGTGTCTATACGAAGCCTACACCGGCCCAAGTAATCTATCTTGCAACGGGGCAACGGTATAGCTTCTTAGTGAAAGCAAAGCCTCAGTCGACCAAGAATTATGAGATTAAAGTTACCATGGACTCGGTTAGCATGAATCATCATTCTTTGGTTGCAAGATGCTCATACACTACAGACGGTGATCATGAGCGGCGAAATCCCTTTCCATATGACTGCCACTGGTTGGATAATATACGACTCGACTGCCTCGAGTGAAAGAGACATGCAAGAAACAGACGGTAGCCAACCCGATAAATTCTTTGATGATATATCGCTTATACCATTTGACGATCAACCACTACTAAATCCTGTTGATCGTAGTATCACTTTAAATATGAGCATGCACAGTGAGGATGGTGTTTGGCAGTAAGTCATGCTCCATAGTTGCACTCCCTATCCTACTAAGATATACAACTCTAACCAAGATTATAGTTGGGATCTTAATAACGTCGCACATTCCTTGCCAAAAATTCCTACTTTATACACCGCTTTGACGGCAGGTCCAGACGCCATCGATGACACAGTATACGGCGCGATAAATCCTTTCGTACTCCACGCAAATGAAACCGTCCAACTCATAGTCAACAACAAAGCCATGAGCCGACATCCATTCCATCTCCATGGTCATCAATTTCAAGTCATTCATCGGTCTGGGGATTGGGCTGGTCCGTTCACCGCAGACAAAGAGACCGAAGCAAATTACCCCGAGGCTCCAATGCGACGGGATACTGTGGTCGTCAACCCTGGAGGCTCGTTAGTTTTGCGGTTCAAAGCGGATAATCCGGGTAAGTCCGCTTATTTTTATTCCTTTGGTATAGGACGACTAACGTGCATATTTGACAGGTGTTTGGCTTTTTCATTGCCATATGGAATGGCACGCCCAGTCTGGTCTTGTCGCTACTTTTGTGGAGGCTCCTTTGGAGCTTCAAGAAAGACTTTCCCTTTCGGCGGTATCTAGTCATTTGTTCAAAGACTGTACTAAACCAGAGAATCCGAGTCAAGCGGCAGATGCGTCCCCCGATTCTAAGCAGAGTCATAATCTTCAACACTCCAGGTATGAGAGCCCCGATTGAGCTTTTCCTTTATAATAAAATGAGAAATAGCAAAACTAATTTTATCAAGTAATGATGTATGGTACATCATCCTCTATATGTTCGTCTTAGGAGCCATTTCGATTGTGATCCTAGTCTATGTGTGGCCATATATCATTTCATTTGGTAGGAGCATGTCGGAAAATTGGCACATATACACCGGACGGATCAAATACCGAGCTATTGATGACGGTGTTCCACTAGAAACCGTTTCCTGAACAATATCATTGTTTCTCAGTAGAGAAATTGTTGCCTACGCTATGTATCCTCCAGCATTCTGATAATGGACTGGCTTTTGTTGAACCAGTCCCATAATTGCGCTCGCGAAAGATCCATGTCCATGTCCATGTCCATATCCCCTAGCGCCATGTGAGACAGGGATCTGTATGACCCGGAGAAAGGCTGGCAGTGCTTGTACTCGTCCCAGGGTCGCCCATAAAGGCGCTCAGCCCGACACTTGCCGAGGTCGCATTGGCCAAAGATCCATCGACAGTGGCCTGCTCAGTAGACATCGACCACATCCTCGTTGACTCATTATCCGCTCGGTATTCGACTTCCACGTACGTGGCTGCGACGTCATATAACGCCTTGAAGAGGCGCCTTTTCCTGTCGCATATGCTCTGTGCGCCGACGGTCGATGTAGAAGGTGGGTTATACACGTACGTCTGATCCACCAGTAAAGATAAACCAAGTAAAGTTTTATATCTTTCAAACTCGTTGACAGCTTTCAGTATCCCCTCCCCCTGTTTTAACGGCCACTTCAGAGCTCTAAGCCCCCACTTCCTCATCGGCTTTGGCGCTGTTTTGGCCATGGACAAGCTTGTTGAGTGATTTGAGTATCTGGGAGAGGGAATTGACTTCTTGTTGAAAGATCGAGGATATCTCGTCTCGCTTCTTTAACTTTATTAAAATGTACTGACCGCATATCTGAGTGATGGATCCGGTTATTTGGATGACTGCAATGACGCTTGCTGCACTACAAAGAGGTTCCATGTTTGATTTTCACGAGGAGCTCGCTGATGGACAGTAAGGTCTATAGATCAGGTATATCTTTGGGGATGATGACAGAGAAGGCATGTTTTGGGCGACAAGGTTCGGAGGACGAGGGGCAAGCCTTTTGATTGAGACCAAGACTGCGGGGTGCCGAATCATGATTTGTGTACAAACGAGATCACAAGTAGTACTATGGAGATATAGTAACCAATCATTGCAAATGTTGTCGAGACAGTGAGGCCACACCTCAAGATTGAGCACGTGAGCGTTGATCTCACTACGATAGATGGGTGTGATGTGAGAAAATAGAATTGCAATTCGAAAAGCTGAGGGCACTTTGACTATTTATCGGCAAATTCATGTAGAAAGAGGTCCCACTGCTAGCAACGTTGTTCATCTTAGGCGGGTGAGGGGGTGAGCAGCTTGCTTGGTGCTGGGTGCAGCTGCTGGTGCTCCGTGATGCTCCGTGCTGCTCCGTGATGTTGATGCTGCTAGCGTATATTAGGACAACACCTCCCCCCCCCCATCGTCAGCACCCAGTCCATGAGACATTCCGCAGTCGTTTCAAATTTTTAGTTGGATCAAGGGCTCATTTAATATTGACTGCGGAGATTAATAGGCTTGAGTACGGCTGAGCGGACGGGAAGCCCTATTTTCCACACCCTGTGGTCGTATGTGCTAGATGAATAGGAAAGGCATAATATATTGTCAGAGAGTATTAATAATAATAAACATTGCTTCGCTGTCATCCCTCGAGTGAGATTCAGATGTCATAATCTATTCTTCTATAGTTGTATTAGTAGTGTTGGCTCGAAATTTTATTTACTTTTATATTGTTCTGGACGTGCATATTATAATAAAGGCAAATACAGTTGGCATACTACGCTCTACTGATTGATACTACCGCCCAAATACAGCACTAGGCACATCTCAATCAGCAGAACATAAACGTCACCACCGCCACACCCATGCAGGCAGCACCTAAAGTACACACTATTAGTCCCCGCGCATATAGACAATATCTCCAAGCCAAGACCTACCCAGAGCAATATTCATATAATAGTATCCCGCACTCTCAAACAGGAACCCAGTAACAACCGGGCCGAGCATCAGACCGACGTTGAACGAGATAGACACCAGCGCGAAGCACCTTGCACGCCCACCATTAGGGCCGAACAAGGTGGGAGTATCTTTTTCAACTTCCTCTAGGAGGTCTATTCATCGTCAGTATTCAAACTGTAAATCATGTTTCACGCTTAATACACATAAGCATGGTAATGATATGACTTACACCTCATATGAAACGACCCAGCACCTTGAACCGACGACATCACTAAACCGATAGCACATATACATACAACAAAGGCTACTTTATCATCTGTCCGGCTCCCACTGTCCTGAGAGACATCCCTGCCAGTTACACCTAAGTAACACATCAACGGGCAAAGAAGAGCCCAACCGATTGCCGTTGGGTATCGAATACCGACACGATCTCGGAGATGGCCGAATAGGGGAGGCAAAAAGATGACTGGGACTTGGAGGGCAAAGAATATCGCCCCGACTGATGATGGGCCCCAGTTAAATGTATCCCGAAGATACACGGGTAACGTGGCGTTGAATGCTGCCCGGAGTGCAGCTTGGGACATTGTGTTCAGAACGGCTGCCCACATTCCAACCTCTTGGAGCATTACGGTGTAGTAGTTGCGATATTCTGTGGTTGCAGTGCTGTCGGACTCCGCTTTCGTTGTGGCGTCTGGGTCAAATGATGGTGATTGGGGCAGGAAGGGGGATGCTTCGGGGACATTTTGACATAGCTTGCTGCGGTTGGCAAGACTGATTGGAGACTGCGAATCAAGTAGATGATAGTCAGGCTGAATCATAACGAACCGTGCAATCATGTCGAGGATCAGCAGAACCATAGGCAGCGACCAAGCTGGCCAGTATCCGAACCAGCCTAACAGAACGCCCCCGAACATCGGTCCGCTCACCGTTCCCAACGTTGAAAAAGACATGCTCAGACCCAACATTGTCCCGGCTCGCGCACTACCCGCGAGCTCGGTGAGCATGGTCGTGCACGCAAGCCATGCAGCCGAGGCAGCGACTGCCTGTAGAATCCTGCCCAGGTATAGCACCCATGCTGGGTCATCAACACTATTAGCATTCAGAGCAGAAAGTATATATGGCTAGGGTGAAGGGTACATGTGGTGGTTATTGCAAACAGGGCAGTTCCAGCCAGACAAAGCACGAGTGCCAAATATAGTGGGATCTTTTGGTTCGAGATAGTATCGAATAAAGTCGCGCAAGAAGGGGCAGCGAGAATTGGCGCCAGGCCGTGTAGACTGAGCAGGCTGTTGGTGTTGGCAGTGGTTTTGGAGGGATTGTTGTGAAGACGCTCTTCTAGCATATACGGAAGCATCGGGACGGGGAAACCGGCTAACAGCGATTCTGTCCACTGGCTTGGTTAATGGATGTGAGACAGTTGTTGGTGGGAGTAGGCAGGTGTGTGTTTTCGTACCAGTAAACATGACCAAGCACGCGGTGACGATGATGAACTGGCTTGAAGATCTCCATCCCTGGTTGGTTGAGCGCTTTGTGGATACAGCCATATTGCCGGCGGAGATTGACAGGCAGGTGCCAGGTCAAGACATTCTGTCTCTTTTTTGAGGAGATGGACGAGACATAGACATTTTGTTGCTTGAGATGACTCCGGGTGGGTGCGCGCCACAATCCACGCAGAGGAATGCAGGGCACCTATAATCAATGTGCCCTGAAATGATCGGCAGGCGCAGGAACAATATTGCGCGTGAGATCACCCAAAACAGGAGGGGGTCGGAGTATCTATTTGTACTCGGTCTGGCCAACTTAATCGCAATGATTCCGGTCAATGGGTGGGGGAAGACAGTGTGTATTATTGTTTCTTATTTGTTTTGCCTAAACTTCCTGTCCAGATTCGGCCAAGTTTGTGTCTGCTCATTGACCAGCATCCAAGCTAGAAAGCAAGCACCAATCATGTTGAGCAGGAATATAGTGCTGCAATTTGAATACCACGTGGACACTGAAGAAGGTTCAGCGGAAAATAGAATCTTGAATCTCAGGTAGCTGGAAATAATACTACTGCTTAGCCCTTCGTCGCTTCTACTAGGTACGGAAATGTCTCGATAATAAAATTGTTGTATCAATTCAAATGACCATCTAGGTCAGGGTATCCAAATAAAGCCATATCGCCAATCAAATCAAACAGAATAGTAAACAAGATTAAACACTCGAGGGCTCGCCCTTCGTGTACTGCGTGCTCTCCCTTGATGTCATCACCTCCTCGCTTCGTCGGTAATCACCCCGTGCCTCCAAAATAGCTGCCTCCTCCTCTGGATCCTCCGGAAGAATCAGGTTGAGGATCAGCCCGATCAGAGCAGTAATGGCGAACCCGTTCTCCATCACCAAATCAATAGCATCCAGCAATCCTGTCAAGCCACGGTTGTTACCGCTGTAGGTAAAGACGTAGTCGAACCAGTCGGATACCAGGGTGGCGCCCATACCAACTGCGAACGAAGCGGTCAGGATGAATCGGTTGCGACGAGTGAACGGAACATTGGTGATAATGCGAACACCGGAAATCGCCACGGAGGAGAAAAGGAAGGTGGTCATGCCACCAAGAACACTGTCCGGAATGGCAACCAGTGCCGCGGCAAATTTGGCGAAAATTCCCATAATGATCAGGAAGAAGCAGCAGCAGTAGCCAGCTGTACGGTTAGCGCACTTGGTCAACGCGATGACACCGTTGTTCTGGGCAAACACCGACATCGGCGTCATGGTCATGAGGCCGGCCAGCACACTGGTGAGACCATTACCCAGAACACCACCCTGAATACGCGAGTCAAATGTAGGCCCTTCAACTTCAACCTGAGACACATCGCAAGTGGCGGTAATGTCACCAATCGATTCCATCATGACCACAATGTACACTGCCAGCAGTGGAAGGATCATGGGCGGGTAGATGGTCAGCGGGAATGTCTTCACCCAGATAAAGGAGGCCACCGGCGCAGCGTCAATGCCCGATCGATCAAAGTATCCGCAGGCAGCCGCCACGATACATCCCACCAACAATCCCATCACGACCGAGCAAGATCGCATGATAGGCGCTCCAAACCGCTCACAGAGAATGATCGAGACATATACCAGAAATCCGAGACCGATAAACTCCGCACTTCCCCAAGGCAGAGCATGCGGTGCGTCCGCGCTAGGACACAAGGCACCGTTTCCGGGGTTCTCAGAACAGGTTCCAGAGCCACCTGCCCAGTCCTGGAAAGCAGACTCGATAAGACTGGCTCCGATCAGGAGAACAGTAGGACCAGTGACAAGGGGAGGAAAGACGCGTCTCAGAATTTTAGGGCTCATGAAGGAAAGGCCAATCTCGAGAAGCGCACACAAGCACGATGTTCCCAGTAGAGCACCATAACCTTTAGGGCAGGGCAACTTGGTTCCATCCTCAGCGGTCGGGCAGTATCCACTGGAGTACATTTGTTCAAAACCACCAGTTGCGACGGTGATTGTAGCAAAGGAGATTCCCACCACTGAAGTCAAGCCAGTACCAATATAGTATTTCGTTCCGTAGATGTGAAAACGGAACATCTGAATGGCGGACAAGATACCGGAAGCGATGAGGGACGTTGAGACGAGGTATTGGTAGTCTTCTGTTCCGAAGTTGGCACCAGATGTGCCTCCGATCAAGATAGGAGGTGAAATAACTGACGAGTCAGCACTGGTCAGGATTCAGAGAAGATCTAACTCACTGCCACCCAGCATTGCCAGCGCATGTTGTAGTCCAAGCAGCATAGCCAATACAATAGGTACATTGTCTTCGAGCCCGAAGAATGGTGCAGAGCTGCGTTTCTTTGTGATGAAGGGGATATTCGGAGTGAACAAGTAGGCGTAATCATAGTCTCCAATGAGGCCCTCTCTGAAACGTATTAGCGCGTCTACTGGTTAACGATGTTCCATGACAAACCTTGTGGTGAAGGTTTTGACCAAGCGGCGGCCGACGTCATTCCAAGTCCGCTTAGGCCGGTAGTCCGGGCCTATCTGGTCAGGACCGTCCATTATGTGAGGGAGTCTAATGTGTAACAGATGTTGATGTAGAAGTGTAGATGAAACTCGAAAAGTTGCGGACGAATGGAAGATATCTCGAGGATGAAATCTGGACCCAGATGAAGTAGTCCGAGTGGAGTGAGGGGTCGGTTCTTAGCAATGGCTAGTTGGATCTGGGGAATAGACTAAGACCATTCCAAACATCGACGGGCGAAGTGTCTATATACATGAACCATCTTCCGTGAGCTCGAAGATGAATCGGGATGATTGAAGCTCGGACCGGCGTGGATGATACAGCTATCAGTGGCGAAGGTGATGGATGAATTAATCGAATAATGGTAGGCAGTGGTTATCTCTGGGCACCGGCGTGGCAGACACGCGAGCTAATTTCCAAGCGAGCTGCAACCTGTAGCAGACCGGGGCAGCGCTAGCGATGACTGGTTCCTCTGGCGATTACGCTGTTCTCGTCCAGGCTCCAACTGTGGGCCCTCCGATAAGAACGGACGGCTGACACGCTGCCCTCATGTAACCTCCCCGGCCGCTTATCAGTCCCCAGATCGGGTTCCGCCGAAATCCATCTCTTGCGTCTCCCCCCTGATAGCCGGTGGCCGATGGGTCTTGCACTGACGAACCCGATGAGGCCGGAGTAGAACTCATCCAGAACGTGGGAGGACTGGGGGGGAGATGATCGGACTGATATAAGCTAAAGGCAGACGTGCATAAGGGGAGAATTGAAGGGCCGACGATGCTTCTTTCGCCGGGTTGCAGTCCGGGGAAAACCAACCCCAATGCGGCAATCCATTAGTCATAGATTCAATCAGGCCCAACTTTATCGTAACCTTGACTGCTGCCCGTGACTAACAGCGTAGCAGTAGTTTATATTGTACCTGTAGTTCCGTGAAGAGCACTATTCCAGATAGTATGGATGTAAACACGAATTGAACGATAAATTTGAATACTGGTGCCTTCAGATAATGTGAGCATCAAACCCTTCTCATCTTGTCTCCACAGTAGCAAATGAAAGAAATGTTGGATCTGCGTTCGCTTTAAAACAATGGAGGATTGAATCCTTCGCATCTTTTTGTGTCTTGCATGATCTTATAATAAATACTTTATATGAATGTAACTCTACTATCGCTGTCAAGGTGTACTATTTGTTTTGACTAATAGCTCTTACTAGTAGTATGTGAGGCTGATTGCGATGAATGTAGCTAATAACTGTATATGAACGCTTTCAACCGTCTCCTAGACTCTTCTAGGACAAGCCACGATGCACTGAATGCACGCTATACAGCTAGCTCGATAGTTCGTAGTAAGTGTTAGCCTGGTGGCATTCTCTGACATATCAGACTCCGTAATCTGTGGAGCAGGTTCATGGCCGTTGCTATAACTATTCTGACGCTTTGGCTAAGAGCTGTCACATATTTGTCGGATCCGGTTTTCCCTTAAAGTCCCGATTGCATGTTGCTGACTAGTTAGTATTAGCGTACTTTCTCACTGTCTTTGTTGAGATATAATATAAATATATATATATATATGTTATACATGTTTGACAAACACATTATTATGATCTCTCAATATTAGTTTGGTTCAATTTTCCTGAGTATCAAGGTCGATGGTCAACAAAACGGTTTGGACTCGTGCTTATAAATCATGCACAAATGCAAATTCAGATCTAACAGTCAATAGATAGTATTTATGCAACGTGGACGCTATGATTATTATCAATTCAAGGAAAATAACACATTTTGAATGGTTATGTCTTTCCCACAAATGTCCTTCTCCCATTCACCAAGAATGTAGATCTAGATTGAACGTCATGCTTATGTTCTCAATGAGTATTCAATCACACATATCCTAGGAATTATAATGAGGTTGAAGTATATCATTAACACATATCCCGAATCAACCAATTAGGTATACACTAGTCGTAAAAATGAATCAGCATACCCACCCACCCCTGGAGTTGCCGAACGGAAAGTTGAAGTGAGTCTATCACAATAACTTCCTAGCTGTAAGAAAATCCAGCATTATATACTCCATCCATCAGAAAGTCAACCTCGATGTCCAGTGCACCCCCCCCAAAACATAAATCCCAAACTCCAGACAATGCTCTCCACTCATCACATCTCAGCACAAAACCCCCGGCATACGGAAATACCCACACTCCGCAACTATCAAGCCCAATCTTAAATAGTCTATAATCAGTGACAAATACCTCCACTAACACCCTTACTATGAACCGATAATAACTATTCTCCGTTTCTCGGAACCTTACTCTCCGACACGATCCTCGATCGGCAAAGAGGCTGAGCATTGTCTAGTTCTATGTAGCCGTGGGGAAACGGAAGGGGCTAGAGTTACTAGTGGAGCCGGTCCGTCAGTCCGAACCACGTATTTTTGGCCACTGCCAACCTCGGATCGGCAAGGGCCGGGAGAGGGGAGGCTTTTGATGTTACGTTGCGGGTGATTTCGGAGGGGAGGTGTGTAGAGTTAATGTGAGTGAGATGAGTGAGTAATGAGGTTGGATAATAGGTGGGTGGATATATTTGATGGTTTTGGGATTTGTCATGGGGATGTGAGGTTTATGAAGGGTTGGAAGCTGTATATTGGACTATGGGATGTAGTGCTTCTGGTCCTATAGTTATCTGCGACATTTTTTCTGAAGTGTGTATGCAGAGGTAGACTTGGAATAGTCGACCAGTCATCTTCTGGAGAGCTGTGATGCAATGCTAGACTAATAACTATTGTGTTCAGTCATTGGTGCACTATCCATACTATTGGACTGCCCGTGAGATTATAGTACAGGTTCTAAGTATAGTATTCGAACAAATACTAGGTCATTGCTCTTGAGCTTGATAGACGTGGAAGGATGGAGTAGTGATTGTATATTAGTACTATTATGTGTCATATAATCATGGAATAAATACTAGTACTAACAATCATAAATGTGGTAATAAGTAGACACGGCGTTCAGCGCTCGAAGTATTGGTAATTGGTGTTGTATATATGGAAAATGGTATAGGAAATATTCCTTTTGTGTCGGTCGAACAACTAAATAGTAGTGGTCGAAATGCACCCGGTATGCACTGCAACTGTATTTTCTTTCCTGCAAAACCCCGGAGTAGGATTAGTAGCATTCCTACTACTGTCAGCTGCCACCGGTGAGGGGATTAAATCTAGCATTATGAAGCTGATAGAATTGATCGGTGATCTACCTCACTATTTGGGATATCTTTGCATACTAGTCAATATATCCAACTAGAGTACACCCACATGAATCGAACAATACGTGACTATCAATAAACTATGTTGATCATCAATGCCTACTAATTGATCGCCATACTCATGGTGTGGTTGTAATGAGCTATGAAAAAGTATACTGCTCTCACCGATTTAGATAGACACTTCGGTCTATCCATACTCCGGACCGAGTGAAGCGCAAGGGATCTACAGACTCAAGTCTAGGAAAAGCAACAGCCAAACCTCACGCAAGCGCAGTTTAACAACCTGCTGGACAAATCAGAGACTTTCCCAATTATTGATAATTTTCTTGGCGGTTAGTGAAAAATGATTTCAAAATTTGCTGAAACCATAGGGTATGGACGAGATCTGTCCCAACCAGATGAAAGTGGCACGACGTGTTCAACGGAGCTGTAATGGCCCCGGTCCATAACATTGATTCAATGCCACTGGGGCCATCTGATAACGTGGGGATCCAGTGAAATCGATCCCTTGTCTGGGGAATGATTTCAAGACTTGCGGTGTGTGGGACGCCTTGCTTGGATGGGTTGGCATGTCCCAACCAAGCTCGGATCATGTGGTTGCCTGAGGCGATAAGAGTCAAGGGGAGGAATGTCACATGTGTCACGTGGTGCACAGTTGTCAAATAGTGTGGTGAAGAAAGTGTTGGGGAGAATGCATGCCTGAATCATGTGGCGACGATCATCAGATTTTCTACGGACTTTGAAGAGCATCAACGGAGCACCCGGGAAGAGGTTGTGCCGAGGAGCTTGCGGCTCGCAGTCATGCCAAAACTGAATTTGGCGTTTCAAACTCGGCCGGTGGCAATAATGTCCACTCATAGGGCTGCCTTCAACGGAAAAGTCTGAGCTGAGTGGACCAATGAGTGATCCAAGACATGCTGATTATAGCACTAGATTGCGTTAGTGTGGCCACCGCATAAGCAAAGACTTCAATGTTTCAATGCTCCAGAATTAGGATCAGCTCAGAAAGAGATGGGGACAATTGCTCAACTCTTGTTAGACGGAGTTGTGCCACTCCGTGCAGGCGATACTTTGATGCGGAAAAAGAAACCGTCCCGAAATCCAAATCGGGATGGAGAGCCACGGGTCAAGCCACCCGAGGCATGACACCAGCCACACAGAGCGATCAAGGGGCAAAAAACGTTGGGGATTCAACGAATGGTTGAACCATCGTGATTGGTGGACCACTTCCGGCCTTACCCAAAATGGCAGTTTCTGGCCGGGCGGCACCATCGAATCAGAAGTGGCCCAACAAGCTTAGTTGGAGGAACAGGCGGCGCTGTATGGTTGGAGATACTCCGGCCATTTGCCATCGCGGATACACTCTGCGATCCGGACACCTTCCAGACGTGCCTGGATAGTAGTATTGATCCTCTTCCCTCTCCTTCCTTGTGTCTGTTGAAACCCGTCGACCACTTTGGGACCTCGGGATCTTATGATTACTTCACTGATCTACCAGTGAGCTTGCCGTCAGGCCACCCTTCTTTACTTATTCCATGCGCGTGTCCTCATAGTCGCATCATTATTATTGATTGTCCGCCTTGCTTTTCCCCAACCATCATCCGCCGGTGGACCCTGGTAGAGTTCAACTGCCTCCGAATTTTCCCTCCTTCACTGGCTCAGATCTGCCGGCTTACTTCTTCGGCCTTTCGATTGCATTCCCCACCCTTTTTCTCCGTCTCTTTTTATCGCTCGCCTCTGGCCCTTTCCTTTAAACCCACCCTCTCCCGCACGCATCCTTCTCCTCCTCATCCGAACCATACTGCAGGGGTCGACATACACACGAAGGACATCACCATGTCTGCAAAGCCAGCAGACGCCTCCCGGCCTCGCGCCGCTGACCCCAAGAAGGTCCACATTGCCGACACTGTCATGACACGCGGCAACTGGTACAAGCATGTCAACTGGCTGAACGTCTTCCTCATCATCGGTATCCCCGTGTACGGCTGTGTCCAGGCCCTTTGGGTGCCCTTGCAGGTCAAGACTGCTATCTGGGCCGTCATCTATTACTTCTTCACTGGTCTCGGTATCACCGCAGGTTAGTTTGCCCCATTGAAAGGTAACACTGATAAGACATACTGACAAAATTTGCCACCAGGATACCATCGTCTCTGGGCTCACTGCTCCTACTCTGCTCGTCTTCCTCTCCGTATCTGGCTCGCCGCCGTTGGTGGTGGTGCCGTCGAAGGTTCCATCCGCTGGTGGGCGCGTGATCACCGGGCTCACCACCGTTATACCGATACCGACAAGGACCCCTACTCCGTCCGCAAGGGTCTGCTCTACTCTCACCTGGGATGGATGGTCATGAAGCAGAACCCCAAGCGTATCGGCCGCACCGATATCTCCGATCTCAACGAAGACCCTGTTGTCGTCTGGCAGCACCGCAACTACCTCAAGGTCGTTTTCACCATGGGTCTGATTGTTCCTATGCTCGTGTCCGGTCTTGGCTGGGGCGACTGGTGGGGTGGTTTCGTCTACGCTGGTATCCTGCGTATCTTCTTCGTCCAGCAGGCCACCTTCTGCGTCAACTCTCTGGCCCACTGGCTCGGTGACCAGCCTTTCGACGACCGCAACTCTCCCCGTGACCACGTCATCACTGCTCTTGCCACTCTCGGCGAGGGATACCACAACTTCCACCACGAGTTCCCCTCCGACTACCGTAACGCTATCGAGTGGCACCAGTACGACCCGACTAAGTGGAGCATCTGGGCCTGGAAGCAGCTTGGTCTGGCCTACGATCTGAAGAAGTTCCGTGCCAACGAGATCGAGAAGGGTCGTGTCCAGCAGCTCCAGAAGAAGCTTGACCAGAAGCGTTCCCGTCTCGACTGGGGTACCCCTCTCGACCAGCTGCCCGTTATGGAATGGGACGACTATGTCGAGCAGGCTAAGAACGGCCGTGGTCTCGTTGCTATTGCCGGTGTTGTTCACGATGTGACCGACTTCATCAAGGACCACCCTGGTGGCAAGGCCATGATCAACTCTGGTATTGGCAAGGACGCTACTGCCATGTTCAACGGTGGTGTGTACTACCACTCCAACGCTGCCCACAACCTTCTCTCGACCATGCGTGTGGGTGTGATCCGCGGTGGCTGTGAGGTTGAGATCTGGAAGCGGGCCCAGAAGGAGGGCGCCGGGTATGTTCGTGACGATGCCGGCCAGCGGGTGATCCGGGCTGGCGAGCAGGTCACCAAGATCCCCGAGCCCATCCCCACTGCCGACGCTGCCTGAGCGGCGCGATGTCCATGACCCTTTCGCCTTATATTCTGATGTACCATTTGCGAATACGCTGTGTTTCCCACTCCGACGATCCTTCGTCTTTTAATTTAGCACTCGGGGCGTTCATTCTTTCGTGTGTATGGCGTTGTTGGAGTTGGCCTACTTTTTATGTCGACGGAGCGAGTTTGAGTCGACGCGGGTTTACCTATTTCATTTGAAAAAAAGCGACGAGATGTGACGAGGAACATCGATTGTTGAAATCCTGCATAGAATCCAGATATCCAAAGTGTGATCACATATTTATGAACAGTTGCCTGTAGGACCTTTAAGCTCTTGTAGCTACGTAATAGATCTGTAGAAGTGGACATAGAAACCCTGGACCCGGCAGATGTAGAGTGGATCGGGTTGTCAAAAAGGGCCATAGCTTCGTCATGAGAACATGATGGAAAGATCGAAGAATAGGGAGCCAGACGAGAGGAAGTGTGGAGTCCAAACAAAGAGAAAAGAGAAGACGGGGGAGAGATTAGTTAGTGGTGGAGGAGAGGGAAAACACATGATCGGCCAGACTGCAGGCTCCGCCGGGACCAGCTCAGCTGCACTTCTGCATCACCAAACAGCTCCTCCCCCCCAAGAGTGTCCACTGTCGAGCCACGTATTGATCCGCTTCTTCCATTGCAGTAGCTTGCTTAGCACCCCGCCTTTCACCACCTGTGCCCCTCCTACCGTCACCATTCGCTCCCCTCTCTGTCGCACCTTTTATCTACCCGCCTTCCTCGTCCTTCTCGTGGGCGTTCTCCTCGTCACCGTGGCTCCCCCGCTTCGCCTTTCCTCTCCCGCCTTCAGACTTTCCTCGGTCTTGGGCCATTTCCGCGGCTCTCGACTTCCTTCAACCTCCCATTCAGCTTTGACAAACCTTCGCAAATCCCTCACAACTGCCAGCATGGCCCCCGAACACCTCCGCCGCCCTCCTCAGGCTCCCCCCGTCTTCACCGCAACTGCTCAATCCATTGTCGATGACGCCAAGCGACTCATTGAAGCCTCCCGCAAAGTTCAGGATGACGTCGTGGCTACCGTCAAGCCCGACACGGCTACATTCAACGCTGTCGTGAAGCCCTTGGCCCAGGATGAGAACGTCATGTCCCTCGAATCGCACATTCTCGGCTTCTACCAGGCCGTGTCCACCCAACAAGAGCTGCGGGATGCGTCGTCCAAGGCGGAGGAGCTGATGGATGAGTTCTTCATTGAAGCTGCCATGCGTGAGGATGTGTACCAGCTCGTCGACGCCGTGCTTAAAAAAAACGAGTCCCTTGACCCCGAATCTCGCCGTCTGTTGGAGAAGGAACACAAGGATTTCATCCGCAATGGCTTGGGTCTTCCGGCTGGACCCAAGCGTGACCGGTTCAAGGAGATCAAGAAGCGTCTCAGTCAGATTAGCATTGAGTTCCAGAAGAACTTGAACGAGGAGAACGAAGGACTCTGGTTCACCCGCGAAGAGCTCGACGGTGTTCCCGAGGATGTCCTGGCTGGGTTGAAGAAGGGTGAGGGTGAGCACGAGGGCAAGCTCTGGCTGACCTTCAAGTACCCCGACCTCTTCCCGACCATGAAGTACGCCAAGAACCCCGAGACCCGTAAGCAGGTCATGATTCAGAACGAGAACAAGTGCAACCAGAATGTGCCTCTTTTCCGTGAGGCCATTATCCTGCGTGATGAGGCCGCTCGTCTGCTCGGTTACCCTAACCACGCGGCATTCCGCATTGAGGACAAGATGGCCAAGACCCCGGAGACGGTCAACACCTTCCTGGGTGACCTGCGGTCCCGTCTGACGGCCGGTGGACAGAAGGAGATCAAGAGCCTCCTTGAGTTCAAGAAGTCCGACCTGGAGTCCCGTGGAGAGAAGTTCGATGGTCACTACTACCTGTGGGATCACAGATTCTATGATCGCCTTATGCTGGAGAAGGACTACTCTCTGGACCAGCAGCTCATTGCCGAATACTTCCCTCTTCAGACCACCATCGAGGGCATGCTGAAAATCTTCGAAGAGCTTTTCGGTCTCGTCTTTGTGGAGATCACTGGTGAGGACCGGGAGAAGGTGGCTCCCACCGGTAAGGGTAGCGACATTGTCTGGCATGAGGACGTCCAGATCTTCAGTGTCTGGAACGATGAGGGTGAGGGCAGCGGCTTCGTTGGCTATCTGTACTTGGATCTTTTTCCCCGGACTGGCAAGTACGGTCACGCTGCCAACTTCAACTTGCAGCCGGTAGGCACCCTACACAGCACAAAATAATAACATTGACTGACATCTATAGGGTTTCATCGACGCGGAGGGCAACCGCCGTTACCCGGCCACTGCGCTGGTGTGCAACTTCACCAAGCCGACTCCCAGGAAGCCCAGCTTGCTCAAGCATGATGAAGTCGTGACTCTCTTCCACGAGCTCGGTCACGGCATCCACGACCTGGTTGCCAAGACGATCTACTCCCGGTTCCACGGCACTAACACCGTCCGTGACTTCGTCGAAGCACCCAGTCAGATGCTCGAGAACTGGTGCTGGACCCCTTCCCAGCTCAAGTCCCTCAGCAAGCACTACTCCACTCTCTCTCCTGACTACCTTGCCGCCTGGAAGGAGCAAGCCGGCAGCCAGGAAGCCCCCTCGGAGCAGATCCCTGACTCCGTTATCGAGAACCTCATCCGCACTAAGCACGTCAACGATGCCCTGTTCAACCTTCGCCAGCTGCACTTTGGTATCTTCGACATGACCGTCCACCAGCCCGAGAGCCACGAGAAGATCAAGGAGCTTCCCATCTCGGCTACATACAACTCCCTGCGCAAGCAGATCACTCAGATGGAGGGCCCGGAGAGCCTTGGCCTGGGCGAGGAATGGGGTCATGGTGAAGCCACCTTTGGTCACTTGATTGGTGGCTATGATGCTGGTTATTATGGTTACCTGAGGTATGTCTATCCCACATTCGGCGTCACCATTATATGCCAAGTACTAACAGTCTATAACAGCTCGCAAGTCTACTCGACCGACATGTTCTACACCGTCTTCAAGGACGACCCCATGAACCCGACTGCTGGCCGTCGGTACCGGTACAAGGTGCTTGAGAAGGGAGGTAGCCAGGATGAGATGACGACATTGACGGAGTTCTTGGGCCGTGAGCCCAAGACTGACGCCTTCTACAAGGATATGGGATTGGCTTAGACTTGGGAGGATGATGAAACCCAGCCGACTTGGATCATAGTAAAGGGCTGGATAAAACAACTTTGTAGATGATAATGTTGGAGCTAGTCATTGACTACTTCGAATGAGAAATCTGAATATATACATATGATTTTTAAACCAATTAGACACCATCGAGTGAATAAATATACTCTTCATACTGCAGCAAAGCCACTGCAAGATGAAGTAGTACTTTAAGTCTGATGTTTTTCCGCCCCAAGCCAATCATCGGCAGGTAATCTTCCACCAACCAACCACCAAGACACCCACTTCCTAACTTCCAAGCACACATAACACCGAAAATTCACATATCTGTATGCCTATCTTCCCATTTCATAATACCCTCCAAAACCATATCCATGCCCCGCAAAAGCAGCATCGTTGTAATGTGACCGCCAACAACAAGACAGCTAACCAACCATCACCGCAGCGATCCGTTCAGATATCAAATATTTCTTCTTCTGCGCAGCTTATATCAACTGTACATGAGTTCGGGAATGGATGTTTCAAGAATTCTCCGTACAAAGCCTTGTTTTGTTGTCGGTATGCAACAACACAGACACAAACCAGGGCGGACGGGCAGGGCGTAAGAGAAGCCGTGATTGGTATCAGTAGCAGCCACTTGAAGTAGACGATGATAGCGACACGCCATATTGAAGGGTTTTCTTATCATTCCCGAATTGCATAGTACCTTTGTAAGACAAAATGGGGGTAGATATGACGGCAAGTTTATTCTTCTCGCACCATCATGTATGTTCCTCGAAAGTCGAACCGAGCCACATCACGCCGAGAAGAGAAACACTAATATCATCATGAGATATCAACCAGAGCACTATTTTCACTTCTATCTTGATCCTCTCGAAACTGGTATATTCAGAAGCGAATTCGAGCGATGCATTGGCGACGTTGCTTTCCTTTTCGCTGATTTGTACAGACTCTGCATTGCTTGCTAGATGGTAAGCAAGTGGATCAGTTCTTGCACATGATCGCTGTTTTCTTTGTATTCTTCGTATAGAGACGAACGAGCCATTCCATTGAGGACATGTAACATAAACCTTGCAGTAAGCTTATTCTGTAACGACGTTATGAGCTTTGTGTCGCCATGGTATTGGTGCCGTTCAGACGGTAATAGTGGTAAGTTCCTCCTTCATCGCAGATGTAGAAACACAGCTGACTTTGTAGGCACGTGCGGGCTACGGTACTAGCCCAAGGAAAGGTAAATTGGTCCATGACGCGCGGGGCACGGCTACGTAGCCTTCTCGGGGGTTTGCGATAAGTGTACAAGAGACCTCAAAGAGAGCTTCAGATCGTAAAGAGTGGAAGAAAGTAACTTTCACGAAGTTGGAAGCAACAGAGGGCCACCCACCCCCGAATTGACATATGGTGCTTCGAAAGTTTTTGCGTCTTCTTGCCTGCTTCCGTAGGTCTGGATGATGAGTCTGGCTTGTATATTTTTTGTCTGCTTGATCTTGTCAATGATGGTTTCGGCTTCGAGAAGTTGTAGCTTTGTTTTGTCCAAGGAGGGTTATCTTTGGACTGCCCTGGTATAGAGAGTAGCAGGTTCGGTTCGACTGAAAGCTTTTGTGTATGGTAGTAGAACTCGAAATTCTTCCGGACATGATATATATCCCGATCGCTGACTCTTTTTCTTTCTTGATGTCTAGAGAAAGTATTGTAGGATGGTACTACAGCGCCAGACCCAGAAGACATGGATCACCAGGATCAACAGGATGATGTTGATGTTGATATTGATATTGATGCCCAATGTCGAGGTATCTCTTCGGCTGTAATTAGACACTTCTTCTTGCGTCAGGCGTTCTAGTTGGACTTTTGGTGTGTAGCGCAGCTTCTCTTTTAGGCTGTAATGAACAGAATTGTTGTAAGCCATCCTCTTCGAGTTAATCTCCGCGACTAACGCCTTGTAGTGGGCATGGGCGTCTATAAGGTCCTGAGGCCATGGATCCTTTCTGTATGCTTCTGGGTCCACAATCTCAACCCATGCTTCTAGAGCCGAGATGGTTGACCCATTTTCTCGCACCTCATACAACATCTCTCGGATCATGATATGGAGCGTGTTCAGAGGTCTAGGAACCTCAAGCTCGGAATCCGAGTCTGAGAGCGAAATATTCGAATGGGGCATATTATCACTCGTATCGAAGAATATTTGGCCATATCATTTTCGTGTGCTCTGCTCGTATGGAGGAACAAAAGGGATTGATGGATGGCAGGGAAAGGTAATAGTGTTAATCAAGACTGATGATTCGCGACAATCCTTGGTATGGACGCCAACTAGTCTATACCGACACCGTATCTTGAGTCCCTGCACAATGGTTTGACACTTCTACTCGACCATACTTTCATTAGTCATGAGTCAAGAGAGTCTTATCATCAACAGCGCCAAACAAGGCAAAGTTCGTCAAGGTCATGGAACAGATACTCTGATCTGAATCAATCAGAGTAACTCGACCTATGATCTTCTCCTTTCCTGACAGTCTCTGTGTCTTGGTAGGTGTAGTATATATATAAATTTCGGACCAGCAAGCAGACCCTATTCTGTCCCAGTAATTCTACCCCGCGCCATTCAAGGTGTCTTCACATGAATATGAAAGCCTTTAACTGGCAACATGTCCAGACTTGAGAATAGCCTGTCGTGCTCACCAGATCGGGGTTCCTGGTGGGGAATGTCAAAGTGTACCGATTCTGTACCGCTGATGGGTGAAAACAAGGGACCAAGGTGCGAGTAAACATCTCCTCTGCGTACTCATCTTCAGTAGGACCACAGGCCGGAGGGGGCCTGTCGAGTTCATTGGATGTCGTGCCACTTCGTCAATGCTGTTTATTCCGAAGAGCCAGCCCCACATCATGGACATTCACTGTTGTGTATTCGACAAGACCAGATAGACTTGGCTAAGCAACGCAGCATTCAATGCTAAGGCAGTACATTTCTTTCAGACAGTATCAATATCATCGATAGATCAAGCCAGCCATGCGACGCAGCCTAAGATGTACCAGCCACTAGCCTCCGCTTGATGTAAAACTGCCCGGGCTTCAGGGAAGATTGGTATACTCATAATGCTCAATACTCCCATTAGTCATGAGTGGGTATTCTCCCACAATCACTTGTTCTCCAGCTCTTGATATCAGATAGCAACTGACTGCAGCAAACCAACCGGAGAGGATGTTGTCTGAATAATAATAGACTTAGTATATAAGCTCTCGAGGGGCTATTCCCTGATACCAGAACGGCGCACATTGCACAAGTGATCTGAAGGTTAGGGCAACAAAGGATACGGGAGTCACAGGATTCAAGAAACCCGCATCTGCCATCACAATAGTCCGTCTCCCTGCCTTCTTATCTTATGTTTATTCTCTATGCTGACGTTTTTCAGAACAGGCCATCGCATGTGCAGAAGCACACCCACACCCAATCTTTGAGAGCATCATATTGTAGCGAGGCGAATGGGAGTGCAAATCGCATGTCGATACAGCGTCAGCTGTGGTATGGAAAGAAAAGATATCACGATCCACCCGCTCCTTAAAAGGCATCGCTCCGATGCCCTGTCTGCACTTTGAAAAGGATGTTTGAAAAAGGGGTAGGCTGGACTGGGTTGCTGACGGGATGGAATATTCTGGGATGAGCTTGTACTCTCGCGAGAACAAAAGCAATTTTCGAGAAGAAAAGCATCTCGTGATGTTGCAGGGGCTTTCACTCAAGGTCGGAGAATCGCGTGGAAGTACTCAAGCATGGCTCTGGCGTCTCGCGTGACGAGCATGGATGAAAGAAGTCATTACAAAGCAATGATCGAGGAGGTAGTGGATAAGCTGGGTAGTAGCAAGATAACAGCTTGTTGTAGGAGAGACATTTGTAGCATGTTTCCTTTTAGTCATGGGGTCTGGGAAAGGTATCTCAGGGAGCTTCTCAACGACTGAACTCGCCGAGTTTCAAACTGCCCTGGAGCTTCCCACCGCAATCACTAGTAGTTCCTTTTCGATCTCTATTTTGTGGTTCATCCTATTCCTGGCTTTTGTGTAGGGGCGTCATGTTCTCTACCCATGACATTTCTCCGGTTAACCACGACGGTTGTAGATGGGTCGGTTCGTTAGGCATTTCTTGCCTTGCAAGATTGAGGCCCCGATTATCGACAAAGCAGTCAAATAGCTCTGCCCTCTTATTCTCTGTCTGCCTCTTTTGGCCTGGTAAGGTTTTATATATCCGCAATCCATTTTGCAGACCCCATGGCGTGTCAGTTTACGGCAAATAGCACCCACAAGAATTCGTACCTTCTTCGGTACTAGTTGCCACAGGCACTCATTTCCCCAAGATAGCTTTATATTTATCAAGCAGCATTTAGATACCGCGTACGTGGCCTCTGGGAAAGAAAGGGTTGATGCTATCAGGGATGTGTATGCGATCAATGTCCAGACCAAACCGGGCCAGAGCACCACCATCGTCGGTCATTTCGCTATCATTCGTCAACTCATTGATAGCTTTATATACCAACAACTTCAAAGGGAAACGTTGAAGAACAGCGCGATGTGCCGCAACTCCGCCTCTCCACCCAGCACAGACCCATATGTCCATCGAAGGTCAGTTCTCTGGTCACAGGCACCTGTATGTCTCTCTTCGGTCATCTTCGGTGTACATGGTGGAAAATATTCCATTGATGAGATGGTATCGAGACGACTGATGCAGCGACACGCCAGGCACAGTGATTGAGCTCAAGCCGAAGAACCTTGAATTGGACAGAACAGAGCCAAGAGTCATTGCGGATCACCATGACTTTTAGACTCTGTCCACGAAGCCACAGTGCCATTGATATGGGAATGGGCCGCTTTCTTTTTCGCTATTCTTCGTGTCGCTGAAGCATGGCAATGAATCATGTATTATATAGGCTGTTTATATAGTGTTGAGGGGGCAAATGCCCCCTCTGTTGCTTGGTGATGGTTTATGTATTAGAGACTCTGATCAGACTGTGTTTGCTGATGATGAAAGGAAGACTGGATGAGTAGCAGGGCAGTGGCTGTTTATATATGAGTGGGTGGGCCTTGGGCTACCAGTCCATGGGGGGAGATTCCCTGCATACAGCAGGGTAATTCCATAAGAGATCGGGACTTACCATGGTTCTGTCAGCCTTCTTGAATGGCTAGAAGCACTAAAATATTTGGAATATCCCGGCAAATCTTCACAGAAGTCATCATTTGTGTGGTGGAGATTCCAAATAGGTTGGGGAATCTCGACACCTGTATGACGAGGCATGACCCGATTGCGTCATCGTTTAATGAAGCATTATTATGGACATATTCATAAGCCAGATTTTTTACTGGCTGTTTATACAGATAACAATGAATAATTGTAGTTCCTATGATATACGGTGCGACATGATTTGTGAATGCTATTGCTTTTCGCATATAATGTTATAGTAGACATATGCAAGTGAACCTCGGAGACAAAGAAAGTCTGTGAAGAATTACTGGGAAGATCACAAACACTATTCCTACTACTATACATTTAGAATATCTAGTCAAAAGATTCCGTCATTGTGATCATATAAATGAAGTAAAATCCAATACCATGCCGAAAGCCTAGATAATCAAGATAAAGTGAACCACCGGGAAGGAAGAGCGGAACACCACTCACTGTCAATGGATGATGCATCAACCACCACTTTAAATCCAACCTCAACGCCAGCATACCCAGTCAGATTAAGAAACAGTCCGCCATTCTTACTACTTCTCTACATCCATTTGCGCTCTACTTCCATCTACCCCAAGAGAATAATACATCCACATTAACAATGCCCCGACCATGACCCCCGCCAACCCTCATCCCCAACAATAGACACACATCAATTACCACCAAAACGCGTGCGTGACGCGTGAACTCATCCACCAAATCACTCCAACACAACACCAGAAATGAACCACTTAGACCTTCCCCCTCTATCAACCCAGGATCCTCGTATGTCTATCCTCAAATGTATTTCCTTATAAGAGAATTACTACTAACTACTCACCAGACCGCGTGATCTCCTTCCCGGCCTCGCAGTCCCTGCACGCGTCGACCGCGTTCCCGGATGCTGCCTCAGGCAGAAAGGCCATCCCGACTGGGCTGGTCGCGCTGGATGAGGCGATCTCTGCCCCGGTGATATTGTCGTCGTCGACGACGACGACGACGACAAATGAGCGAATACGTGAGTTTACTGAGGGAAAAAGAGAACAGCTAAAGGGGTTGCCGGTTGGTCATGTTACGGAGGTGTTTGGGCCGCCGGGGGCGGGGAAGACTATGTTGGGGTGAGTTTGAGTTTATTTCTCTATATTGATCTAATGGTGGTCTGAGTGGAGCGGGTGGGTAGTTTTGTAATATGTGTGCTGATGAATGGTGATAGGTTGAATGCTGCTGCTGGTGCGCTGGGGAGGGGGGAGGGAGTGGTATGGATAGGTAGGTTTGATCTATTGCTTGTGTTTGATATGAGTTAACGGTTGTTCTTTGGGGTGATTGAAGATACGGCGTCGCCGCTTCCTAGGCCACGACTGCGCAAACTGCTGGAGTCGCAGTCTCCTGCGTCGCCGTCATCTCCCCGGTCTTTGACGGAGAATCTAACGTATATTCGTGCCCCCACGCTTCCTCATCTCCTCTCCCTCTTCCATCATCCACCTGCCTCATTTCCACCCCCAAACACAACTCTCCTTGTTATAGACTCTGTCTCTGCCCCCTTTACTCCTTATTTCCCTAACCCTAGTGATATCAACCAACCGCAGCAAGCGCAGAGGGATGTCCAGAAATGGCTCACAACGCGAAAGTGGAACGTGATCAGCGATCTTGCTGCTCAGTTGGTGAAGTTCGCAAGCAGGGCGAACCTGGCTATCTTGGTTATCAACCAAACGCATACCCGAATTCGGGGACAGGTGAGGGCAACGCTGTCTCCCATATTGAGTGGAAGGGGGTGGGAATCGTGCGTTCGTGCTCGGATCGGGGTTTATGGTGACTTTGGGGATGGTGGGGATGGCGGATGGGTGAGGGTTGCCGAGGTCATGAAGAGGGATGGGAGGCTTGTCACTGTTAGGGACAAATCAACCGTAGTGCCTTTCCGGGTAGCAAATGTAAGTTCCTCTTTTGTTGTACTTGTTGTGTTCTTTGCTTGGCTATAGGTGTGTTGACTTGTCGACTAGGATGGATTGTATGCTGTTGAAATGGGGCTCGAAGGTAATGAAGAGGATGGCGTCGCTGTACAAGTTAGGGAGAAGCAAGCGCAGGATGAAGATGTGCTTGAACCGGAAGAACCATTGGAAGAGGAACCGGTGGAGGAGGAAGAGCCAGAGCTTGAAGATTACCAAGCACAAGACGATTCCGCACAAGAGGAGCTTGCACCAGAAGAGCCTGCACCAGAAGAGCCCGTAATCGAAGAGTTGGTGCATGAAGAGCCTGTGTACAATGGGTACACACAAGAGCACATAGAGAAGATACAGACCCAGGAGATTCAAGCACAGAAAGAGCAAGCACAAGATGTCCACTCCGACTCAGCTCAGGATACTGCCAGCCAGCGGAAGCGAAAGGCAGAGGAGATTGCGGACAGCCAGGACGAGGAAGATTCGGAAGGGGTATTTGAGTAGGTCAAAGATGACGTGATTTGTGAGCGGAGGATCAAAGGATTATCTGCCTCAGTATAGATTTTTATATATACCCATTGTTTTGAACAGGACGCAGTGCACAGGTGCTGAAGCCCGCTTTATGGCACCCGCACCCATTCTATGAACGAGCTAGTCGATACATCATCGTCACCAATGCGAGTTGTGTGTCAGCAGTGATCGTCATTTGGCCGCTGAACCCAAGCTGAAAGCTCCCTCATTGTCACGAGTTTTCCGGTGTCGAGGTTGATGTTTCGATGCGTCCCATTCGCGTATCCTGTGCCTGACACACAAAACGGTGTGCGACTGGATACACTTTCTCCAGCAGACGCTAGACTCCGATCTGGAGCGCTGGTAGTTTCTCGGTCCAAAGAATAGAGATTGATGTCCCGGTCGATCGATATCGGCCGGCGATTCTGTACCACAGCAACGAGTCGGCCCAAAACAGCAAATTCGAGCTTCAGCTTGATACTGTATATCGCTCCTTTAAGCGTGATCTGCACAGCATAGAAGCTGGCATACTCAAGACCCAATAATACGAGGTCCATAACCAACATAGCGACGTTGATCCATATCAACTGATACATGATTTTTTGGTTCTCACGGACAAGACATATCCGCAGCATCAACAAAGTCTCCCACATGTATAGTCCAGACAGAACGATCTCCTGGATAGTAAAGCCGGTCATCTGAACCTTCTCCATGATATTGTATCCAATTACCCAGGCCGGCTGTTCATCACCGACAGCATTGGATCCGTATGTCAGGACTGTCGTGGGTACATGTAGGAGGAATACATTCGCAATAATCATGTACAGCACCCGCTGTAGGATGCGCTCGTCGCAAATGACGAGGTGGAGTCGTGAGTACAGGACAACCGCCTGGCCCGTGACCATGACCCACCAGCCGATACTAAGTATAGTGACAGAAAGATTCGAAGGAGCTTGCGTGAAGAACTTCATAATGAAGCCCAATGTGTATGGTAGCATGCCGGCGCAGCCCGATAAAAGTAGGCTCCAAAAGTATAGGCCCTTCCATCGTCGGAAGGTCGATAGGACCATGACAACTAGCTCAGCCACATTGTAGCAGGCAATGGCCATGAAGAATAACAAAGTGGCTTTGAAGGCACCACCACTGCTTGCGAGCTCGCCGCTGATGCCATCCAGCGGGTCTTTTGTAGATGATACGGACATAGTAGTCGATAAACGCGAAGTCAGGGAAACACAGAATTAGCATTCCGTGTGCACGAGCCGGGTATCGATAGCGCCAGCGTCACAGGCTATATTAAAAAGCCAACCGAAGTGAAGACCAAAACGCCAATGGCCACCTGAGCAGATTGCAGATTGAAATTCACACGCTCAGCTCTCAACTAATTGAATGAAGTCGTCGTAGGCAGTTCGCCGTCTCTGAGTACCCGCGCCATCAATGTCGATTCTTGTGGTCAGAGTACCATCCACATGTTCTCAGCCTTGGAACAAACGAGTCGCAACCATCAATCAAGCTCACGGTAGCGTCAGGCATCAATCGATATCCCAAGGAGGGAAGGTTATCGAATTGGAGTCTGCACAACACACCGCATCCAGGGTCCTGACGTGGTACAACTATCCAGAGTAGTCGATAAAGTCCGGGCCACCTCTGACAGAGTTTCATCTAATGTCCTAGCGCCGTCAGATCTGGGGAAGTGGAAGGATGCGAAGCTAGTTGCCAGTGGTGGAGGGGCTTGGGGTTTGGGGGGCAGATCAAGCTTGGGCCACGGCGAGGGTGGACGATGGTCAGAATGTCAACTCAGGGACGAGCGGACGATGTTTTGAGGAAGTCTTGTCCGATCGGCGAGCTGGATGACAGGTAAAATCGCCATTGTTGAGTCCCCGCTTAGGCTTGCTGGTCTTAGTCATTGCTTTTGCTGCGGAGAAATTGGTGGAAGGAATGGCGTCGGCGATCACTAGTCAAGATGGCTGGCGCTGATGGACGTGTGACTGCTGCAGTGACCCGCCCACTGACAATCGAAAGGTCCAACGCCGGAATTGCTTCTGTGTAAACGCCCAGGTTTTCCCCCCGAGCTAAATTGGTCATTGCCATTTTGCAGGAAATAAAAAGGACGGACTGGCTACGACGTTACAATGGGGGCTCTATGGGTCCAGTCCATCCTGCAGATGCTGTGTGGCCTGCAGGCCCAAAGCCCAGCAGCCCAATTACTGGGTCTAGGAAGACAGGTGCAGTCGTGCAATTTCATTGACAATAGCATTCATTTCCGATCAGGTTTTTGAAGTATTACTGGCGAGTCTAGAACCGCCCAATATTTCGTCAGGTTCCAGGGTCACTCCTGAAAACCCACCATTCAGCTCCCCGGTTTCTGCGTGGCTGGGACGCCCTGTCATATCGCGGGAACCTCGCAAGACTTGAGTCGTGTCTATTATACTACAAGGCTCATATGTCAAGATCTGTATCGATCTATGGGGTAGTTCATAGGTTGGTGAGATAGTCCTCGATCTCCTCCTTACTCAGCTTCCTGAAACGGGGTCCGCGCGATCCTTCAACACCCTCATAACCAAGCAGATGATCGGCAGGAGGACCAACAATGCCTGTTATCGTCAGCATGATAGTAATAGTATATGCCAGATGTGAAACTCACCAATTTCTATCGTATCACCGTTCATCTCTCCCTCAATAGTCTCCTTCAAAGTCAGGAGAGCAATGTGAATGGCATCTTCCAGCTCGAGACCCTCGGTGTAACGTTTCTCAAGGAATGTCTTTGCGCTCGTCGCATGTCTTCCAATGGCCGTGGCCTTCCATGGATAGTAACTGCCACTCGGGTCGACCTGGTACAGACTGGGGCCGCCCTTTAAGATACCACCCGTCTTGCCGGTTGCTTTCTTAGGCTCGTCCTCACCATCACCCTGCTGAGCCTCTCCTGATTCAGGCTCAACGCCCTCGTCCCAGCCAGCAATCAACAAGCTGACACCGTACGGTCGGACACCACCAGACTGGGTCGCTTCTTGAACAACACGGGCAACGTCCTGCACTAATATCCGGGTAGGGGGGTATTCGTTATAGATGCGCTTGTAGCCAGTGTGAGAAACCTTGCGGGCCCGGTCCACGAGCACACGGTAATCTGGGCCCATTCCAGCGTAGACCATGCCGATGTCGGGTGTAATCAGGGAGATCTTGGAGAGGGAAGGTGGGTCAATGAGAGGCGAGTTGGCTTTCTTTTCGGTTGCCAGAACAATTCCGTTGGTAGCTGTTGAGTAGCGGTGGTCATCAGTAGCTATTCGAAGCTAGGCCGGGTGGATCAGAGCTATGTCATACCTTTGATGCCCAGAGCAGTTACACCCTGGTTGACAGCGTTCAAGGCATATTCTAGAACTAGTCAGCACACTTGTTTAAACAGCTAACAATAGGTAGCTGTCTTCATTACCAATCTGAACCAGCTTTCCGCTGAGCAATGTTAGCAAGGACCCTAGCTATCGAGCAGTGAGCTTCTCTTACCTGGGGGAGAACGTGGTCAGAGAAAAGGAGTAGCGATCAGCCATGAGTGCGTCTCTCCACAATTACAAGCTCTAGAGGGTATGAAAATGTGCAGAAGTGATGGATGAAAGGTGAACGGAGATGGGATGAGGTCGTGGGGGATCAAGAATGGAGCTACCCTCAAGGACAGCAGGCGGCAGGATGTTGACGCAGCAGCAGCAGCACCGCCGGCTGGTTCGGCGCCAAGCCGCGCCTCGGGCGGTGACGGTAGGCGAGCGGCTAGTGCGGTTACGGCACGACTTCTTCTCCACATCGCCTTTTTAAGCTGGCCTCTTTTTCCCTCACCCACTTTTCCCTCTTTTTTCTCCTCGTCCTCGCGCATCTCTCGACACAGACGCCTACCAATTGCTGCCCGAGGTTCTCAGATCGCTGGTAGGTCTGAGAATCATATTATGCCATTAGCTCTGAGACTGTTCGGGCAAAGGCAGAATGGACCTGCGCAATGAGCCGCTCTGGCAGTGGCCTTCGAGCTCTGCCTCCGTCTCAGCTTCGGACCCTGACTTTGATGTAAGACAGAGTCCAGAAGATGTTGCTGGACCTGATGATCCCTCGCAATCTTCAGGCGAGACTTCCGAAAAGCAATACCCTCCTCGTACATGTCGCATCTGCCTGGAGACCGTCTACCCTACCTTCCCTCCTCCATCCGAACACCTGCCTGGGTTTCTCCAGTCCAAGCAACGCGTGACATACCAGTCCTCAGACCCGGAGTCGGGTCGGTTGCTTCGCCCTTGCAAATGCAAAGGATCCTCGCGTTATGTGCATGAGGGATGTCTACAACTTTGGCGACATGCGGACCCAGGCTATGGCAAGAGGAATTACTGGCACTGTCCGACATGTGGCTTCCACTATCGCTTAGAGCGCCTCCGATGGGCACACTGGATCAGTAGCCCATTGACGCAGCTTGGACTTACTCTAATTATTCTAATGTTGACTGTATTTTTACTTGGTTTTATTGCTGACCCGATCATTAATCTATACGTGGACCCTATGGACCCCATTATCCGCTCGGACTACTGGGATACACGCCCTGTGTCGAGTATATTACCTGACAATGAAGAGACTTCCTGGACTGAGCACTTTGTCAAGGGGCTAGCCTCTTTGGGCTTCCTGTCTTTCATCAAGGCTGTGTTTGCGCTTTCTTCATGGCATGGATTGACACTGCGCGGCACAGGGATGTTTGGTGGCGGAAGGAATTCTGGCCGCAACCGCGTCGCGTGGTTGGTCATCGTCATCGGTGTTGGTAGTTTCCTTTGGGTATGTTTATTTATGATTTCTCATTTATTTTCAACTTCTGACCGCGAATACTAGGCCGTCTACAAGGGTGTAAGAACATGGAGCTGCAGGGCTTTAGAAAAAGCCGGAGAGCGAGTCATGGATGTTCCGTTGCCCGACGACGAGGATGAAGATGATAAAGCCTCTGCTGAAAAGTCCGAGGAAAGTAAGAAGGAAGACTGACCCTGGTCCGACGTATGTCATCTAAAGTCATGAACCTTCGTACTCAAATTTGTTTTTGTTTCTTTAAGTGCTCTATTCGCTGGCGATATCCACGCACTACTTTGAGTTGTCACACTCCTTATCAATGAGGTGCCAATCAGTCACTGTGCGAAGAACGAGGCAGACCCTCGCTAACCTCACAGATCATGTTCTGTTTAAGTAGTGTGGCTGGCGAGGACGTTTTGTTCTTTCCTTTTCACCTGCTTAGTTTCCGCAGTCATGACTGGAGGGAGGGTCAAACTGCATCTCGATTAAACTAGGCGCTCGATTCTTTCAGTAAGCGTCATGGATTGAGATGCGGTACACTCATGATATGTAGTTTCATATACCCTGAATGTTATTACCTTGTGCCTTTATTTAATGTCATTCTCAAGTACGTGTCAGTCTCTCGAGCCGAGCTGTGTCGGTGGGCAAATTGAATTGAGACTTGCTCAATTACGAAGATCGAGGGAATCCTGCTTCTGACGTGATCTCGCCACTACAAGGGGGTCAACAATGCCCAAGAGTAGGACGCCCAACTCTGACTATCCGCGTATCTTTTCGGGGGTATCTGCCCACTGCAGATCATGACCTATTCGAAGACCAATTTCGTAGACTTATTTACTAGCGATAGCACCACGTTCACGCAATTCTCCTTCTAAATGTAGACTTTCTTGGTCCTTTACCCATGCCATCATCACCAGTTTCAGTTCTCATAGATAAGTAGTGCTTGAGCCGAACCACGGGAAGGGCCGTTCCGCCAGTGGTTGATCCACTATACAACGCCCAACTATTGATTCATGAGACATGCATTTATTTTGCGGCCTTTCAACTTAGTAATGCAATTGGCGACGATTCTGGGTGGTATCTCAGGACGACACTGAGTCGCTCTCATTCCAATTGAGAAATCCCGTATAGAAATGGGTTTTCCTCGATTTATGGCGTTGAGTCCTAGTCTTCTTCATGTGAATAAAAGCCACAACCATTGGGTAAGCTCATAGCCCTACTTCTGCCAGAGGATGGAAATATTCCGTATAGATATGAACCACATGTATAGCGGATTGGTTCAATATCTTGTCCGCGATTGCAACTTCCCAGGTCAACTATCTCGAACGGTCATAGACAGCCGTTCTAGTAGATAGTCACATCAAGATAGTTTCCGTTCCTGTGCCCACAACCGCTGTTCCTGTGATCACAGCCGCACTCTCAAGTAGTTCACGGCGTTGGCAGCAGTATACACAGTGAATCTCCTTGCTTAGTCGTCGCCGAGATCCCATCATCAGGCCCGCTTGGATAAGTGTTCTCACGAAGATGATCTCTCAGTGTTCTTCTTCTCTCGTCATCACTCTCATCCCATATCATCATATTCAGTTTTTCTCAAGATACTCAAGGCGTTGTGATACTGTGTGTGATCTTCCTTCTGCAAGAGCAGCTGTGCATAGTTCTTTCTCACGCAAACTGTTGCTTCAAGATCTCTGGTGTTCATGAACACATCTGAGCAGTTGTGATATCCTGTTGCGGCGTTCTCTTCCCAGCTCCCAGTGTACTTTTTCACAGTTCTAGGACACACGACCACCTGCCTATCATGGCATCCGAACTCAGAAGCAGTGGCGCTCTCTCCACCGAGTCGAGCATAGACTCCTGTATCCGTGATCTGTACCGCCACCACATCGCATATCTTGAGGGGTATCCCGAGCAAGCCCAGGATGAAGACGAAATGGTCTCTCCTATCGAAACCAACGACGAGATCTCTGCCATGGAGGCAACCATGGCAAACGTACCTGATAATAGAAGCGAGAGCATTGGGGAGCCCGGACCCTCAGTGAATGAGGAACCCATAGAGCCCACTCCGACCTTCATTACTCAAAACAACCCCAATTCTAGTCTCCCACTTCCTCTACACGTTAACACGGAGCGCTTCCCTGAATACTACAGGTCGTGTGAGAACCGTGACGCCCGCCAGAACAGGCAGATTGAAGCATCATACAAATTAGCTATCTCCAAGGTTTGCGACGAAGTCATCAGCTTCAGACAAATAGATTCGCTGGCAACTGCGCCTCTTTCCTTCACCATGGCGGGTGAAGAGGAAACCACCAACGCGAGCACAATGACCAATGTATCCGAGACCCCTAAGATCGAAAGCCCCCCTACCCTGGCCTCTCAGTTGAACACCGGCGTCTCGAACAACCAACACGCAGGAGTTGGCTCCGATTCGATTCCACTTGTTGCCGAGGAGCGCAAGAAAAGTACCCTCGAGCAAATGCGGACCATGACCAGCTCCGAACACATGAGCCTGACTACCAAAACACGCTTCATTGATATGAGCAACACTGTTCTTCGACTTGAGCTCCTCCTCTTTCGCAGACACGCTACTCCCGTGGATCCAGTCCTCGGACTGACCAAGGACGAAGTCAAAGAGGTCATGCACCACTTGGAGGAACTCAAGAAATGCATCAGCATTGTGGACCACATCTTGCAGCAGGAACTCACCTGGGCGCGCCGCGTTGAGTACTCGGTTAAGCAGATCGCAGAAGATACACAGTACAATGTGGTGACTCGGTTCAGAAACATGACCGAACTGATCCTTAAGTATGTCCTGCCCCCATCCCATTCTTCTCACCCAATATCAGAAAGCAAAGTAAAGTAAAGCAAATCCAACTAACGCCTACCCTCACCAGCCACCTCAACAAGCCCCGCCCATCTGAGCGTGACCTTCTCACCGTCTTCCTGGACTTTTTCGACGCGTACATCTGCACCGACTTCATGAATGACTACCAGCGTCAGCTTCCAGTGAAGGAGAACTGGAACCCCGTGCGCGTCGAAATGACCCGCGCCTTAATCGCAGTCTGGGATCTGATCAACCGGGCCATTGAGAGCTATGATGCCATTATCAGAGTCACGGTGGACATCAAGGAGCGGTACACGGAGCCTCACTACAGAGAGATGCAGGAGACTCCTCAGGCCTGGAGAAGCGCCATGCTCGCGCACCATATCAACGGTGAACGTGAGCGGCAGCGCCAGGCCGCTCAGCGGGCAGAGGCCAGGAAGATTGCATATGAGCAGGCGAAGGAGGAGAAACGCCGCAATGAAGAGAAGAAGAAGGAGGAAGAAGCGAAGACAGTGGTTGGGGTTAAAGATTACGTTCCTTTCACTGCGGAGATGGATCCTACGGTCAAGGTCCGGGACTTTGCGTATGAGGCACTGGCTAAGGCTGCACAGCCTGCTGTGTCTGGCTCTAAGGATGATGAGGATTCGGATGATGGTTGGGTGTTTTGAAGGTGACTTTTAGGTTTGGATGAAGCTCGTTTGACACTGGTTAGGTCATGAGATGGATTGATTGAGGATTGGTGTGAGAGAGGGGATTCTACGGATCTGATACATATGCAAGAAGCAATGATTTCAAGATACCAATGAGAGAAGAGCGAAAGCAAAGTGACGGATGAATAACGAAAAACACAAAAAAAGAACAAAAGAAAGAAAAAATTAACAAAAAAAGATGAACAAGGATTGGGAAGTGGACTGACAGAAAGGAGCAACATTTACATACTTACATATCTGATGAAGTAGAAGCTAGATAGATCTGAGATGTATTCTAGTGAAACCATCATAGCTCGTCAGCCGAATACCATAGTAACTCCAAAAAAAAAAAAAAAATAAGAAAAAAAGCCCCACAAGAGTAAACAATAAAATCATCTCATTTCGTACATACTAACTCATGCATGACTAATTCTTGATATTCGCATCACAATCCCTAAACGCTCCCAACTTAAACAACCTCGCCGCATTATCCCTCCCGATCTTAACCTTATCCACAAGATTCAACTCGGCGCCATCAAACCAAACACACGCATCCTCAAACGTCTCAAACGGATAATCAATGGAGAACAAAATCCGATCGACCCCGACCTCCGCCATACAGAAATTCAACGTAGTCGTGGAAAAGTGCCCCGACGTGGTAATCCAGATATTCTGAGCAAAATACTCCCGAATCGTCTTCTTACACGTCTCCGCCAATCCCAACAACTTCTTGCGATCCTCGAACCAATGGTTAATACGCCACATATCGAACGGAACATGTTCACCTAGATGGCCCATGATGAGCTGCAAGTTGGGGTGCCGATCAAAAACCCCGTTCGTCACCATCCCTAGCACATGCAGACTGACGCCCTGCGCGAAGCTGAGCGGCGGACCCACGAGCCATTTCCGATCTGCCCAGAGCTTCTCGTAGATAGTGCCGGTGGGGTTGCGCGGATGCAGGTAAAGAGGCACGTCGAGTTCCGTGCATGTTTGCCAGAAGATGTCCCAGGAGGCGTTGTCGTAGAAGATCATGTCGTCGCCGTCGGGGCCGGCGCGTTGAGTGTCGTTGACGAGGGCGCCTTTGAAGCCGTAGGTTTGGACGCAGCGGCGGAGTTCGGAGGCGGCTTCTTGGGGGTTGTGCATGGAGAGGGTCCTTCAGTTGGGAATTAGAGTTAGTGAGGTAAGGTAGTATGTGGGGAAATGGGGGAGTTTACGCAAATGCGCCAAAGCGATCGGGTTTATCCCGGATCTGCTCTGCGATGTAGTCGTTGATTTCCACGGCTAGGGCTTGGGCTTCGACGGGATCCCAGATGTCTTGGACACCCGGGGCTGTGTAGGAGAGGATCTGGTATCCCACGCCGTATTTGTCGGCATGTTCGATGCGCAGCTTGTTGATGTCGGTGATCTCCTTGACGTGGGTTTCGGGGTCGGTGGAGAATAGACTGGCCCACCAGCGCGTCTTCTCTTCGAAGCGGGGAAGCGCGAAGGCTTCTTCGAGGGCAATTTTGCCGAGCATGTTGGGTGTAGTGAGATAGGAGGAGAAGAACAATAGAAATAAACTGGGGTATTGTACAAATTGCTGGAGAAGAAGTGAGGAGTAAGGGCTACTTTATAAACTGGGTGATGCCATCATAGAGAGAGCAGAGGCGGGTCGGAAGCGGGTATGTTCCCCCTCTCGACCCTTTGCCGACCCATGGACTCTTTGGTCAAATAACATTAAAGTCTGTGGAGTATGGATTAAGGAGAGTGGGGATGGATAGATAGTACCTGGATTTATCTATCCGTTGCTGTTCCGATAGCTAGCAGAAGTGTCTGCATCCGACTATGCGGATGAGCTATGGATTGACAGTGGAGCGGCCTACAGTCGGCTAGAGTGGATGTCGTCACTGTAGAGACTTGCAGGTGCATTATCACCAGCCTATAGAACCCATGTCCCCTTGCCTTTTCCAGCATGTCCTTTGACTAGTAATTGTCGGTATAGCTGGGATAATAGTCCAGATGTAGTCGGTTTAGGAAATCTGGTGGCATTGCGGAATGCGGGGTAAGACTGTGACGTTGAAGAGCTGCAAGGAGATCCGAACGGAAAAGCGGCATCGTCCCATCGGATGATCCAACACTATCTCTCCTGGGATAAGGATAGTAGCATCAATGGTCTGGCTCCATCCGACGGGCCTGGCGCCATCCGACGGTGGAGTAAGAGCGACCCCGCACGCCAGTCAATGTCTAAGCGACGGCGATCCGGGGATTTGAAGATGCGAATTGAGTCTCGGTAATCTTTTCCATCCTTGCTTTGTCTGTCATCTTAATTTCCCGGAACATCCATGAGACTTAGATCTGGAATTGTGAATTGTCTCGATGTTGACGGATGCAGCCTAGATGGAAAAAAGGAAAACTATATTTGGCATCTGGGGTTGCATGGCCATGCGGATGTCAAAACCGCAATCCATGATGGAGGGTAGCCTCATTGCAGCAAACGAGGCTTGTACAACTTCACTGTTGCCCACTGATTGCTCAAAATGCCACTCCTGATGACAGGGAACCACGTTTGTGATCACGACCAAAGGCTGTCTCTAAGCCTCAAGGACTAGCCAACCTCAGAGAGTGGATGAGTCTCATTCCCTCCTTTGTCTTGCATGTGTCCACGGTGAATGAATCGTGTCTCTCCCTGTCGCTCGTTAGTCAGACTCCTTCAGCCTTCTCTCCTTTCTCTCCTGTACACTCTCACCAACGCGTCCAGCCTCAGCACTCGATCTGATTCAGTGGCCTGTAGATGTCATCGCCCCGGGATGTTGGCTGAAACGGTTAGTCGACGAATGTTCCAGTTGTGCAAGTGGTGATGCATCCCAAGACTCCACTCTTCTGCACGCATTTTCTTCCGTATCCCTGCATCACCTCCTACGCGTTGAACAGTTCTTTGTATTCTCCACCTTATCGCTGGTAGACCTGCTTGGCTCGTCTGTTCACATCCGCTCTTCTCACACTACACTTCTTTGTCGGTGCTTGCATCCTTTGTTGATGCACCTCGGAGTGGCGCCAACGGTCCAGCCAGGTTTGCGATCCACCCTTGTGCAATGGGCCATTCATGTTGATGTCTCCGGTCTCGGTCACTAATTTTGTTTCTCCATGTCTCCCTATTCAAATAACACCTCACATTATCGACAACCTGCTAATTCTTGCCGATCTTCACGCAGTCTCTCGTTTCTACATCCCCTACAGTATCAGCTGCCATCATCGCGACCAGATCCCAATATCTGGAAATGTTTGGAAAAGAGGAATGTCCGATCATCGGGGAGCCTATCTTCGAAAACAAGGCCTCCAATGATGAATATGCATCTGACCACAGGGAAAACATTCGTCTTCAGCGTTCCTTCGGAACAGCTGCAGAGCGAGCACGGCGAAACATGAACGCGAAGCTTGCCAATCCCCTGGCCGGATACACCCAGGAGGAACTACGTCAGCAGGGCATCAACTTTGCCATCACTCACCAGATGGGTGATGAAGAGGATGTGCGTGCCTTTGCAATGGGTGCCATGTTGGCGCAGGTCCCTGAAAGATATGCAGAGGTGCCCGGCCTGACCCCCCAGGAGCTGGCAGTTTTGGAGAATGAATACGCTCATCGCTGGTCCCAGCCGTGGACAATGTACCTGGTCATTTGCTTGTGTTCCCTGTCGGCTGCTGTTCAGGGAATGGGTAAGTCCAAGCCTTTTCTTCAACACGCCTGATGTGGCACGACACAGGCTAAGGCAATCATGCACCTGCAGATGAAACTGTCGTCAACGGCGCCCAGATTTTCTACAAACATCAGTTCGGCATTGATCGTGGCAGTGAATCGAGGTCAAACTGGCTGCTTGGTCTCGTAAATTGCGCACCTTACATGTGTTGTGCTCTGATCGGCTGCTGGTTAACCGTCCCATTCAACGCGTGGTTCGGCCGACGAGGCACCATCTTCATTACCTGCTGTTTTTCGGCCATCACCTGTCTCTGGCAGGGATTCGTCAACACCTGGTGGCACATGTTCATTGCGCGCTTTGCTCTGGGCTTTGGCATCGGTCCCAAGTCAGCCACCGTCCCGATCTACGCCGCAGAAACAGCCCCTCCGGTCATTCGTGGTGCCTTGGTCATGCAATGGCAGATGTGGACCGCGTTTGGCATCATGTTTGGCTACGTTGCCGACCTGGCCTTCTTCGAGATACAGGACCCTGCAGGAATTGTCGGTCTCAACTGGCGCTTGATGATGGCCTCAGCCTTGTTTCCAGCCCTTCTCGTCTGCTGCTTCGTGTTCACGTGCCCCGAGTCGCCTCGTTGGTACATGTCGCGCAACCGCTATGACAAGGCCTATGAGTCCATGTGCAGTTTACGTTTCAACAAGGTCCAGGCTGCGCGTGACTTGTACTACATGCACACGTTGCTGCAGGCAGAGACAGGCATGAAACTGGGGCAGAACAAACTCATCGAACTTATCGCCGTTCCCCGAAACCGGCGGGCGTTGATTGCGTCGGAGCTCGTCATGTTCATGCAACAGGTATGTCAACCATAACTGCAATTTCCAACTGAGCCACTGCTAATTCATTGCATTAGTTCTGCGGTACGATACCGGGTATCCCTAGTATTTAATGTACTAACTTGCTGCAGGTGTCAATGTTATTGCCTACTATTCATCTGAGATCTTCCTCGGGACTACGGGAAATTCACTGACGCAGTTGTCTGTATCAAACCAGCGAAAAGCACTGGCAGCCTCTTTCGGATGGGGCATGATCAACTGGCTTTTCGCTATACCGGCTGTATACACAATTGATACCTTTGGCCGTCGCAACCTTCTTCTCACCACGTTTCCTCTCATGGCATTGTCCATGTTCTTCACCGGTTTTAGCTTCTGGATACCGGAAGATACACACTCTTCAGCCCGCCTTGGATGCATTGCGTTAGGAACGTATCTATTCGCGATAGTGTATTCTGTCGGGGAGGGTCCAGTACCATTCACCTACTCCGCCGAAGCCTACCCACTTTACGTCCGTTCCCACGGCATGGCCTTAGCGACGGCGACAACATGGCTGTTCAACTGTCTGCTAGCCATTACCTGGCCCTCCCTGCGTGCGGCATTTACCCCGCAGGGAGCTTTCAGCTGGTACGCGGGGTGGTGCATCGTCGGATGGTGGCTCATCCTGATGTTCATGCCTGAAACCAAGGGCAAGACGCTGGAAGAACTGGACCAAGTTTTTTCGGTTCCGACGCGATTCCATGCCGCATACGGACTTCGCCAGATTCCTTACTTTTTCCGAAGGTATATTCTACGCCAGAAGATCCGCCCGGAGATCTTGTATGAGCGAGACGACGAGGTTCCCATGACCGAGGCTGGATACAACACTGCCTGACGATCTCGCTGATCCTTCGGGGAGATCCTGTCGTGATCGATGGTCATATGTACGAAGGCCTACAAAATGGAGGATATGATATGATGATGTTGCTTAGCTTGTAGCAGAGTTGCCGAGCAGTTGCTTTGTCAAATAATCCTAATTAGATCGTCAAAATATTGTGCTGATTCAGTCATACCCCACTCAGAAATTCAATCATTGCTCATTCTCAAGTGTCTAAGATAATCCTGTCTGTCGACAAACCCGCACCCACCCAATGATAACAAAAAGCAATAACGTATTCTCATCGCCCCTCACCAACCCCCCTCATTCATTCCTCAGCTCATCCCCGTATCGAAAAGATACAAAGATATTCCCGCCACGGAAAGCCCCCTATGCGTGTCGCAAGTGGCGAAAGCGTCCAGGTACGTAACACTTCTACTAACGCGGAGCTAGCAAGCATGACCCCACTCCACCTCAGCTGAGATGGGGTCGAGATATTTGTGAGATTTGGAGAGAGTAGGTAAGTGCATGGACTGATGGATAAGATCTAAGACCTAGGTAGAGCTATGCATGGTATGGATGTAGATTTCTTTATCCATTCGCGGGCTTGTTTAGGGCATAGTAAGTAGTATTGGGTTCTTGTAAATTGAGCAGAAAGTACTATTTTAATTGAGAGTTGTGTATTGATGGGTAATAGGTAACATATATATTAATTCGAAACGATAGTATGTCAAATAGGACTTCTACTTTTCTACTTACTCTGGTTGACCCCAGTAACTTCATTAGTATGGTGGAGAGTTGCAGGGGGTTGAATCCTTCCGATTCTGCCGTTTGTATGATTATTAATACTTTGTATGGCCACCTTCCGCGTTAATCACTGCCTGACACCTTGCCTGCATACTATCAACCATTTCATCTAAGAATGCCTCTGGTAGAGCATCCCATGCAGCTCGTACAACCTCACGTAGCCGATCATATGATAACTGCTCATCAGAAGGGAAGAAACGCTCAATCCAGTCTTTTATCCAATTCCAAACAGCTTCAATGGGGTTGAGATCTGGTGAAAAAGCTGGCCAAATGATTGGAAAGATCCCACGCTCATTGAACTCCTGGATAGTACTCCTACTTGCATGACTAGGAGCATTATCTTGCATCAACTGAAGTTGTTGTTCCTCCCGGTTAAGCAAGCGTATATAGCCATCAATAATAGGCACAATCCGTTCAGTATAGCTTTCGGTGTTGATATTCCCCCATTCTTTCTCCCAGAAGAGACATGGTCCTTTAAAATGACCATGAAAAGATGCCCAAAACATCCAACCACGCTTACGTGGTGGATTTGTACGTAAACATGTTTCATCAAGCTCTTCACCAGCCTTGCGAGTCACATATATACGTTTATGAAAGTCTGAAGTAACCCAGGTTTCATCAGTCCAGAGTATTCGATTCTATTGATCCCGTGTCCAGTATTGATGCTCAAGAGCCCAAGCTAACCTTGTACGTTTATTAGCTGGCGAAAGAGGTGGTTTTCAAAGTGCTTTGCAACGTGAATAACCTCGAGCTTTGAGAGAACGTGTTAATGCTGATACTCCAACAGGAAGCTCAAGCTCTTTGATAACACGATGATATGGTAAACGGCGTGTACGTTTAGAGCTTGATATCCATTGTATAATTTGATCAACTTCTTCATTTGACAGCTTTGGTGGATTGCCTTTTGGTTTTCGAGGTGTAGCTTGCTGATTTTGACATGTATATTGAACTTGACCATAGCTAATCTGTAGTTGATTAACTATCTGTTCATAGGTAAAGCCGGCATCACGAAGAGTAAGAACACGGATACGATCATCTCGATTAAGGCGCTTTGAATATGCTGATTCAGGAGAGGTAGGTTCAGGAGTAGAAGGCATCTTTGAAACAACAAGAATTAGTGATAATCATCAGATTCTACGCGTTTGTAGACTTCAACGCGTACGTGGCACGTAGCTCAACTAAGCAGGCGGTGTTTGTTAAGAGACTCACCGCTCAAAGGATCATGATCCCTGCAACTCTCCACCGTACTAATGAAGTTACCGGGGTCAACCAGAATAGGTCCTCGCGGTGTGTTTGGTGGTAGGTAGTAGGTAGTAGTTAGTAGTAGCTGTGGTTTCAGCTGGTGGGGAGTACATCATATACAGTTAGCCCGTCTATGGAGGAATGATCGGGATTTGAATCGGAAATTGTTTCCTGGTTTGTATGATTTGATGATAGGTGTAGTACGTGTACATAATATGAACTATTCTTATTTTGGGGGTTCTAACATTGAAATAGCATAATACTAGTTAGTAAGGGAATACAGGTAAAATATCAAGCTGGGCTGGGCTGGGCTTGTGCAACCTATCTACGTAGTGCTCTTACCAGTTCCATTCCATATGATATCTGGTGTAGACGCTGTACACTAGCTAGAAGTTAGGAGCAGGGATTGGTGGTATATCCTCGGGAATACGAGACGGTGCTTCACGTAGACTACTGATCTAGTAGCGGCAAGTGTCTGCCAAGAAGAGCAGCTGCATCGTGTCAGTCACCGCTGGAGTAGATGAATCAGGTTTCAATACTCAGTGGGCTATCCGAAGGGGTGGAACGGACAATCGCAGTTAGTTGAGTTTGAACAAATGATAATGTGGGCCAGCGCTGGGCCGATCACGGCAGCATCACGAGGTGTATACCTGCTGAAGCCAATCGAGACTTAACTTCTACTCCAGGTTGAAACTGCGTTGGACCCTTTACTAATGCAAACTGTGTATGTACTGCAACTGCATACTTGGCAACGATAGTATCATATTCATGCAGGCGGCCTAACGTTCAACCCGCATCCAACCCTGACGTGGCAAACACTATACACAAAACAACATGCAATCAATGAATCAATGAACACTTCTTCTCTTCATCCTCTTCCCCTCCTTAGCAGCTCGAATAACATCCTTAATCCCCTGTGCCGTATACTCATCATAAGCAGCCCTCAACCCCCAGACCGCCGAACCCACCAACGCAACCAAACCCAAAAACACATGCGTAACAACCCACTGCACGCCAAACAACCCTCTACAAAACACAGGCCAATTATCCAACCCATGGCAAATCACCCACAGCTGCAACGTCAACCACCACTCACTCCTCGGCGGTGTCTTCCCATCACTCGTCTCATCCAGAATGACACTATTCAAGTTACGGAAAAACGCAATCTTGAACGAATCTGCCGGCGCCGTCCACTCGTCCACAATCAAATCCCCCTCTTCTTGCTCAGGAGCCCGACCCCATTCATGGACCGTGAATAATGGGATCGGGACGTTGCCGTCCGACGGCCGATAGACTTTGTATTCCCCGTTTAGGGTGAACCAGGCGGCGCCTTGCACGACGCGGAAGTATTCGACGCGCTTTTCGTGCCAGTGTGGGCCTGAGGTCCAGGTGCTGCCTGGAGGTAAAGTGATGCGGACCTTGCAGGAGGCGGAGGTGTATTTGGGAAACTCGTATACGACGTCGCCGGGGCGGGTGAAGGTAAATTTGTTGATGGTGTTGGTTCTTCTGCTTGGCGGGTTCGACATGGTTTTTTATGGCGCAAGGTGCAGGTTTTTATTGATTGCGGAGATTAAGCTATAGCCAGTTGTGGGTATTTGGGTGAGTTGGCTGAAGGATTTTTGCTGCATGGCGTGCAGTAAGTTAGAGGATGTAGGTATGGTTATATGGATTAAAGTATGTACACTTACTGGATTCGGTGGTGGTGGTGGGATAGGTCATGAACGTCGGGCTCGTTCAGGTTGAACGTGCAGGTAAATAGACTTTTTAGTTTAAGTCGCACGATGTGCGGAATTGGACCTCTGACCGTAACTAGTGATTTCTAATACTGTGGTTGTAAGGCTAATTGGAGCTGAATGGTGTTTAAACTCGGTATGCAAGGAGGAGGGGTTACATCGTAAGGTGTCCAATCATCGGGTTTCCGTTTGCGCTCGATCTGTCGCGCCAACGACAACGTGCATTTCAGCTGAGCACATCACCTCTGCATGATTAATACGATTAGTGTGCAATTGCGTTGCATTGTTGCCGGAGGTTAGATTAATATCAGCTAAGGATGTGGTGTCGTTGGATATTGCGGTCCTTCGGGATTTGAGCATTACCTGTCTACTAGTACTAGTATACTGTGACTACGGAGTACTAGTACTATGTATGTCTACACATGACTCGTATCCCAGAGTCGGTATTGTTACGGTATCTACTATGTTGTTCTTTTTTATTTCTTTGACTGATGCCTGGATGGTTGGAATTGACTTCAACTCCTCACCTACGTCAATGCAGAATCGTCGTCACAGCTGCATACAACCGACGAACGTGCCGCTCCAACGTGCTACTCTTTACCTATTATGTATGGCTCGTGCAATACTCGGAGCAAGATGTAAGTACGGCTGAGAGGGCCCACATGGTTGCTCTTCATGATGATCTCGTGGCCCTGCCTGCCTGATGACGGTAAAGGGTCGAAAATGAGACAAGTGCGACAGCTATTGCCAGTATAGACTTTGCGCGAATCTTCTGATGGTTTGTATCTCGTAATTAGTGGACGTGCCTCAGCTATATAAGCTGGCTCCTCTTCTCCTCTGTGGAGATACCAAAAGACACCATTCGAGTCTCCAGAACAATGAATATGACTACAATGGCTGCAGACGGAAAGATTGTCATCGTTGGTGGTGGGCCAGTGGGCTCTCTGGCGGCCCTCTATGCCAGCCATTACCATGACAATGTAGAAGTATACGAACTGCGTGGCGGTATGTTCGTACAAGAAGCTCCCATACTCATACATCCAGCTAACAAGTTCTCCTCTAGATGAGCGTCTCCACCCATCAGGCGCCTCTCCTCTGCTTCAGAAATCCATCAACTTCACTCTCTCCGAACGGGGCATCAGAGCCCTAGAGAAGTCCGGTCGAACTGACCTCCTCCGCGCCATCATGCGGACTGCCATCCCCATGCACGGCAGAATGGTTCACGGAAGAAGCGTCTCAGGCAAACTCCAACAGACCTTCCACCAGTACGACGTGCACGGAAACTCCCTATACTCTCTAGACCGCAAAGCCCTCAACATCGCCCTCCGTCAAGAGCTCGACGCCACCCCTAACGTGAAGATGTTCTTCCACCACAAGCTCATCCGAGCAGACATGAAAACCCGCAAGGTGTGGTTCGAGCAACGAGAAGACCCCAACACATCACCATCCACAACGACACCACCTCCACCCAAAGAAGTCCTCTTCGACTTCCTCATCGGCGCGGACGGCGCCCACTCCACCACCAGACAACAAATAATGCGCCACACCCCACTCGACTACCAACAACAATACGCCGACACAGTATGGTGCGAACTCCGCATCCCACCCACCGAAAAGACCAACTCCTTCCGCTTGTCCCCCATCTACCTCCACATCTGGCCCGGAGGGCAATACATGTTCTGCGCCTTCCCCTGCCCAGACCAATCCTTCAACTGCATTCTCTTCGCGCCAGCATCCTGTCTCGACTCTCTCAAATCCTCCCCTCCAACCACCCTCTTCGACTTCTTCGACACCCACTTCCCGGGCGTCTGCCCGGACCTAATCTCCCAATCCTCCCTCTCCCAACAATTCTACCAAAGCCCGCACCTCCCCCTCATCGGCATAAAATGCAGCCCGCACCATTACGGCTCCGCAGCCGTGATCATCGGCGACGCTGCCCACGCCATGTTCCCGTTCTACGGCCAGGGACTGAACGCAGGGATGGAGGACGTTCGGATCCTCTTCGATTTACTCGATGAGCACCGCGTGTTCAGTCATGGCAAGTTGTCGAGTAATAAGGATCATGTCCGCGCTGCGGCGTTGACGGAGTACTCGAATCAGCGTGTTCGTGATGCTCATGCTATTCATGACCTCTCCAGGAGGAATTATCTGGAGTTGCGGGGTGGGGTTAATTCGCCGGTTTATAAGGCGAGGAAGTATGTTGAGGAGGCGTTGCAGCGGTATGTGCCCGTTTTGGGGTGGAAGACCCTGTATTCGAGAGTGAGCTTCAGTGATCAGAGGTATTCGGAGGTTGTGGTCAAGAATCAGTTGCAGGGGTGGGTGCTGTTGCTGATGTCTGGGTTGGGAGTTCTCTTGCATGTATTGGTGTTTGGGGTTATCGGGGGTGCGGTTTGGGGGTTGAAGGGGTGAGTAGCAGGTAGTCTTTCTGGTTGGATTGTGGTGATACTTCTAGATGTGCTGGGATATCAAAATGGGATCATGATGGGGAAAGTGTAAATATAAGTATGATGTATACGAGTGACGAGACGAGGTGGTGTTTCTTTTGAGTGAAAAATATATACCACGAGTTTAGTACAGTTTATACTTGAAGCTCTATCTCTCGAGTTGATTGTATTCCTTCGGGTACGGTGTTCGATCGAAATTCAATGGTAGGGGTTCTGGTTGGCTAGTACTTACTATCTAAGAACAAATCATTCGGTATAATCGAAGTATAAGTAGGGCTAGTAGTATGCACATTAGTTAGTACCTTTACGCAATGACAGTACCAATTGCCCTTAACTTAATAGCATTGCCAGGGTAGATACGGAGTATACTATCGCCATGGAGAATCCGTAGGATTATCATGTCTCTGACAGGGAGGGTATGCTATGCAAATCGCGAGCCTTAGGATGAGTTCTATGATTGTCTCAAAAAGTGCGATTTTTCTACAACATTTGACTACGTTGTGAAAACAATTCAAAGTAAAGAGAATTCCATTCTTCGATAAATCTATCTTGAATAAGGGCAAGGGAATACAAGTCATCACATCGTCAGACAGCAGTTGGAACGATCGTGGATCCGCATGTTTTGTAAACTCGGAACAGGTCTGTGTGAAATCTTGCTTCATCATTGAAGGATGACTTGTATGTGTGGAACGCTGTAAATAGAAAAGCAATAAACAAGAAGAAAAATTATTGGTGACTAATCTGCAGATCTGCAGAGCAAATAACGGAATGCATTAATCCCGTAGCTTTTAAGCTGCTGTCCATTAGACAGTCACCATATCAGGTAGAGATCCTGTTGTCGAAATAGATGTGGAAGTGAGTGAAGATGGAACGAGAAAAAACAAAGGGCGGCTTTATATGAAGAAAATCTCCCCCGGTTCGCTAACAGGCCAATCATCGGCAGCGCAGAGATTAATCCATCTCCAGCTGTTTGTTCTGTTTGCGGCATTTGCGCTGTTTGGCTCCATTTCGCATCAAAAAAATGTAGAGGGCAATTTTCTGACGCAGGCTACAGCGTCGACGTTTTTTTTGTGTTGGCATTCGCTTTTTTTGTTGTCCGGGGGATTTTCTCTTGCCTTGGACATTTTCTGGAAGGCAATCGTTGGCTTTCTGTGACTCTTCTTTTGTCCTGTTCACGGTATGAATTCCCTCTTTTGACTGCCATGATCGTCTGTCGGATTAGGAAATAAGTAAATTCTGTGTCAATCCATACTAATGAACCTTGAATCGATAGACTATACCCTTCACCCCTCACTTCACATTCTACCGTCACAATGGTCGACGCTCCCGAGAGCCCGAGGCCCCAGGAACAAAGTGTGTAGGCGATCGCATTGGGCTGCTCACTTGGGCTGAATCCAATTTTTCACGGCCATATCCTAAATCGCTAATGCGTGCCTAGCTCCCCAAAAGAATGTCTTCCAGAATGGGGTCAGAACCACAGGCCGGGCCTTCCACTCCCCCAACTGGCGTGTGAAGCGCGATGAGAGCCCTAGTGGCCAGAGCGCCGCTGCCGGGTCCCCCGGTCCCAAGACCAGCACCTCGAGAATTGCATTCAGCAGACCCAGCCCGCATGTGCCCCAGGCCATCTCGGAGGGCCGCCGTCTCTACGTGGGCAACATGCCCTACACGGCCAAGTCGGAAGATGTGCAGGCTCTCTTCGATGCGGCCGAGTTCCGAATGTATGGATTCTTTGAACAGAAGACACCCCGTGGGAGTCACAAACTGAGTGCTTAATAGCGAGCGTATCGATATCGCCATTGACCCTTTCACCGGCCGCAACCCCTCATACTGTTTTGTCGATCTGGAGACCAAGGAGCTGGCTGAGCGCGCCATGACGGAGTTGGACGGTCGGGACATGCTTGGTCGTCCCGTCAAGATTAAGCCTGGTGTCGTGAAGACCCAGAGTGAGCGGGCTCAGCAGCAGCAACAGCAACAGCCGCGCTCGGATGCCTCCCCTCGTGAGACTCGCTCTTCTCCGTTCAGCATGGACCGGTGGCGCCGCGGCGACGAGGCTCAGCCCCCGCGCACTCCGTCGAAGACCACTACCACCACCACCGCCAGTACCCCCTCCAACAGCGATCCCAGCCGTCGCCTCTATGTTGGCGGCCTCCCAAGGTTGACGGACCAGGAGGCGATCACCAGCAACATGACCAACTTCTTCAAGGATTACAAAGTGTATGGATTGGTCCCTGCGTGTTTTGATTGTCCGAGATGCTAATTGGCTGCACAGTGAGAATGTCAGCAAGCTGTTCGCTCCTCACCCCGCGAAGAGATTCGAGCCCGGTGACCACTACTACCTGTTCGTCGACTTCAGCAGCGTCGAGGAGGCTGAGAATGCCATGAACGCGCTGAACCGCGCTGAAGGTCCTTGGGGTGCTGTCCTCAGGGTCCAGAGAGCCCGCGGAGAGAACAACTCTCAAGAGCGGAGACCCAAGTGGTCGTCCAGCCGGGACGAAGCCACCCCGGTTGCTGAGGAGGTTGCGGCCGCCGCATAGTCTCACTAGCGCGACACATCGGAGCAATCATCCATCATGGGAACCAGACTTGATCCCCAACACTAAAAATAGATGCCTGACGTTGTTACGATATGAATAAGGGGCTTCCACCCCAAAAAAAGAAGTTACGAACTACGCTCATCCGCCTCCGCCTCCGTTGATAAGCCGCGGACCGGGAGCCAATGGCACGCCATGGGTCTGCGGAAAGGGGCAATGCTTAGCAGGGTCACTTGCTGAAGAACCCGCGCTGAAGCATCTATCGATGGCCTCGACGTTTGTATCCGTAGGGCTATGCATCTACCGTACGGATATGAGACGGGGACGGAGACTAAGAAAAGGGGGACACGGTTAAAAATATCGGCCCGATGGCCGGCAAAAGCATTGCATAGCAGGACGCCTGGAATTTTACCTATCTATAATATCCACAAATGCATATAATCACTCATGAATATCCATCATCCATCTCTTGTAGGTTTTCCGTTTTTGGGTATATCTCGCAGTCAATAGATAGTAGGTAGTAGTAGTTTGTATCGGTCACGCGCACTCGAGAAAACTTCAATTCCCGCAAACTAGACGGAATCGACCGGAGCATCACCCAATATTGGGCTCATTGGGTCCAGACTACGACGAAAAATCGCTCATGTAAATCGACCCCAGGAGTACGGGGTAATGAGGAGTTCGGCTGATAGTCGTCCAAAGTCCCACCAGGGAGACATGCAAGGGACCCAATCGGCGTGGCTCCATTCGATATCAAATCATTCAAGATGATAGTACAAAGTACGTATCATATCATGCGATCCTCGACTATAAGAAGTGTCACCAGGGGAGCCTCTCAGGAACTTTGCACCAAAATTTCACATCCAGATCCAGACTCCCATCATCCATCCCGACGCGCCCCTCTTCCATCCAGATTCGGTCGCGATTTTACCCGACGAAAACGCAGGAGATCACGTGTGGGCAGAAGGGAGGCAATATTACTACTACTAGTTCAATTCGGAGGGAAATTGTCGGGGGGGCTAGACGATCAGGCAAGACTGGGGAAATTTCCATCTCCCCGGATATTCTGCGACCGAAGTTTTCCAGAGGTGTTCTGAGCTGCTTCGATTTACCTTCAGGGAGTGAATGAAACACTTAAAAAGGACTGGATACTTCCTGCCTGGAATTCTCGGCCTTGTTGCGACTGCCCCGCGGCATGACGTCTGTGCTTCTTCTTCTTCACCGCATCGAATTGTTGGGTTTAATGGCATCCAACCAGAGCTGCTGTTGATCCATTAACTTACTTCCACTACTTTGTACTACTTGCTATTGCTACTCCCCCCATACCAAAGACAGGCCGGATCTGTCCAAACTCAACTTTCTAGAATATTTTCTCCCTCCGACACGTCCCATTACTTGCAGATTCTATCCCACTTTCGCTACTCTCACGCCCTGTGCTTTTTCACCCGCTACTGACCTTATCCGTCCCTATATCCTTTCTTCCGGCTTGCGTCCGGTCGGGCACCCCTGGTGGCCGAGGTCTTGAGTTCGCCTCATCCCATTGAAGTCGATCCCAGTCAGGAGTTGATTCCCTGCTCATTCCTTCCGCTCATTCATCATGTCGTCCGGTTCCATTCGGAGGGGCAATGGCCATAATTATTTCGCCAGCGTAAGTGAAACGGTTCTTTTGTCGTTGTCTGTTGATTGAGTGGCGCGGTGACCCAGTGTTGCCGGTGACGTTATGTACTGCCCTGCCATGCGTCCGGTGAGGCTGTATACCCCTCCTTTTGTGAGGGGCAATTGCCCGGATCTGCGATGACCCTGGACATATTGCACTGCAACGCTGCTTGTTCATTCTGTATCATGTTTATTTCGTCGCAACTTGTTACTCTCTCAATTTGGGCATCTACGTCGTTTCGCAATGGCAGCACTCCAGAGACTTACTCTTCTTAGTCCGATGACTCCAAGATCTGTGTGGTCATGGTTGGCCTCCCAGCCAGAGGCAAAAGTCTCATAGCTGGAAAAGGTACGCTCTGGTGATTTGGCTGTTGAACGTCAGGCACTAATTGATGCAGCTATGCGATATCTTGCCTGGGTTGGCATCCCCGCTCGGGTATTCAACGTCGGCAGCTACCGTCGTGCAGGCACGCCACAGCCCAATGCGAACTTCTTCGACCCTCATAATACCGAAGGCGAAAAAATGAGGCGCGCCGCCGCCGAGGCTGCAGTGTCTGATATGCTCCAGTGGTTTCAGTCCGGGAAAGGCGTCGTAGCTATCTTGGATGCGACCAATTCCACGAAAGAGCGGCGGCGCTGGATCCATGAACGCTGCCAGGAGGCAAACGTCGAAACATTATACGTCGAGTCAATATGTGATGATGAAGACTTGATCATGAACAACATCTTGGAAGTCAAGACAACGTCGCCAGACTACAAGGGGCAGGACCCGGAAGTTGCTGCTCTCGATTTCCGTAACCGCATTCGCAATTACGAGAAGGTCTATGAGACCATTGACGATAACGAGAAGCACTTTACCTACGTCAAACTGATTAATGTCGGGTCGACCGTCATCATTAATCAGATTAAGGATTACCTTTCCAGTCGGCTGGTCTACTACATCCAGAACCTTCACATCAAACCTCGCTCGATCTGGTTATCTCGAGTAAGTTGTCCTCGTCTTATAAATACCATTGATCTAACGTATGTAGCACGGCGAGTCAGAATATAATCTAACGGGGAAAATTGGCGGAGACTCCAACATTTCAGAGCGAGGAGAGGCATACGCCCGAGCGCTGCCCGGGTTATTAAAGAAGTCTGGGGTTCCACCCAACACCAAGATCGTTATTTGGACGTCAACTCTGAAACGTACGATTCAAACGGCTCGTCATCTCGCCGCGGAGACGGGCTTCGAGAAGCTAGAGTGGAAGGCGCTGGATGAACTCGACTCCGGAGTCTGCGACGGACTCACGTACGAGCAGATTGCGGAAAAGTACCCGGAAGACTTTGCTGCGCGCGACGAAGACAAGTACAACTACCGCTACCGGGGTGGCGAGTCATACCGCGATGTAGTCATCCGGCTAGAGCCGATTATCATGGAGCTGGAGCGTAGCGAGAACGTCATCATTGTCACGCACCAGGCCGTGCTGCGCTGCATCTATGCCTACTTCCTCAACACGCCGCAGGAGCAAAGTCCCTGGATGGAGGTGCCGCTCCATACGCTGATCAAGCTTACACCACGCGCATACGGCACCGACGAGCAGCGCTTCAAGGCAGACATCCCCGCTGTTTCGACATGGCGTGCGAAGGGCACGTCGGCCAAACACCAGGAATATCCCACGGAGATCAAGGCATGATCTGAGAGGCATTCCGACGACTATTATTATATTTGAAGCTTGAAACACATTAGACCTTTCGGTCTTATAGTTATCCTACCTATCGGTTTTGCCTTCTCTCATTCCCGATCGGGATCTGGCTTAACTTCACATTGTACATGCGCCGTGCGTTCACTCCATTCTTTGGTCTTGATATTTGCAAAAGTCCGGATTCCTCGTCGGTCGCGGTCCATCGGGCTGTGTTATGGGTTTTGATCGGTCGGTTGGCAGTTATGGAATTGATTCATTGCATGGGATCGGAGCTTTAAGCCAGCGGATGGCACACCCATGGATGGGATAGTAGCGGTGTGTGCAGGACATCCATCCATCGGTTAGCTTAGCATAATAGACTAGATACTCAAGACAACGTTGATATAATCACTGCTACAAAATTCTCTAAAATTAATTGACACGCAAGGGATGCTGTCACAAGATAATCCAGAACATAGATACATAGTTGTAGTACAGACACAGACAGCCGGGGAAACCCATCTTGGCACACGGCCCGGGGAGACAGGCAGGGCAGCTGTCCGGTCCAGCTGGACACTCACTCCGTAGGAGCTCCGCCGCTATCAATCAACCTCCGCCCGACCACCGCACCACATCACTCACCTACATGCTTACAACGAACACACCATACCATGACACCCACCTCCACCTTCTAACTCCACCCTTTTCCACCGAGAGACTAATTGCACATTCTCACACCCAAGACATGACATGAACCTAACCCCCGATCGCGAACGGCGCATTACCTACCTACCTCCCGAGCATCCATCCTCCACAACGTACCGAGCTAGCTAGCTAGCCAGCTAGCCAGCACACCGCCCTACACTATACCCTACCGATAACGTTGAATATATACATAACACCTACATACATACATACGCAGAAGAGCAGCAAGATAGGGGTTTATACCTTCGACAATGTTATCCGCATTCACGGCCCGTCCGCTCGTGGAACTCAAACCGCGCGATCGATCACGCATCGAGTCTGTGCTGGCGTATGGGGATCGCGTCCTGGCGGGGCTGAATAATGGGAGTTTGAGGATATATCGGGTGAATGAGGAGGAAGAAGAGGAAGAAGGAGAGGGGGAGGTGCGGCAGCAGCAGGATGGTGATGGGAAGGGGAAGGGGGGCAAGAAAGATACTACCGAGCAACAACAACAACATGGAATCGGCAACGGCAACAGCAACGGAGAGACGGGGATAATCGCGAACGGGACTACGAACGGTAACCGGGAACACCAACAGCATAGCAAGAAACCCACGGAGCTGCTACGCGAAGTGGAAAAGTTCTCGCGGTATAAGATCGAGCAGTTGGCGTTGATTAAGGAGGCCAAGGTGCTTGTTTCTCTGTCCGGGGGATATGTGTCCCTGCATGATCTGGGGACGTATTCGTTGCAGGAGCAATTGGCGAAGACGAAGGGGGCGACGACGTTTGCGGTGACGTCGAATATTGAGAATGATTCTGAAACGGGAGTGCCTGCTATTGTGTCGAGGGTGGCGGTGGCGGTGAAGAGGAAGATAATGGTGTGGGTGTGGAGGGATATGGAGATGGAAGCGGGCGGGCCGATGGAGATGACGCTGGTGAGTGGGATTAAGACGTTGACGTGGGTGTCTGGGACGAGGTTGGTGGCTGGGTTGGGGTCTGGGTTTGTGATGGTTGATATTGAGGGGGATGGTGGTGGGACGGTGACGGATTTGACGGGTCCGTCTGGGATAGGGGGGTTAGGGGGTCAAGAGAGTACGGGGAGACTGGCGGGGGTGGGAGTCGCCAGTATGAGTTATATGGGGCTTGGGGGCAGTGCGCCGAAGCCGTTGGCGACGAGGTTGAAGGAGGGCCAGGTGTTGCTGGCGAAGGATATTAATACGCATTTTATTGATGTGCAGGGGAACTCGCTGGGGAGGAGGCAGATACCCTGGAGTCATGCGCCGGCGGATATTGGGTATTCGTATCCGTTTCTGTTGGCGCTGCATGATGCCTCGAAGGGGGTGTTGGAGGTGCGGAATCCGGAGACGTTGTCGCTGTTGCAGTCGGTGCCGTTACCGTCTGCGAGTATTATGCATATCCCGCAGCCGACGATTAGTCTGGCGCATGCTGGGAAGGGGTTCTTGGTGGCGAGTGATCGGACGATATGGCGGATGGAGGCGCTGAGTTATGATACGCAGATTGACTCGCTGGTCGAGAAGGGGTATCTGGACGAGGCGATCAGTCTGGCTAGTATGCTGGAGGATGCGCTGCTAAGGGATAAGCAGGGCCGGCTGCGCCAGATCAAGCTGGAGAAGGCTGAGGGGCTGTTCAAGATGCGAAAGTATACTGATTCGATGGATCTATTCACGGAGATATCTGCGCCCCCGGAGACGGTCATACGACTGTATCCGAAGATTATCGCCGGGGAGCTGTCGTCGATTGTCGAGGAGCTGGAGGGGTCCGAAGATGGGACGACAGATAGCCAGTCTAAGACGCAAGAGAACAATAGCCCAACGGACGCGCCGGCTGCGGAGGAGCCGCCAGCGCCGAAGACACTCTCGCATGCTCCGTCGGTGATGTCTCTTCTGCGGACGCGAACAGATGATGCCAGCGATGCGGGCAGTATCCGGGGCAAGGTCGTCGAGGAGGCCAAGAGTGACAAGGCGCTGGAAGGGGCCGATCTCAAGCTGGCTGTTCGTGACCTGCAGAGGTATCTGGCGGATGTGCGGAGGCGGTTCCAGCGCTTCCTGAACCCGGATGGGACGCTGAAGGTGGTCGATGCGACGACGGACGGCGCGAACGATGCGTTGACGGACTCGGTCATGAAGCTGCTGAGCATTGATCCGGAGGGTGAGTATGATCTTGGAGAAAAGCTGCGGGAAAAGGCAAGACTCGTGGACACGACTCTCTTCCGGGCGTACATGTACGCGATTCCAGCACTGGCAGGATCATTGTTCCGCATTGCCAACTTCTGCGACCCAGATGTGGTGATGGAGAAGCTAGAGGAGACGGGACGCCACAACGATCTGATTGACTTTCTATACGGAAAGAAGCTGCATCGGCAGGCGTTGGAGCTACTCCAGAAGTTTGGACAAGCCGACGAGGAAGAAGAGACAGCGCCGCAGCTGCACGGACCGAAGCGAACGGTCAATTATCTGCAAAACCTGTCTCCAGACCATATTGACCTGATCCTCGAGTTCGCTGAGTGGCCGGTACGCCAGGATCCCGAGCTGGGCATGGAGATTTTCCTGGCAGATACGGAGAACGCGGAGACGTTGCCAAGAGACCGCGTGCTAGACTTTCTACAGGGCATTGATGTCAACCTGGCTGTCAGATACCTGGAGCATATCATTGGGGAGTTGAATGATATGACACCAGATTTGCATCAGAAACTGCTCGTCCTTTACTTGGAACGACTGAAAAAGCATCAAGCGAAAGAATGGAAGTTCTCGAGTCTGGATGACTATGTCAATTGGCAGAGCAAATTCTTGAATATGCTCAGGTCCAGCTCTCAGTATTCTCCAGCCAAGCTTCTGGATCGACTGGATCGGGACGGTGAGTACCCTTCTTGCGCTTACATTACGTTGCTGACTTGCGACAGATCCCGAGTTCTTCGAGGCGCGAGCCATTGTCTTCAGCAAAATGGGACAGCACCGGCAGGCACTGGAAATCTACGTGTTCAAGTTGGAAGACTACGTCAAGGCTGAAGAGTGAGTTGCATCTATCGGGTTACATGAGTTCTGCTGACCGTTCAGATACTGTAATCATCTCCATAAAGTGGAGGATACGACTACCGCGGATGGAGCAGCTTCGCGCTGTGTAGCTCTACTGCCGTATGAGGATGACAAACCACCGATTTATTTGACTCTATTGTCTCTATATCTATCGCCGCCGCATGGCTACAAGCCACGGTACGGGCCCGCGCTTGAGGTGCTGGCCAAACACGGATCCCGGCTGCCACCCAATTCTGCTCTGGATCTGATCCCGGAATCGCTACCGGTCAAAGAGCTCGAGTTCTATTTCAAGGGCCGTATGCGGGCCGCCAACACAATCCTTAACGAGAGCCGGATCGTGGCCAACCTGCAAAAGGCAGAAGACATCAAGACGCAGGCGCAATTGTTGGTAGGAGAGGGGACGGACGGGCGATCGACGCGCTCGCGACATGTCACCATTACCGAAGAACGGGTCTGCGGCATCTGCCACAAGCGGATCGGAGGCAGTGTGATTAATGTGTTTCCGGAGTGAGTATAACCAGCATCTGTAGACTTGATCCTGGCTAACTGAAGGCAGTAACACGGTTGTCCATCTTGGCTGTGCCAATCGCATGCGTTGAGCCTGACTTGTGTGTATATAGAGGTTTGTGGTTTATTGTGGTATCGGTTATCGAGGTTTTTTGTGTGCTTTTCCTGGTTTCTTTTCTTTTTCTCGCTTTGTTCGATCTTCCTTCCGCATTTCCTGGCCATGTCTTGTTCAACGAAAGCATACCGGAGTGGCGGACATTTCCTACACGATGATACCCCGGGATAGCGGTATTCAAGGATCCATGCATATGATTTATTTAGTCGTGATTCGTTCTTCGTCAGCCGTAGCATCCACACACTTTCTCTCAATTGTCTCAATTTCGGGTATGGCAGGATCAAGCATCCTCTTCCACAACCTCCTCTCCGTAGTTTTCCTCCTCCTTGGCTTCCTTGTCAGAGACCTTTTGACCCTGGGCCTCGGCAGCTTTCTTGTCCTCTTCCATGCGCTCGGTCAGGAACACGTTGATGTCGTTCTGCAGAGTGGGTACGAGCTTGCGTAGTTCAGCGAGATAGGTCACCTTCTGAGGGACGGCGTCGGCGGAGGGGAGCGGGGAAGCAATGCTGTGCTCGAAAGTGCGAGACTGGTCGGGAGCGACATAAGCAGCGTGGAGCATGTTGGCAGACATTGTGAGAGATTGGGTGGAGAGTAAGCAAGTAAAATAATGAAGGTATATGTCGCGGGGAAGGAATCAAGTGGGATGGATAAAGTTGGAGAAAGAAAGGACGTGCGGGCGGGAGGGGATGACTTGCTTTGCGCTGGATTTGTTTCACGAGCGAAGATCGTCCGGCCGGGCGCCTTTTCGGTCGCTGATCCTCCCCAAGGCGGCTGAAAGCCAAACAAGCAATCAATCAATCCAGGGGATCTAGACTGACTGGTTTTCGCCGCCAGCACGACTTTTCTCCTCCTCCCCTCATATCATGGGTTCGGGGTTTGTGTCTCGATAGCATTGTCTCCGAAGCCATCTATTCGCTCACATCATGTTGCGCTCGCCGGTGTCGCCCGAGCGATCCTCGTCTCGCTCACCTCTTCCTCCACCTCCTCATCATCCACTTTCACAGCCCCCTCGCCGCTCCTTCGACGATTTCTCCTACGCCCGCCCTGCTTCCTCAGGCAGTGATGCCTCGTCGATTACTTCCAATGTGACCACCATCTCGCCGCGTCACTCTGCCCTCAATCCCGGTGCCGTGTCGGTGACCTCCTCTCCTCGTCCTCCACGTACCTCTTCCATCACCGCCAACACCACCGCTCCTCCTCCTCCCATCTCGACCGCCACCACAAATACTACCTCCTCTTCTTCTTCTACGATTCGATCCCCCGTCTCCTTCATGCCTCATGGTGAGATCCTGAGCAGGAAACCGTCGGGTCGTGGTGGCCCGCCGGAACTGCAGAGACGCTCTCGTCACCACTCGCAGGGCTTCTTCGAGCCATCCCTCCCCACCGCATCCTCCTCCGAGGCTACCATCTCCGCTTCCAGAATCGCAGCCCAGGCGGCCATGCTCCAGCAACAGCAAACCGCTCCCCAGAATCCTCCTAAGCGTCCTCCGCCAGTGCGGGGTGTGTCAGAAGACGGTTCTCGGTCCCGACGAGGCGGGAGCGCTTCCCCTCCGCCCCCGCCGCCTCCAGCGCCGTTGTTTGCGCCCCCAACAAGCGCGGGGAGTGCATCTGGGGCATCATATCAGAGTGGGTCTACGAATGGGAATACACATGCCGCAACGACGGCGGCAAATGTGGTGTTTCCCCGGAATCCCGCGCTGCAGCCGCCCGGCCTGGAGCCGCCCGTAGAGCGGGAGCACAAGCACAAGGGCGAGAAATCGAAGATGAAGCTATTCTCGAAACCGAAACATATTGGGATAAGTCGGGATAAGGACGGGATCAGCAAGGACCGGGGCCTGCCGTCGCCGAGTAAGATGGGGTTTCCGAGCGGAGGATTATCGCGGATCGTGAGTGCGTCGACCACGAGCTTGGCTGATACGTTTCCCTCGAATAACTCGTCACTCTACAACTTGTCGAATGCGTCGGCAAGTACGGTGGTTCCGGCTGATAAGCCGGTGGGGAGTGAGAAGGAGAAAGAGAAGGATAAGGATAAGCACAAGCATCACTTCTTGTCGCGACAGAAGTTGAAGCTGAAAGACCGAGATGATCATTACAACCTGCCGCTGTCGTCGGCGTCGAGTAACTCGAAACCTTCGGATCCGAATGCCCCTCAGTCGCTGTATTCTTTTACCCCGGCTTCGCCTGGTGCGGTCACGACTACGTTTGGGAAAAGCGTGAGCGGCTTGGACCTGCTCCACGGGTTACGAGATAAGAAGAAGGAAGAGAAGGCATTAGAGTCGGAACAGCTGGACTGGGTGGCCAACTCGTCGGGACCTGCGCCGGGGACTTTTGCGGGGCCGTCGTCGCTGGGCAGCTCCACGGGAGTTTTGGCAGAGGCAGCTCTTCGAGAGACCCTCCAGGGTTTTGGACTGAATAACATGACGCCGGAAGATGCGTGGGACTTTCTCAAGGCCAAGCTTATGGTTATTTTTGACGGAGAGGATGTTCGCATCGCCATCGAGGATCTGAACAAACTGGTTCTCATCCATATTCAGCGTTGCGTCCAGAAACGCATGCCCACCGCAGTGGTAGACGACTTGCGCGAGCTATTAGAGACAGGATGTGCATCTTTGAACCATACGCTGAACGGCATTCCTGATGAGAAGCTGGTTCCTCATCTGGTACAAGTGTGGATGCTCGTGTTTGGCACGATCCTGCCCTTCATCCAGGCTGTTTTTCTGCCCCTAGACCTTGAGTTCAAGGGTTGCGGGTCCGTCATGAACCGCCGAGAAGCCAGTGAGTTCTGGTCATCCACGTTCAACGGCGAGTACCCCGGCTGCGATCTGGACGTGCGCAATCTCGTTCTGATTGCCTTCCGCGACATGGTCATCCTCTACCGGTATGACGTGCTAAAGGCAACCTTCTCCCGTTTGAGTCTAGACAGCATCAAGCTCGGCACGGCAGCGCTGAGCGTCACGACCAAGAGCAGCAGCAACAGCGCACGGCCGACGACATCGGCGTCGCTGGACGGCGGGTTCGGCAGCTACAGCTCGCAGTCGTCGACGCTCCTCAACGCCGCGAACAGCTACTCATCTGACTCACTAGACTGCAACCGCAGCCGGGCGGCGTCCAACACGTCCAACCCGGATCAGCTGATCTTCCAGTCATTCTCGTCACCCACGCAACGGCCCAGTATCATCCACCGGTCGTCGCACACAGACACGTCACACATCATCACCGAGACGGTGGGACGGATGCTCCAGTGCGTCAGCGTGTTGGCCAGCGTGCAAACCGGCGATCGAGCACAAGAGCAGATCGAGCTCCTGAGCAAGGAGCTGAAGCATAACTGGCTAGGCCGCGGACGCACGGGACGAGACCGGCGTGGGTTCGTAGGGACGAAGATCCGGCCGGCGATCGTAGCCCGCACAGACAGTGATGATTATATGAGGGATGGGATGGAGGATTATGGGCGTCGGGAATTAAGTGTGTTGTGAATCTTTCTTTCATTTTGATTATGATACCTCGAGTACAGAGAATTGGAGTAAACCAGCATTGATTGACTATCCTTATCTTGATGAATGCCATGCCGTTCACGGTGTAGCTGTATGTCTGTCTGTCACTTTATGACTTCCCAATACCCACCAGCAAGCTCAACAGCAGAAGAAGCCAAAGCCGTAGCCTGCCATAACTCAGCTAATCCTCCTCAGCCTCCATCTTCACATCATCATCATCCTCCTCCTCATCACCCTCCTCACCATGATCACCACCACCATTAGCAGCAGTAGCAGCAGCAGTAGCACCCCCCTTCATCCCCTTCTCCATCTCCCTCACATACTTCCTCAAACACTCCCCGGGATAAGTTCCCCCACCAGCCTTTCCCACCTCCTCAGCAATCAATCTCCACTTCTCCGTCTCCAATCTTCCCTCGATGTCTTTCTTAGCTTGGAGGATCCTAGCTTCCTGTCACATAGTATACACATATTAGCCAAACCCAAACCCTTCTTCTTCTTCTTCCCCCCTCCCCCAAATACACACACACACACACACACACACACATATATATATATATATATATATATATATAGAATAGAAATGGAAAAGGGAGGAATACATCACCCGGATCCACCACCACAAAATTCTTCTTCATGGTATTATACCTCGCTCGGAGGGTCGACCCGCCCACACTAATCCCCGTCAGGTCCGTCCATGCCTGGTTGATGGCAGTCCAGGGGGTTGAGGACTCGTCCCGGAGACGGAGAATGAGGAGGTCGGAGGCGCTGGCGGAGGCGAGGGTCGTTGGGATGGGTGGGAGGGGGGTGCGAGCTTTAGTACGTTTGTTGTTGGGGCTGGTGGGGGAGGATGGGGTGAGGCGTTTTTTGCTGTTGGTGTTGGTTGAGGTGGGATTTGGGGTTTTGGGGGTCTATTATGGGTTGGGTTATCTTAGTTAGTTGTGTGTGTATATGGTATGGTTGTATGTGGGTGTTGTGGTGGGGAGTGTATAGAGTATGGTATGGTACTTGCCATTGCCACGTTGGTTTTCTTGGTAGGGGTCTTTGGAGCAGTGCTGTTCTTGTGACCGGGGGTATTGTTGACTGGGGTGAAGGTGGGTGACATCTTGTTCATGTCTTATTATTTGTGGTAGTGGTTATGTGGTGATGGTATGGGATGGTGTGTAGAAGGGTGACGGAGGTGAGGTGGGAATGGGACTGGGAAGATGAGAGTGGCAGAAGGGGATGAATAACATAGAAGTGAGTTCTGTTCTGTCAGTGTTGCTGTGACAGTGAAGTGGTTTTGATTTCTCTGTTCTGTTCTTGTTAAGTGAATTGTAGTTGTAGATTAGCTGGATTGGGTTGTTGGGTTGCTGTGGGTGGTTGGTTATTATGCTGGTTTGGTAGGAACTACCCAGGGTTTGGGGAGTGTTATGGTCTATGTATCTTGATATTGGGTGTAGTTGTATGGGTGTGGATTGTTGGTAGTAAGGATGGTGGACTCATTTTGTGGTCTATACTAGGAGTATCTGCGTCCTAGATAATGTAGAGGTGAGTGCAGTGTATACTGCTTGCATAGCATAGGAATTTAGATGGGACTGAAATGTATACAAGTATGGAGCACTACGCTTGAAGGCGATGTTGCTAGCTAGGCATAGATGACAATTGAAGTTGATTGGACGTAGATGTAAAAGCGTCAGGTTTACTGGCTTGTGTAGGCATAATCCGGTTATCTCGAAATATAGGAATCTCCCAGAGATTGTTTGGTGTGAATTCTGGTTACAGTCTCCTACTGGCCCAATGCATAGCTGTAGGGTATGCTCTCTGTCTATTGTTCGTTCCAAACTACATGCTTATACCATATCCGTGGTGGCACTTATGTAGTTGATTGGAATGCGAGTAAGCATCTTAATTTGAGATCTTAAACTCTAGGTTGGAAGACATGGATGTTGCTTAGGGTTGACGGTACAAAAGTACGGAGCCGGGGTACTTTGCCGCGGATGTCCAGCCGGGACATTGCAATGGAGTCGGGATTCTTCACCTGGTTCAGCTGCAGGCAGACAGGGATCTGGAACTGGAACGGAGAATATCAGTTGGTCAGAACTCGGACGAATACGAGCCAGGCTTGCCTGTCAGTGTTCATGAAGGGTCAGTATGACTCCTCATTCTAACTTTAGTAGTAGAGTAGTATGTCACTACTGCCTGCTTCTGCCTGTTATTCCGTGACTACTTACTACTTACTAGTAGTATTCCATCTGGATGATCATCCCATCTGAATAATTACTTCCGGGGTCAACTTTCCATCCCCAAGCGTGACTGGAAACTGCACTGACAGCGCATGTGAGACACACGCACGTTGGGCAAATGTCGGTGACCGGGGATGGCTCTCCCTCTAAGACTTCTGCGCGAGATGATCCAGTTGATGATCCTGCGGCTGAATGGCTGTTTGGGTTTGGGGGTTCGGAAGTCTGTGCCACTCTTTTATTTTTTTCCCCAAGCGCCTAACAGGGTTACAATCCAATCCTGATGCATTTGCTGACCCGGTGAGATTTGCATATTATGATTGGCACTGCCAGTTTCTGAAGCTATCCCAGCCTCTTCCCCAATCCGGCGAGTTTCTTTCTTTAGGGTGTCAGTAGTTTTACTGTAATTATTTATGCAGCAGGCAGAGAAGCGACTGTGAACAGGCATCATTGCTCTTGAGTTGGAGTCAGTCAGTCAGTCAGTCACAATCAATCGCCTCACTCTTGGGGTTATTTATTTAATTACTTTTGTTGGTCGATCTGCCTGTCATTTTTGTTTGCTCTCTTTCACTTCCTTTCTTTTCTCTTCCCTTCTTCTTCTTCTTCTTCT